>CATOUR010000126.1:1200000-1800000 GCA_951848785.1 Callosobruchus maculatus
AATTTCATTTTCTACTTTATTTGTAGCAGTGGCCATGACTAACCTATTAAAAACAGTATCCAAGTAAACATTACTACTACTACTATTTGTAATAATGTTCAGTAAATATTACATTATTTAAAACCAAACAACATTATATCTGAAGAATATCAACACACTATTGAATTTCAAATAGAATCAAAATAAAAACTAAAAACATCGAGGAGCTTTTAGAGATGTTGGCTTAAGTTGGAGAATATTTCCTTGAATGCAAATCTGGCACAATTTCTTATTCCTTTTAATGGCTTTTAAAATAATTATTGGTCTACTTCGTGTTATGGCGATTAAAAATTCCCAGACTTGGATCCTGTGCGAATGTTGAAGTATCTCAAACTTGTATGGATGGTAATTGTATTTTTTTTAGAATTATCTCTGCAGTTGATTTTTGTACCCTTACAGCTTCTTCTTTATGCGTACAAGGTGATGAGTGCGTTGCTTCTATGTAATGTAA
The DNA here is from genome assembly GCA_951848785.1 of Callosobruchus maculatus. NCBI lineage: Eukaryota > Metazoa > Arthropoda > Insecta > Coleoptera > Chrysomelidae > Callosobruchus > Callosobruchus maculatus. The sequence continues at coordinate 1,200,491 of CATOUR010000126.1, forward strand.
TACGTTTGTTTCCCTTTGCTCCCTATTCTACTTGAAATAAGTTTTAGGACGTGGTTGAATGAAGGATCCGTACCTAACTATATTTATTTTTAGACGAGCAAACATATCCGAAAACACTTTGGATGAAAGGTTTCCTGCCAATTGTTTCGTCTGTGAGCCACGCCACCTACGATGTTTCCAATTCCTACGCCATAATTAGAAAACTGTAAATATTTCGAAAACCATCAAGGACAGAACCACATGTGCCTTGATAAAAGTGAAAGAGAATTTAATTTCGCATCCATCGATGTGAAACTTATCATACCATCCCATTTGAAAAAAAAGTTTTTAACGTTTTCAACTTTTCAAATTTGAAAATTGCTAGTCTATTGATTTAATGTTCTTTTGAAACAATAATTTTACTGTAACACAAGTACGTTTCTTGCCTGTTTCAATACCGAAAACGGCATCTTTCGATCGGATTTAGTTTCCGAGGTGTTAACGTTTCTTGTAAAGTACTACAAACGTTAAATATTGTAAAAATTGCTGAATAACTCCAGCCGGCTTCGTAGACATAAATAATGGTCAACAAACTGGACCTAAAAATGGATGCTGAATTCAAAAATGTAATAATATACAGGGTGTTCCATTTAAAATAAGGAAGTTGATGCCTACTTCAGGTATATCCGGAAGTCCGCCATCTTTGAAATTATTCCCTAAAGAAACGTTTTTTATTCGAAACATTTTTTTTCTAATTTAAAAGTATGGCCGCTAGAGAGCACCGCGCGCTTATTGGACCACCCTGTACATATTTCCTAAGAACAGTAACCAAGACTATTTCGAACAAGTTATGTTGACTGCGTCTTTAGGTACTTATTTGGAATTGCAAATGTTTGAGCTGAATCTTGTATCCTTCAATATTGGCATACTAATAATAAATATAAGTGAATGAATCTAGTATATATTAAAATTGTTAAATATTTGTAATAAGTAGATGTTGGTTGAAGTGACAGCTGACATTGCTGTTTTCGAGCAAAGTCTGCGGTTGCACTCCAGCATCCGCAACCAAGCAGGGGGCGATTTAATATGCAAGGAACGACAAGCAAGTCTGAAGTCGTTCTTCAAGTGTTTTCATTTAATTTCGTCGCAGTCGTTAAATATTTAAAGAGTGCCGCAAATTAACGGGAGAGAAAATTAATTTGCCCTGCTGCTATTTTCCATTTGTTGTCGTCGCTTCAACGGAGCGATCTATCAACGAAGGGCCAAACACGTGGCAAAATGAAACAAAGTCGATAAGCTCAGCGTCCTACGCAGGGCAGTGTCTTTCCCAGAAAGGTTTGAATTCATAGAAATCCCCCATAGCATATGAGGAGCAGACTTTCAAAATGCATTTTGTCCAAATTTTCCATATTTGAGATGCAGGTGGCGTTGAATTTCTATGATCAAATACTTACTCTTTATGAACAATAAGACAGACAAAATGCATTTAATATCCGGAATAATCGGTAGGAAATCATACCTAAACAAACTGATTTAAGCCCATGGACTAAATGCTTTTTGATTTTGTTTTCGTATATTGTACAACACATTTCTGGAACTGGAATGATAGTTGCAGTGCGTAAGAAAACTGTGGCAAACTAGTGATGTGTGGAACTAGAACAGAACTAGATGTTTTTGAACGCGCTGAGAATGATCAAAATGATTTCGTAAAAAAATTAATAATCGTCTACAAATACTACTAATATAGTTTGTTGTTTCAAAAAATAAAAAAATAATATGCTGCAAATATTTTCCAGTTTTTTTTGCTACTTAACAATTAAACTCAAATTACATTTGGCCAGTTGTCCAGTAGTGACAAACTAACTGCATTATGTCTACAAGAGATAAACGAACTGCATTATGTCCATCAATTTTTTTTTTTAATTTTTGTCAGTTGTTTTATCATTTATCATCTCATTACATTATCCCAAACGTTTTTTTTTCTCTATGATTTGGTTCCTCTGTACTGGCTTTTTGCTTCTCCTGAACATTTGTAATAACGGACAAAATACAATTTAAAGGTCTGCTCTTCATATAATCTATTACAATGAAATAAATTAACACTTAATAGGGTGTAATGTTGCTAGCACTACAGAAAATATTCATATATTTATCAGTGACTTGTAACATTTTGGCAGAATCATTGTTTGCAATTACCGAATTTATGCTAATAGTACTATCGGTTACCTGCACTATACAATGCAAAAACTATGTACCGAAGGCATTGGAGGATTCAAGAAATCAGTGAAAATGAAGTTTGTCCGTCAATATCAATCGCCAATTGTTCTGATTGGGATGTCAAAATTGAACTTAATCAAAAAGAAAAAATAAAATTATTCGTAATTTTTATTGTACTTGTAAAATCTTTAATAAAATTTGATAAAACATATTTATATCGATCGTAGAAAAACGTGTGTGCAAAAAGCATATCAATTTGAAATAAAAAAAATAAAAGATGTGTTGCAAGGCCTGGGTAGATACTAGAGGTCAACTCGCAAAGTATTCACTCCTTAATATACTAGTTAATCACGAAAGGTCAACTCGCGACGTACTTCGAGATTATGTTATGCTTTTACATCGCAGACATTCACGAATTGGATTATCAAGCCAATACAAATATGTGTATGAAGGCTTATCAATTGTCTAGTAAACAAGTCCTCAAATAGGTTGATAGAATAAATCAATATATCATTAAATAACGATACAACTAGTAGAATTGAGTACTCAGAGAGACAAACTCACATAGGCTATTGCATAATCACAACACTTACATGTTACAACTGCACAACAATAAGAATGATATTTTGAAAAATAAGGCCTAGACTGGACGTAATTTTGAATAAGTATAAAACAGACATTGTACTCAATTTCGGACCTTATTTATAATGTGACGAACAGCCTAAGTTATTGTGAAGTTCATAAAACTGGTTAGAAAATAATATTGGCCGGATGATGAGTTGTTTATCTTAAACCCCGCGTTGCACGCTCAACTCCAGGCTTGAATAATAATGTTTACGAATTATAAAATTTTCTCACCCTGACACAAGTGCACATTCTCATCATTTTAAGTATGCTCCTCATATCCCACCGTAGAATGTCAAAGGCCGCGAACAAGCACAAAAAAGCGGAAAACGCAACTACCCGAGCATCTCTCTTTTGAGCGAACACAAGTTTTAAAAATTCTCAACACCTTGCAGACCGGCGCGTATATATTAAATTTCTGGAGTTCGTGTCCCAAGCGGATCCTGACCGTCGATCCCTTCTCTATCCCTAGTCCTTCCCTCCTACCCCTGATTCATCCCCTTCGATGAGACACGAGCTTCTTGCCTTATTCCTACATCGGAAGCCGTTTCAGAACTTTCGCGAAGTCACCACGTGAATTCCTAAAAGGTCTTGATGCGTTTAGGTGCACAAAAAGTATATAAAGTAGCTTGGAAGGAGCTGAAAGTGGTCCTTGGTCATTTACTATTATTATTAAATGGCAGAGTTAAGTGAAGTACAAGTGGTATAATATAGTATATAATAATACAAAACGCGGCTCAACGAGTTACAAAACTGAAAAATAACATAACAGGCTGTATATTGACCTGTGAAAGAAAGACATATAGAGGCATTGCCTTGCCTGTCACAGAATCCAAGGGTGATATATACATAGGATGAGTATTGCTTTAAATCGTTCTGTATTGTATAACGAGGTAATTATTGAAGTGATTTCAATGAAATTTTGACACGGTATTACTACCCCTTGATGAGGATGGAAAAAGCGTATGACTTTTAGAAATCGTGTTAGCAGCGGCACAGCACTAATAAAAACCAAAACATATAAAACATCTTAAACTTCGTTTTTAGGCGTTTTAGGGGTTCCCTATCATTTTCTTATTTTTTGGGGAGGGAGTGGAATTGGAGTGGTTAAGCGATAGGGGGTTGTGAAACTGAAAAAGTTTTTGTATTGATAAATAGGCTCCCCACTGAACTGCGAAAGAAGGACCTAGCGGCATGTTTTTTAGGTCCATCGGAACATTGCCTTGCCTATTACAGAAACCAAGGGACAATTTTCTGATCTATAATTATTATACATACGAGAATTGCTTTAGATCGTTCTGTATTATGTAACCTGAGGTTGATTTTAATGAAATTTCGATATAATATTATTACCGTGGCGAGAATGGAAAATCGTGTCAGTGGCGGTGCAGCAATACCTGAAAAATATAAAAATAGCTCAAACTTTATTTTTAAAAGGTTTGGGGGTTTTCATGGTCATTACGTTTCATCTAGCTGAAGTTGCAGAATAAAAATTCTGTCGTTCTAGTTCCTAAAGAGATGCAAGAAACTATTTACGAGAGTTTCTGTGTTGGATGTTTTTTTTTTTTGAGGACGGGCGGGTAATGATTTGGTTGCAAGGGGATCTCAGACTATCATGCAATGGATAAATAATAGAATTATATCACAGTTATGTGTAGGAAGTACTGAGTCAACCAACTTGACGTTTTTATGTCCGTACGGACCTATACTTCCCGACAAAGGGCCTTCTTTCTCAAACTAAGATATATTTTGTGCAAGAACTCCATTCTGATGCTCTATTTCAGTGCCCATAGAAAGTTTCGCGAAACTTGCCCACCTCAGCTCATGTTAGTTCCTGAATTTTTTTCAAGCCACACGGTGTCCGTGTATCCCGAAACAGTTGTCGCAAAATTTCTAAAAGTTTAGTAAATGGAAAATCCTATCAACTTTTACTCTATTTTGAGAACAATACAATTCTCTCTTTCTCTGTCTGGCACTGGAGAAATCAAAGACCACTGAACTTCTCCTTTGATTGCCTCTCTGATTCACAGCACCTTTCTTGCCCAAAATTAAAACCTTATAACTACCTTCCTAGATGATTAGTAGAGATAAAACTGCATCTCAAGCGACATCAAAGCGCAAGCAATAAGAAAACGTGTAAAAAGTTAACCCACTTTTTCAGTTGGAGAACATTGACCAGTATTTTTCCTTAAGCTCTGTCCAATGCATTACTATCTCTAGGTTACACCCTACGAGTCCATCCAGATTTTTTTTGTTGTCTGTAATGGCAAAGCAATGCCTCTAAATAAATCATCTTTCCGGAGTTCAGATGGAGCCACGTCAGATTCTGACCCTTTAGGTAATATATCGATCCTCAACCTCCCTAATTAGCGGAAGGATTTCTCAGGAATAAGTCGAGTCGGATATATCAATTATTAAGGCTTCGGCATCCATAATGAAAAACCGAGAAGCGAAGTTTTTGTAGTCCCGTTTGAGAGAGCTCCCAACTGTTCAATTATTAACACAAGCAAAACTTTCCACCACTCGCGTAAATGCGCAAGTTCTTGAGACACGGTAATTTTACATGAATCTTCCACCTCGCTTTTACAAGTATGTTTGAATGAAGGGGTGTCCTGAAAAGAGGGTCATAATATCATACACTCAAGAAATGGAGACAATCAACTTGCCTCAGTACTTTCCACAGGTTTGCGGTATAAAGAGGTATCATAATTTTATTACAATCAAGTTAGAAGTTTGGAGTTATAGAATTATTACCTGATCCCTGTCGTTCCTTGTCAACATCTGCGAGACATCTGCGAGATGGCGGGGAAACATTTGCCGACGTTGTCAAATTTCAAATATATCTAAGTCAATTTGGTATGTCTATGCCTACGCATTTTGATGTTTTCTGTTATCTCTTTTCGTTTTGTGCCAGTATTTCATGTTTTGTGCCGAATATTTTTTCGAGTGTGACAAACTGACATCTTACTCCAAAATTAACCTACAAAATCGTCTTGACTGCAACGAAATGTCATGTTGACGTTTCCCTACTTAAGTATTACTTACCTGAGAAACGCTCAAGTAGCAAGACAAAACCATACGTAAGCACTCAAGTATTAAGGAACCCTTAAGTATCAACTAAGAATACGGCCCTAGGTGACCTACATTTTTCGACCACCAGTGTACTTGTATATTTACTATTTACGAGTATTTTTTCTGTGGTCAATGCAAAACTTTTTGCAGTATTTTGGACGCATGATTCAATTATTCGTGAAAACAGATATTTGCAGTGTTTGCCTAACAATCATAGATGAGCATTCGATGCGTTGTTTATTTTCCATTTAGCATCACGCAAAACTTTTCCGGAGCCATTATGATATTTTTTCCGGAATATCATTGGGCGCTGTCACCGTGCACGTATCACTACAGACATGTCCTAAAACAGCATTATGTTTGCTGTTGCGAAAATGAAAACCAAATAATAATCAATCATTCGCGCTTAAATATTTCAACATGTATGAAGCGTTATATTCATGGATGCCTGCGCTTTTTTCGACTGTAGCTGTTGCGAACCTTTTTGGTTGTACTTGTATAATATTTGTTTTACCCAAATTGAATACCTTGACACATTGCGGCTGCCATTGTATTGATAACGAATGGTGTGAAATGGCTTGATAACAAAAATTTTGGACTTTGTTGGTCGTTTCGGAACGCGCGTTTTACGTCTCCTCGTTGACAATCGCATGCGATCGACTGGCTTGATTGGGCAAATAAACAGGTTAAAGATAACATACATTTTCACCTACTTGGGTGACAATTTAGGTCCTAATGGATTATAAGTAGTTCCTAGAATCTGTTTTAAATAAATTTCTACCCGTGCACATACAACCTTATCTATCGGACTACAGAAACTCCGGTAGTAAAAAAAAGACCAAGCCCTGAAAACGTTGTCGTTGCCAGTAGGCACTAATTTGAAATCAAATTGCGTATGGAAAAACCTGTTAGCAAACAAAATATCCTGTATTTAACCTAAAAATGCCTTAAGATAACCTTTATAGAACCTCTAAGCACCCACGCCAACATAATTATGTATAACCCGAGGTATAACCTTAGTGTTTGTTATCTTTGGTGACAGTTTCGCCTGAAAGAAGCTTGTTTTCGACGTTTGGCGCTCCATGAACATCGGAAAAGTATAAATTGGACCATTTCGCTGTGAACAGGGTATAAATAGGTTTTCAAGATTTAATCTCACATTGTAGATTCTGTCGAACGAATTGGAATAAAACGCAATATGGCATGCATTACATTTTAGGTATGCATTTGTTTCAGAAATCGGGTACGACTGTACACCACCTATGGTCCATTTTCGCTGCGCATGCCATTTTTGCGTTAAAGTTGGGTGTGTAGCTAGTAAAACACACGGACCTTGAGATATCTTAAAAAATAATTATAAAACTTTTTTTCATCTGGTGTATACATTAGTAAAAATATAATATGGTTATAAATGCCTATATAGTCGCCATATACAGGATGTCCCTGAATATCCTTGACGCGTGATACTCTCGTAACAAAAAAGTTCAAACGAAAACTAAGTGGAACTTTTGAAGGTACTATAGGGTCTATCATACCACGCTTACAAAATATTTCTTTGTACTTCAACCCTTGTAACTCATCCCCAATTTTTTTTTCAAATAGCACTCTATAGTTTTTCTTACACAAATTAAGTCTTTATTTTTTTTTTTTTCGTAAAGTCATAAGCTTAAGGTTAATAAATAAGAATTTGTTTGAGGCGTAATATTTCAGTAATAAAAACAGTCAAAAAGAAAACTAAGTGGGTTTTTCAAGGATTGAGTGGCGTATCATACCGCGCTTTCGAAATATTTTTTTTTTGTACTTCAATCCCTAAAACTCAACCCTAACTTTTTTTATCCAAATAGCAGCCCACAGCCTTTCCTACATAAATGAGGCCATTATTTTATTTGAAATCGTGTAGTGCCTTTATTTCATACACAAACCAATTTTTTCCCCAATTTCATAAGCATAAGGAAAGTAAAATAAAGATTGGGGCGTAATATTTCTGAAATGGAAAACGACAAAAGGACAACTGACTTCGAAGGTATGTATCACATACTCTTTAAAACCCACTTCATTTTCTTTTTCTAGTCGTTTTTGCGCCAAAAAAACTTATTTTATTTAGTCTTCTGATTTCACGCAAAAAATAAGTTTGCGTATAAAATCCAAGGTACTACAAGATTTTAAATAAAATATGGATATCATTTACGTAAGAAAACATATGGCGTGCTATTTGAAAAAAAAACAACTTGGAGGTGAGTTTTAAGGGTTGACGTACAAAAAAACCTTTTTAAAAGCACGGTATGATAGACCCTATAGTACCTTCAAAAATTCCACTCAGTTTTCGTTTAAACATTTTCTTGTTACTAGAATACCACGTGTCAAGGAAATTCAGGGACACACAATTGTTGACACATTTCAGCTGAACTGAATAGTGTAAATAAAATATTCATCCAAATTTATGATTCAAAGTGGTTGCTTAGGGTATCATGCTTACAAGCTTCTACAATAACCAAAGCAAGAAACAATAGCTAGGTGTTTCGTAGAATGTGAGGAATGAAAAAAATCCAGTGGGCTTTAAAAAATGCTAGAGCAGGGCAAACTGGCATTTTCCAGGGCTTATTGGTTCGCTTGAATAACCAAATAGCCATCAAGGCCCGCATGGGATAGATCCAATATGGAGCCTTTAAGCACTCGGTGGGATATAATGGCATAATCAGTCACTAGTCGGTACTTATTAGGACGGCAGTTAGTCCAAATTTTTAGTATTTGAAGAGAGTAGTTGTCTTGTAGTGACAAAAGTTGTTCGAAGCAATTTTTTTTCTTTTCGCTGAAAATGTCCACTCTTAACTATGTTTTGCCAAGACATCCATGTATATTTGTTAGATCTACGCAGGTTATAAACTAATTCTGAATGGACCGTATGTGATGCCAAACCGGTTCAAGATCATAATATGTGTCTGTTTAGTCAATTTTTAAAACAAAATGGTAATGTAATATCTTTGGATTCTGACAGCCAAATTATGCCTAAGTATAACTTTTGTAGAACCTGCTGGTTTGAACTCCCATTTAGCCCTGGTATAGGGCCACAACAACATGATTGTTCCTCTTCTCTATGACTAATAAGATTTTCATAATACTTATAGCTCTTAGTAACAACTCAACTTAAATATGATTATTAAGCAAATCAATAACCATTACAGAATCTTTATATTTTTATTATTAAAACCAACAGCTGGAGACAATGTTACTTGGGCTCCATGACCTCTTAAGAAAGTGTCATTTCAAAGGCCCATTGATTAACACCACTTCCTGGTAAGAAAGTGATATTTTCGTATGTTTTTGTGTGTCTCGACGTTTTCTCTTTTAATCGTTTTAGATAAACCCATGGTGGGAAGTTATCAAATGAACACCTTGTATATATTTTTATTTAGCTGAACTTGTAAAATCGCTTACAATAGTTGGTGTTGAAACAATAAAAATTGATCCAATCTTGTCCGTTACGTGTAGGAAAAAAAGAGAAGTGGATAAAGCGACTATCATGAAACCACCATCGATAAACTAAAAGACACGTGCACACATCCAGTTTCAAAGTACTTATCTAGGTATACGTATTATTTAAATGAACATGTATATTCCAACTTTTATGTTTACTAATAACAACGTGTTGGACAAAGTTAATAACTTGGCCATAGCGTAGCATAATTGCATGGAATTAGAGGTAATATTCGAATGGACTCTCGCGGCTGCTAAATTTGATCATAGTGGGCAGATAAAAATGTCTCTGACATGCCAGCTACGCTGTCTAGCGCCAGCCAGGAATAATGGCCTTTCCATGACTATATTTTATCATAATAAGACAGCTTTTTATGCGACGCGGCGTCTCACTGCCTAACCGATATTTATATGGCACGACCCTACTATGTATACGAGGTGGATATACCTATTTGACCTTCGTACTACAGCCGACAGTCAGCCATATTTCTACTTCTCACGCCAACAGACAGGAAGAATTTTAATACCTATAGCACTAGATCCTTTGGACAACAAATAGTCACTCTCGTCTATGTCTCATGTAGAGAGGATGACCAGTGTAGTGAGCAACAGGTCACTGTCAAAACCGATACCAAATTTAGAAATAGCCAAAGTGATCAAGACGTCTAGTGGTGGAATTTAGAACCCAATGTTGTATGTGTGCCCGTGGTAACCAGATTCTTTTAGCATGCATGTGTACCAACTTAGAGAGAATGAAATCAAAACACAGAAATATTATGATATTGTTTATTATTATTTGTTTCTTAACATTTGTTTTGTATTTATTAATCATCAGTGCTGAGTGTTTATGGTATGGTTTTATTACCTGATTCTTGTATTTATTAAATCATGAGTGCTTGGTATTCCATATATTTTACTAGTGAAGTATCTATATTGATATGTTGAAATATACGATTCAAAAAATGTCTTAATAATAGTGGTAAACTGACTCTTGTTATTAATATTGTATAATAAAGAAATGGCTATAAACATTCACAATATAAATGATACATAATAATAAGAATACATGGTGGGCTAGGTTTCTGTTCAACCTCAGGGAAAGAAATGTGGATAGAATGTGGAATAATGTAAAATATCAGCATATATAAATAAATAGAACCAACGCATAAAGGAGTAAATAAAGGATGTAAACGGGATAGGGTATATAAAATATAAGCATAGCATCGCAAGCATGTAGCATAGCAAGCATGGTATCTAAGCACATAAATAGATCAATAAATAAATATAAACAATAAACAACATTTGAAAGGGCTGGTTAGAGGAAACGTATGTTTCGTGAACGCGTGAGCATAACACACTTCCACCTTCGGTAAGTGATAGGCCGTCCCGGGACAGTCAGTAAAGGTTGAAATAAATACACCTAAATACGACAGAATACAGAGTTCTCTCTGTTCACCATCAGCCTGCAATCCCTCAGGACCTAGAGTAGACGTAAATCAGAGACACAACGCCATAAAAGTCATCTTAAAAACCCGGATGTATAGTATACGTTGTCAAACACGTTATATAATACTGTAGCCAGACTCTTCCCTTTTTCAAAAACAATCCCCGCTCAAATAAATAAACAAATTATGGCAACGAGTCTCCAAGAACTACCAAGTGACAAAACACAAAAGCATCACAGAACTGTAGCTTTGGGTCACAGATTGAAAATGACTATGGAACTATTTGCTCTATGAAAAGTCACTCATGATCCGACAAATATCAAAATATCTGAACAATATATGACGTAGTAATAATCAAATAAATGACTTATCTGAACTTCATCAAATGACTACACTCATAGACTTAGATCTTACAATTTTTAAAATCATCCGTCGATATCGTCAATGTCAAACTTCGGTCACGTGACCGCTAAAGGTGCGTTCTAACGTCTGGCAGCCAGGAGCGCGTTCCGGATCACCACACCACTTCGAAACATAAATGAAAACGTTCTGGATATACCCGGCAGTAATATTATGGCCCTAATTTCTCGAAAAAATTATCTCCTTTAATGGCTAGAAACATGTATTGTACAACGCACAGTGTCGTATGCCGCATATTGAGGACACAACCATACAGGGCCACACTAACATTAAAGCCTTTTTAGGTGTTTCCTTAAACCAAACATGGTTGGCTATCAGATTTTTAATACATAATTAATATTATAAAATGAACAATAAATACCATCCAAACTTACAATCTAGCAATATTACTTAAGAATACAAATGAAAACTGAGGACTTCAAAAGAATTTAGCACAAGTCAAAATCAGACTCAAATGAGTCGCAGGTCGATAACATAATTCGTGCATGTATTTAAAAATGATGACTGTTTTTATTATACAGTTCATTTGAAAACTTCCCACCCCATGTGTGGGGATGCGCTCCAAAGCACCCTCTAAAGCCTCTGGACACTATCCAGAAGAGAGCTATTAGATTAATCGGTACGCCTAACCTCACAAAGAACCTCCACAGCCTGCAACATCGGAGAAGGATGACTGACCTATCCCTGTTCTACAGATTCTATCACGAAAAATGTTCGAGTGAGATGAAGAATACATCAATATTATCCAATATGCTAATCTGTCTGTCTGTCTGTCTGTCGGTTTGTCTGTCTGTCTGTCGGTCTGTCTGTCTGTCTGTCTGTCTGTCTGTCTGTCGATCTGTCTGTCTGTTGGCGTTCTTCTAGCCTCCTAATCTTAGTAACCGCTGCATGGATTTTGATGAAATTTGGGTAGCAATATGGTGTGGGGTCGTAGTAGGTAATGTTGCTACATTTTTGAAAATCGGTGCATGGGCGGCGGAGTAATTAGCAAAAAACGAAAAATTTCATATATTCTTCAAACTTCGTTTTTAGGCGTTTTAGGGGTTCCTAATCATTTTCTACTTTTTTTGGGTGGGGGTGAATTGGGGTGGTTGGGGGGTGTGGGGTTGTGAAGCTTAAAAATTTGTTGTAATCATAATAGGCTGTCCACTGACCTGAGAGAGAAAAACCTAACGGTATAATACACTTTTTTAGGTCCATCCGAACATTGCCTTGTCTATTACAGGAACCAAGGGACTTGAGAGAATTTTCCGATACGTATATAATGTGGAAACTACTGAATTAATGTTCATGAAATTCCGGCACAGCATTACTACTTTGGCGAGGATGGAAAATGCGCCTGATTTTTAGAAATCGTCTCAGTGGCGGCGCAGCAATATTAAAGAAACCAAAAATATGAAAACAGCTCAAACTTCGTTTTTAGGCGTTTTAGGGGTTCCTGATCATTTTCTACTTTTTTTGGGTGGGGATAAAGTGGGGTGGTCCAGGGGTGGGGGTTGTAAAACTCAAAATTTGTTGTATTCATGATAGATTGTCCATTGACCTGTGAAAGAAGTACTTAGTAGGATAAAACATTTTTTTGTGGCCGGGCGAGCGATGATTTGGCATCTAGACTATAGCTTCATGCTATTGGAAAATAATAAAACTGGTATCATCGGAATGTGTGGAAAGTACTGGGTCAATCAACTTGACTACATTTTTTATATTTTGCATGCTGACTAAATGACAAATGGGATTCTGATGAAGAAGCTAGAAGCAGAATTGAAATAGCGAGAAATACATTCTTCAAAATGAAAACGATACTTTGCAACCGAGATTTAAGTCTGACTACTCGATGGCGAGCAACAAAAAGCTATGTAGGTACTGTCCAAATAACTATACGAAGTTGAAGGATAGACATTAAAAGCACGGACCTTGATTGGATTCTTCTGAGATGTGACGCATGGACTAAGCGAGAGACAAACAGTAGGGTACCTACTAGAAAGAATAAATAAAGAACAGGAACTTTAAACCACAATAAAATATAGAAAAGGTGGCCATATTTTTAGAAACAGTATGATTTTTTTGCAATTGATCATTGATGAAAAGATCGAAGGACACTGGTTTAGTATGAGAGAAGCTTGCACAATTATCCGTTTAGCACAAGGCAGGGAAGAATTGCAAAGGAAGGTCGCCAGACTTCGCTGAGGAGATGGTACTGAAAGAGGAAGATACTTAACTTATCCAGCAACTGTATCATGCATTACCTAAGGGTGTCTATTATCTAGCCAAGGGACACTTCAGATAGCTACGTAATTTTCAAGTAACTAAAACGGATAGCACGCTGCTTATAATTCATCCAATTTATTAAGTTGTTTGGCTTAATTGCGATTTACTCAACCAATAGACTAGAGTAGTGTACAACAAACACAACAAAACATTTCATATTCGCCACGTATATGAAATAACAGACAGATTTTATGGGATCTACCCTCCAACCCATATTTATGTCCCGACCCGAAAATATATTTTTTATTGCCTCACCTCAGAGCAAAGCATTCCTGCCTCTGTTATTGGTAGTTTTGAGTTGCGTGATGCCTGCCACACAACGAACTCGATGTGTACAGAGTGTTTTATAAATATACACCTTCAGTTCGAAGTAGGTTTTACGTCCGACTAAGACACAAATCGCTATGGAACAATTTTGAGGTGTTTGTTTTTTAAAAACTAAATTCATGAAGCATCGCCTTCTCTGAACAAGCATGAAGTTCTAGTCAAATTAGACTGCTGCATTCACAGCTTAACGTGTAGGCTAGTGCGTGTTCTATTCAATACCAATATTACAATCTGCGCTTAGAGCGGGCAAGTGCTTTTGATTCGTAAAAGCTCCAAGGTAGACACAAACTACCAATTTATTCCTTCAGCTATCTTTCACTATAATATTTGGTAAAGTTCTGTGACTGTGGCTACTGAGTTCGGTTAACAGTATTGAACCAACAGAAACAACTACTCCGAGGCCAAATACCCCTACCGGCATCGAATTTCACTATTGGCTCGAGTGCTTCCTTTAGAGAAACGTGAAGAAATGATTTCCACCTTAGCTGTCATACCAAAGACGTTGGAGATACAGTCCAGAATTTCAGATTATGATTACCTGAATTAGACGATCCAAACCACGTGACATTTCATCATGGAGGCGTTGGGCAAACAGGCAGTTTGAAGTTACCTATGAGTTTTGCGCCATCAGGCCCGTAAAATGTTCATTTAAATTTTACTTTTTGTGGATTTTGCTCTACTTTTATGTGTTTTCATCAGTATTTTACCTTCTAATTTAGCCTTTTAAGATGGATCTAAGCTAAGTGTCATTAGAAAACCCTGGGATTTTTCGAAGGTTTGTGAAAATTATATTGTTTTATTGCACATTTTGCGTATCGGTTCGAAGCTTTCTTTTGTGTTTTAAGTTTTGAGTCTGAGATCATCACGTTTAGTGAGTCACAAGCCGATGAGATGAATTAGTAGGTACTCAATATAATCCAAGTTTTTTTCGGTTGGATCGAAATCCAAAACATAACGAGCTCAAGAATATCACAATCCTTGTTTGAAACACATCAGGCACGATGTTTCTAGTCCACGATAGCACTGTTTCGATCTTTCGGATCTCATCAGGTGGACCTAGGTAAAACGCGGTATCAGGCTGATACAAAAGCAATGAACTAATAGAAAAAGCTACTCCAAGCAGAAATACCACTACCACACTATTGGTTGGTGTGCCTCCTTTGTGGAAACCTGAAGAAAATTATTTCGAAGTTACCCAGAGTGAGTTCAAGTATATTGCAATCCTTGTTTGGAACATGTACTGAGTTCTATTGTTGGATACTGGCTGGGCAAAGTATTACACAAGACTTCGGCAAAATTATTAAATACTCAACATAATTATTCATCATAGCAATGCCATGAAAATCTAATGAAGCTACATTTAAAATGATGCGAAGAAAGTACTAAAACTAGTTAATCAAGAAATGTAGAAACGGTTTACTGCATGTGAGCTTTGAAGTCAGTATAGTACCATGTTGGCTTACCAACTGTGGAAATGGAGGGTCACCCAATAGTCTAGTCACCTTCCGTCGAGCTTTTGGGGATCAACATCAACAATAAAATGTCCTGGCACGCCCAAGTCGCCGTCGTCAGTATTGCTAGAACGGCATCCCAGAAGCTTGGGGCTTTGTTCCTCTGTAGGAAGCTGTATACACCAGAGCAACTACTGCTGCTCTACAAGGCACAGCTCCAACCGTTGTTAAAGTATTGCTCCCATGTGTGGGATGGGCTCTGAAGCATGCTCTGAAGCACTCTCTAAAGCTTCTGGACACTATCCAGAAGAGAGCAATTATACTAATCGATACGTCACAAAGGATCTCCAGAGCCTGGATCATTGAAGAAGAGTGGTTGGCCTGTCCTTGTTTTACAGATGCTATCACAAAAGATGTTGGAGTGAGCTCTCTCAAATAATAACACCGAAGGCCGTCCGAACGAGGAACACTAAAGAGGCTCTTGTAGCTCATTCTTAATAGGTCGAGGTCCCTAACCCCCGAACCAGTCTCCTCCAGCATACCTTGTTTTGGAGAACTTTGACGCTATGGAATGAGCTGCCGGAGAACATGTTTCCCGACTGCTACAACCTGCAGCGTTTCAAATCGAACGTGCATATACACTTATCCTCTCGGAGTGCTTCTACTACAGCGCCATACGCTTTCAGCTTTGCGGGAGGCTGACCATAAAAAAAGCTTTAAAGTTAATTCGACCTGTGTAATACTTTACTGATTTCTGGAATACTTACAGATTGATTAACTTACGTAATACAGGTATACCCTTGTGGGTACTATCGAAGCTTCCTTGGGAAAACTATAGCTTCGATTTACAGCAGTGATTTAAATTTAACGTAAACCCTCGCTATTTATCTGGCTATTAAAAATTCATGTACCGATGCTGCCTGACATCGTTAGCCCTTACACTGCAAGTTGGTGGATGACATATTCTTTTATTCGATGCATATTTCATACGACAAAGTGAAAAAGTGTTGACTGTGCTATGCTGCACAAATGCACCCACGTCCACTATAAATCAAAAGTTTTATTGCTCTCAACTCTGTTACAAATGTTTGTTTGATATCAGCCTTATCAGGTGTTTTGCACACGTACCAGTTGCAAAACAACATCCATTTCAATTCTTCGCATATATATGTACATAGATATCTATGTGTGTGTGCATATTTCCACGGTCGAATATTGCAGGTTGATATAATGTACAGTTTCGGACATGAAACTCATCACCCACTATAGTTGTTTCAGATCATGGGCGAGGCAACCCAGTAGAAGGGTCAGAAGAGCGAGATTCAAAGTTTACATTGATGCATTGTCGTAAATTCGACTTCTTCACAAAGCTTTTGGGGATCAACATCAACAATAACATGTACTGGCACGACCACGTCGTCAGTATTGCTAAAACGGCATCCCAGAAGCTTGGAGTTTTGTTCCGTTCTAGGAAGTTGTATACACCAGAGCAACTGCTGCTGCTCTACAAGGCACAGATCCGACCATCGCTGGAGTATTGCTCCCATGTGTGGGGATGCGCTCCGAAACACTCTCAAAGCTTCTGGACACTATCCAGAAAAGAGCAATTAGATTAATCGATACGCCTAACCTCACAAAGGACCTCCACAGCCTGGAACATCGAAGGAGGGTGGCTGACCTATCCCTCTTTTACAGATTCTATCACGGAAGATGTTCGAGTGAGCTCTCCCAGATAATAACACCAAAGGCCGTCCGAACCAGGAACACTAGAGAAGCTCTGCGAGCTCATCCTTACCAGGTCGAGGTCCTTACTCCCCGAACCAGTCTCCTCCAGCATTCCTTCTTTTGGAGAACTTCGACGCTGTGGAATCAGCTGCCGGGGAATTTGTTTCCCGACGGCTACAACCTGCAGCGTTTCAAATCTAACGTGAACCGACACTTGTCCTCTCGCAGCGCTTCTATAGCGCCATAGGCTTTCGGCCTTTGCGGGAGGCTGACCATAAAAAAAAGAAAGAAAAAAAATCAATGCTCATGATTGCTCTTATAGTGAAATAACTAGATGATTAACACTGATACCTAAGTAAATGAATGAATAAGAGAAAGAAATAGGCTTTCTAATGACAAGAACCACCAGGCCCTTCTGCGTCTCCCCTTGCTACAGTTCCCAAGTCTGACCCTCATCGCAAGGGTGAGGATGACCTTGGGTCCTGCCCATCTTCAGGTTCAAGGACCCTTCAACCTAGTATAGACTCGCTGTGATACCCAAGGACTTTACTGCGACATAGAATGTGTGCCGAGGATTCCTCCTCCTGACCACAGCGTGCACACGTCGGGTCGCTTGCCACCCCATCACATACAAGGGACGTCTGAAGGTGTTGTGACCAGATAACAGGCCCGCAAAAGCCACAAGACCGTAGTCTGCTTCTGTCTAGTGAGAGACAGAACCGCCCCACCTTGTCCAGAGGTCCTAGATTGACGGAGATGTCCAGAGATTTCTCTCCATCTCATAAGATGTTAATTTTGTAACCACACCTCTTTCCTTCTAATGGTACCTGCAGCCAGCCCCCAGGAAACTAGTTCTAGACCCTCGTACGTCCGCTGTTTCATTGCCGCATACCCCAGCCTGACTCAGCACCCACATAAGTAACATCTGACATTTTACCGAACTGTCATCCATGACCGGTCTACATTGCAGAACAAATTTTGATGTAAACCTATAAGCACTCAACGCTTTTAGAGCAGATAGTAATTCTCCTCCTAGGCCCCTAAATTTCGTGACCACGAAACGCACAAGCAAAAACCGTATGCGTATAATTCTGCTTGGAATACCGTGCTGTATGCTCCAAAAGAGATGGAGAGCTTTCTTTTTGGCTCGCAAACCCCAGTGCAGGAGCTTTAGTCGGTAAGTGAGCCGTCTCTATACCAGACTGGTCCACTTGCGTCTAGCCGGACCGTACAACTTTCCAACCTGCAGTCCCGAAGACCGCCGAAGGTTTCCAACTATTATCCGATGATGCCGCAATGGCGCCAAATTTAAATCTAACATTACGTTATCGTTTATCTTCTACATGAATGATTCAAGACTTTATTACATGAAGGGGCTGATGTCAATTATTGGATAATGGATATTCTCTATTCTAAAAAGACGCTTCAACGACGGGGAAACTATAAAAGTTGGCTTTATTGACAGTTCAAAATGTAAAAAATTAAAGTAGGGCACTTATTTAGTAAATAATGCAAAAAGTTTTCTAGCTTTGTTGTAACATTGGGGATATATGTGGAAGATTATTTGTGGCTAAAAAATAATATATTTCGTGAACAAATTTTAAAAGAAACGTCTGAGTCATCCAATAAATAGTAAAATTTGTCATCTTATACAAAATTATAGAGAAATTAAAAAAAATAATTCTTCCTTAACCTTAAAAGTAATAAAAACTTTGATCCCTTTGGATTACTGTATAAAGAGCAAATGTGGAACATTATTATACCTATTACTGTATTTTAAATTAGTTGTAAAGGATTACTAGTGGAGAAGTATACAGTAAATATATAAGAAAGTTGGACACAGTTCTGAAGAAATAACTCTCCTCGTTACCTTTTGCACCAAACTTCCCTTGCATTAGATATACTAATGTAAAAAAATGAATGTCTCAAAAAACTCAATTTCAATTAAACATTTGCGACAGAAATGACACCCATTTTTGAATTCTGCAAACAGCACACAGAACTGTCACTGCCAATGTCAACCTCGGTAGTCATGCCAAATGCGCATGCGGAACGGCGGGTTGGAAAGTTGCACGGTCCGGCTGTGGTCCGGCTAGACGCTAGTGACTGGTCCTCCCTGCCTCTTGACCCCCACTCTTTCCTTGTGGATACACCGCAGATTTGCAGTCGAAGCAATATGTAGGAGAAATTATATCACTCCTCATATCTAGGATAGGGTCATGCCTTTGCAACACCAAGTGCACTGACTCCACAGTCGGATCGCCGATTCCCCTGGACTTCCCTTGAACTAGTCAAGTGAAGGAAGTCTTAGCAGTGCTTCCAACAAGAACAACGGAGTAGTGTGTACTGCAGTTATTGTTATACTACCACAGATTGCTAAGTATTAGCAGTAGTAGTGATGGAAGCGAAGCCAGGCTACCTGGTCGATCTTCGTATAGGTCGGCAAAGTACTGAGTATCAACAGTTTGGTTTTTAAAAAGTAATAATAAATAGTCATTTATAAATAAAAAATGTCATTCACGACATCGTGATTACAATACTCTCTTCACTTAGGTACGGTGTTATTGCCTGGAAATAAACATTTCTGTATTCAAAGGACTCAAACCATCAGAAGATGCGTTTTGATGCGTTTTACCTCGGTAAAATTTCAGAATGACACAAAACATTACCGCATCAATTGTTTTTGGGCTATAGTCGATTGAGGTTTATTTCCACATTTTAGATACTTTGAAGCTAAATATTTTAAAAACCGTTCGACCTAAGGTGAATGGGCCCTATATTGTTGTAAACAAGACAAACATATATTTCTTTCCATGATATAATATACAGGATGTCCCATTTAAAAAACTATACGAAAAAAACCCGATTTTTTTATTTTTTCGTTACTTTCTTGTAAAATTTTGAATTTCAAGGAAAAACTATAAACATACAAAAATGTTTTACTGTCTCTTCAAATAAAAAAGATAGGGGTGGCGAAACATAAGGAAACACCTGGTACATGGCGGCCGGGGCGACTTGCGGTTGCTTGCAGGATTTTTTCAGGAGAAGTCACAAAAAAGGAATTCTTATAACAGCTCCAAACTATAGCTAATTGTGGTCTAACTAGTACCATTATAAAATGGTACCTTTTTTTGTTTAATCATCTGAAAAAAAATAACATCAAAAATGACAGTAAATCGATAAAATGGTTAAACATGCTTTCAAGTATGAAACATAATACTGAAACGAACAAGAATTGAATGACAGAATTTTCATCAGGATAAGAAGAATATACATGGTGTCAGGATATTCGATCGACAAAGCTTGACAAATGATAGACCTCACTTTTCTATGAACTTTGAGATAGGAACATGGAGCTTAAAAATGCTTAAGTTTCAAGATACAGAGTGTCAAAGTTTTAATTTTTTTTGTTTTTTCTCAAATATTCCGCAAATAAAATGGTACAGCGATCCAAAATTACGACATTCACGACATCGTGATTACCATACTCCTGTAAATAAACATTTCTGTCTTCAAAGAACTCAAAGCAAATAAACGTTCAGAAGGTTGCAAGCAACTGCCTCTCTGTTAATATATCTGTAATTTATTTACTAATTTCCTTACCATTTACTTTTTGCATGACCATATTTCAGTATGCGATGGACTGAGCATACATCAAACCAATAATCTTCCGCAAACTCATGCGTTCATTCAGAAAATAACCCAAATGTTTGCATGCTCTCGTAACGATCTGCAATGCCGAGAAGTTATTTATGTATACCTACCTATGCGTTACGTTTAATTTGCCTCACTTCTAATTAATACATATACACTGATGCACGTTCATGTGTGCATCAGATGCATAGGGTACTCATAGGTACATATATTTATATAAAGTGTATATGTACACTCAATTACAGAAAGTGGTGTCGGGAGTATAGGCAGTGATAAAATATATCCTGATTCCCTTCGAATCGTGTTTCGTTTGATCGATTCTGAGGTTCTGAACTACCACCTCTGGCTGAAGTATTATATTTATAGTTTTTTATCATTAAGAACGAGAACGCCACTTATAATATTTGAATGAGTTGGGAAATCTTAAAATATAGCAAAAAATGTAGCAAAATACAACAAGGACAATAAATATCGTTTGCTGCGGATTATCCAATCCCAATGCTGGATCGTCTTTAAGGGTCTAGGGTATAGCGCGCGAAATTGAGAATCAATGAAAAGACATATTCCCGTGTTTGCGTGGAGGCGTGACCGCCTGTTCCCTTTCTCCAGTGTCTGTGTCTAACATGGGGCGAGATGAGTCCAAAAATTCAAAGAAAAGGTCAAAAGGTCCAAAGGTAAGGTTGAAAGGTGACTATAAAAATGAATTTCGCATTTCTAAGATCCTTACGTTACCTTTAAACTTACAGTAATGATTCAAAAAGCAAATTGAAGAAGAACACTTGCGCTTTGTCACCTAATTTGCCTTTTTTGATATCGTGTTTGGTTGTTAAATTACACACATTTGAATAATGTATGATTTTGCATTGCGAGTTTTTTGAACATTACGAAACTTTTTTTGAGAAAATGGCAAATAGCTGTCATTCATTAAGGTCTTATCTATCACCTTCCGAAATACTGTGTACGTAGTTTAAAAAACAAGTGAGTTCTGTTGGAAATGGGAATCCGTGTTTTAACATGGCATGGTATAACTGTATACACCCAGGCCCCTTAAGGTGGGAAACAAAATCTGCTATTGCCAGTTGTTTATCATGTAGATACATAGGATATTAGGTGCATATACATTATTTGCCGTTTCCTTCATATATGAAGTAAAACAAGTCATAAAATAAGGAAATAGGATAGAATCCTTAAGAGTCGCTTCTTTCACCAATTTTTTTTCGCCGGTCTATTTAAGTTGGTCACACAGTACTTCACAGATTCGTTCCAGTCATTTTTCATGAAACATAAACTGGAACGTCAATATTTGAACCCTTCGAGGAACCCTATTTTAATATTTCACGAGGATGTCTTTTCACTTTTTCCTATTAATTTTTTAGTTTATCATTAAAGTGTGTCTTTTTTAGGCTACGATTAACTTTAGGGTACAGCCGCTAGGTGGCGCCCCTATATGTCAGTCGAAAGGGCTCGAGGTGGGGAGCAATAATGTCCCCGGGCACAACACCCGGAAACGAAAGACAAAAAAGTTATGTAGAAAACAATTTCCCATGTTAAGTTTATGGGAATTTTTAAAAAAATTTGGGGTACAGCCGCTAAGTGGCGCCTCTATATGTCAATCGAAGGGGCTCGAGGTGGGGAGCAATAATGTCCCTGGGCACAATACCCGGAAACGAAAGGCAAAAAAGTTATGGAGGAAACAATTTCCCATGTTAAGTCTATGAGAATTTTTCTTTCTCGTTAAAAGTGAATGAAATCTTCCACGTAGGTTAGGTTAGGTTTAGGTTAGGTTAGGTTAGGTTAGGTTAGGTTAGGTTAGGTTAGGTTAGGTTAGGTTAGGTTAGGTTAGGTTAGGTTAGGTTAGGTTAGGTTAGGTTAGGTTAGGTTAGGTTAGGTTAGGTTAGGTTAGGTTAGGTTAGGTTAGGTTAGGTTAGGTTAGGTAATAAATAAAAGAGACATGTTCCTTTTGATTCCAATGACTTTTAATGAGAAAATTTTTTTTCGAAAATTACCAAATTGTTTCCTGCATAACTTTTTTGTCTTTCGTTTCCGGGTGTTGTGCCCAGGAACATTATTGCTCCCCACCTTGAGCCCTTTCGATTGACATATAGCGGCGCCACCTAGCGGCTGTACCCTAATTTTTAGAAAAATTCCCATACACTTAACATGGGAAATTGTTTCCTCCATAACTATTTTGTCTTTCGTTTCCGGGTGTTGTGCCCGGGGACATTATTGCTCCCACCTTGAGCCCTTTCGATTGACATATAGCGGCGCCACCTAGCGGCTGTATCCTAAAGTGAATCCTTACCCTTTTTTATGCTATATTTATTAATACTCTGTGCAATTATGTTAAATAACGTAATTAAGACCATTACTGCATAATGATAATTAACACTGTCGACTTTCATAAAAGTACCAACTCCCCAAACAGTTGATACGCCTCTGTGTAATATTCACAAACTTTAAGGTGTCTGCGCCATCTCTTGATCAGCGGATACAACCGTTGGTCCGACGGATTTGAAGCCGTCAAAATCGTTTTCGCGTCAATAGGCGCTTTCCTTTTACCTGATTTATCTGATAAATCTCACTTGTGACGTCATGACTCAGTTCGATGTACGTACCTTTTGTTTTCTGAAACTGAGACTAAAGTGAGATATTTTACCCCCACTTAAGCCCATCTGCACAAGCTCGAAAGGTAGATCACTTGTCTCAGATCATTTAGATGTTAGATGTCAAATAAATGAGGTTAGGATTGTATGTAAGTTTGAATTTCAGCAGGTTTTTGCAGTTTTATGGTGTATGGATAGTCGATAGTGTAAGGTGAGTGACGAAAAACGTAAAAAACTAGGTTATGGAAAGGATCGACAGATAATAGGACCATAGCATATTACAAAATTTTGAGGAATGACATTTAACTGCACAAACACGTTCCTTTAACGCATCTGAGCATCTGAGGTTTCCAACTGAGCTGAGCCAACTCATTTTTAAGTGATCTGAGTAAGTGCAGATGTAAAAGGAAAGCACCTAATGTTGGAGCGTTCAATGTTGGGTCCGACCGGTATGGTCTGTTGTCATCACGATTGTATCGTGTGTTGTCATTACGTGGGTATAGATGTAGATGACGTGGATTATTATCGATATTCTATACGCATTTCCAGGAATTATGCAGGTAGACACCAGAAACCAGATTAAGATTATTTGGTCTAGAAGTATATGGGGCTTTTGCAATAACATTTGTATGGTTGAATAGGATGTGGCCTGGGCCAATATGATGTTCTGCGAAATCAGATTCTGTTGGGTTCCTACTTCCTAGCTAATATGCAGTTCATGTTCCTTCTATCGGATTGCTACGGTGATCTGCATTCTTCTATGCAATCACATCTCGAATGCTTCTTAGTGATTGATAGTAGCAGCTGCTAATAGTCCTTGTATCAGCTCTATAGTATATAGAACAACACGAAGCAAGTGTAACATTTTATCACTTCTTGAAACAAGTTTAGTGTTGGTATGAAAAGTACAAATAACATGACAGGACTTTTTGGTGAGAGGTGTACATCACTTCAATGCAAAATCGAAGTTTCAAGATATTTAAATGACTGGGTCTGCTCTATGCTTTAAGTTCGAACGGGTTTCGCAGTATATATGTAGAAATGGAAGACAAATTAGCACTCTGAATATAATTTACAGATACTATGCAATTTTGCGAGTGCAAAACCGGCCATGTGATGTATTAAGTTCAACTGTCATGCTTTCATAAAGGGACTGCCCTCAGAGGTCCCATCCTTAATTTGGATAAGCTCAGCTTTCATAAGGAGGCTATTTCACTCGTCGGTTAATAAAATATGCATATATCAAGGCTTCAGAAATTTAGATATTTAGGTATCTGGATTACAGAGAACTTGCATCCAGATGTGGGAATAAGAACTTCAGTAATCTAGATGGTCAGATGACATTCTTGAAAATGCCTAGCGATAAAAGTCTGAATGCCCAAATAAGATATATTTTCGTCGAATGTTATGTTTTCCCGGTGTTTCTGTATGGAGTCGAAGCATGGATGATGAAGATCAATACAATGAATAAAATGGAGGCGTTTGAGATCTAGGTGTAACTCCGAATGTTAAGAATACCTTGGAGAGACCGTGTTACAAATATCGAAGTCCTGCGGCGAACTAACAAGAAACGCGATTTCTTAACTACCATAAAGAAAATAAAAACCGCTTATCTTGGACATATCATGAGAAATAATAAATATGCCCTTCGGAAACTAATACAAACGAAATAATCGAAGCCAAAACAGGACCCGGGCGCAGACAAAACTGATGGTTGAAAAACGTCCGAGATAAAAAGCAAAATAAAATATAGCGTGACAAATTGAACCAAGTAACACGATAGACAATCAATATTTGCTCTGTGTAATTTTGATTTGAACTCCTACTTCTCTTTGACTTACCATGCATGCCCGTTTAGTGAGCAGAGCATTGAAGAGAAATTTTTCAAATTTCTAATAATGTGTCCTCCAGTAAGTGATAGGTAACAAAAAATCTATGAACGTGTGCGAATCTACTCTTATGATCTCTGACAACATACAGATGTCGTAAGCCCGTTTCTAGCACCACTTGTAGAGAACATAATGAACGTAGTTGGCTTTTCCAAGATATCTTATTTTTCATTAAAATAAAATTGCATGCCACGCGAACTTGTAGTTAAACGAGCATTAGCGCCAACTAACGGATTTATAATAGTCGGCCGCGATGAGGCTTGTTAAGCTGCCAGTCGTGTTCTCGTTATACCTTTTACCTTACTTGATCCGAACCGACCTTATACTTAGTGCATACAAAGGTCAAATCGGGTATTTTAAACAACGGATTTTCCAGCTTATTCGTGGAAGAGCTCCTCACAAAAAAAGTAGTTCCGTTAAGGATTGGGGTATTATTATATAAGTAGTTTTATGTTGACCTGAACAAAAGTCTCTAAGAGCGTAAGGTATGAAATAGTGCTGCCAACCATTCCAAAGAAAAACGGAAGAACTGTGCCTAAAATTTTGAAACGCTGAGCATAAAAACAAATTCATATCCGCAACTTGTACTGGTTGGTTCAAATACAGATGTCGTAAGGGTGTTTCTATACAGGGTGGGCCAATAGTGCGTGGACGGAGGATTGTGGGCTTACTAAAAAAGATTTCAAAAATCTGTCACCTGATCATAGTGAGGACCCTTGAGGGCTATAACGTAAAAATATTTTCACTTGAATTTTGACGTTTATACAGGGTGATTCATATCAAACTTACATTTTTTGAATGGAACCCCCTGTATATTATTGCATATTTGGGTTCCTTGGTCAATTCTAGTGTGACTTTCTGTATCACACATGGAACTTTAAACGAACCCTTTAGGCGCAAATCACAATTTTTGGTATAAGTAGGTATCAGAAAAAAATTGAATATCGCAGCGATTATAAAAGTCCGAAGGCCATGACTTTGCGATACGACTATGCATGAAATGCGTCACCTTACGTCAGACGGCTAAATTTGAATTATTTTTGTGCTTGGAGAAATCAGAGGATAAATTTAGGAAACTTCAATCACAGATAACTTGATTTTTTCAAATGAGAACTTTCTAAGGTAGTACCTATACCGAAATCTAGCACGGTGAATAATTTGTCAGATTTGAGGCCAATCAGTATTATACCAATTTTTTCAAAAGTTTTAGAGATAATTATGAGCATACAGATTTCTGAATATGTGAATCAATACAATATCATACCTATTATACAGTCTGGTTTCCGAAGATATTATGACACAACAACAGCATTAGCATGTATAGTTGATGATTTATTGAAAGCAGTTGATAGTGGTGAAGTCACTTTTTTGGTTTTGCTCGACTACAGCAAGGCCTTCGATACACTTGAACATAATATATTGTATAAGAAACTCAGATTTTTTGGCTTTAGTAATAATGCGGTATCATTCATAACTAGTTATTTAGAGGGCAGAGGACAATTTGTGAGTATAGCGGAAACAGTTTCTGATGTCTCCACTATACGTACCGGTGTACCACAGGGATCGGTTATGGGTCCTCTGTTATTTTCTTTTCTTTATATATTTCTGATTTCTGGGAATTCATCTGCCATTGTAAGATACATCACTATGCAGATGACACACAGTTATATTTAAGTTTTCCTGTTGAAGATATTGCTCACTGTTTAAATTACATAAACAACGATTTAAAGATGATTCATGACATTTCGGCTGCACATAATCTAAAGCTAAATGCTAACAAATCAAAATTGATGATTTTTGGCCCTAAAAATAAACGTCTTCACGCCGAGGAACTTTGTGATGTTAACATCAATGGTGAAAAAATACCACTTGTGCAAACATGTAAAAATTTGGGGTTATGGTTAGATTCGCAGCTGAGGTTTGAACTCCATGTAAACAAACTGTGTGGATCTTCATATGGTCAGCTTAAAAAGTTATATCCACAAAGACAGGTACTGGACAGTAAAGTAAAATTAATGCTTTGTGAAACATTAATACTTTCACGTATAGCTTACTGCGATAGTATCTACGGTCCAGCTTTACTGAAAAAGGATCAAATGAAATTGCAAAGAATTCAGAATTCATGTTTTCGTTTTTGTTTTGGTATTAGGAAGTTCGAATTAATCAGTCATGTATTTAAAGAAAATAACCGCCTCACACTGGACCGCTGTAGACATTTACATTTACTGTCCTTAGTCCATAAAATTCGAATCACCAAAAAGCCTGAATACCTTTTTAATAAATTAAAATCATTTCAAAATATTAATCCTTTTAGAACCAGAAACAAATCCACTCTCATCATTCCTGCTCATCAATCAGCGTTGTATAAAAGAAGTTTTTCATATAATGCCGCCAAGCTATATAATTCACTTCCGAACACTTTCCTCGACTATTCTTTAATAAACTTCAAAAAGAAATTAAAGCAGAGGCTTCTGAACTCTTTGAACTGATTCAATGCACGACCCTGCCATATCCCTGATAACGCTGTGGATAGATGAATAGATGCATCTTTACCCTGTCGATCATCACAAATGATATAGAACATTTCCAATATTAGCTTTATATACGTTAAAAGATAGAAATAATTGCATCATTTTCCTGTATCTTCTTATTAGGATAACTTCTGTGGTTAATTTCACCTTTTGTAAATAAATATCGTTTGTTAGAATTAGGGAATGTATGTATGTATACTTATTATGAATTTTTTACATTTTAGTTTTATTATCTGATAGCTTGAGTTGAAAAATACCTCTTGGTAATACTCCACCTTTTCGATTTTTTGTTATTATATATCGAATTGCATATTAATTTGTAAAAAATCGAATAAAGACTCTTTATTATTATTATTATTTTAGTTTCAAGAATCATATGTAAAATTTGATTACCTTTCTAACCATATCGCATTCTTGATATCAATCTTTTGTGGTTTTCATTTTATTTCAAATTTTCAGTCAAATCTGTGTTTTTCAATTTTCCTGCGTGCAAGCAACCTAGCAGGCCATGAAAAATAAACAAAAGCTCATTAATATGGAAGAAACCAACTTACTTAGTAGAAAGATGCAAACCAACTAGAGCAACGAGGCAAGATTATGAAAATTCCTTATAACATATTAGCTCTAACCGGATACAACAGCGGCAAGATATCTATTGTCAATGAGTATAGCTGGGGTATGACAGAAGTGTTTGTTTTTCACAGCTTACTAGCTATTTAGGTCTACTAGAACTTGACAACTTTGCAAATCGATTAAAAATTTTGAAACAAAAGGAAAACTACCGGCGATTTTTGCTTACAGTCTAACATGTTTAGAATGAAATTTCACATTTAATGGGATAAAAAAATAGTCATTTCCGTTTAGTTAAGTCAAAAGTAAAGATATCTCCAACTGGAGCATTCTGAACATCTATTGAAATAATTGCTAGAAAATTTTAATTCGCTATGTTGTAATTGTGATAATTTTATGTAGTTTTCTGCAAACTAAATTATGTTTTACAATTCAAACAGACTGAAATTCAAATTTCATTTTCCGCGATTTTGCTAATAAGTAAAAGTACCTACTGAAGAATTTGAAGGGTTGCAGTCAAGAGTATCATTACTTTTGACTTACGGAAATGGCTACTTTTTTATGGCATTAAATGTGGAATTTTATTCAAATTTATTCAGAAGAAATAGATATTCTACTGCCAGTAACAATCACTAGTAGTTTTCCTTTGATTAAATATTTTTTTACTGACTTTGGAAATTGGCTAATAGCTAGTAGGCTATGAAAAATGAGCGTTCCTGTTACCGCTGTTGTTTCTGGTTAGAGCTAATATGTTGTAAGGAATTTTCATAATCTTGCCTCGCTGCTCTAATTAGTTTGCATCTTTCTACTAAGTTAGTTGCTTTCTTCCACATTAACGAGCTTTTGTTTATTTTTCATGGCTTGTTATGTTGCTTGCATGCAGGAAAATTGAAAAACACCGATCTGACTGAAAATTTTAAGTAAAATGAAAACCAAAAAAGATTGGTATCAAGAATGCTATATCGTTAGAAAGGTAATCAAATTTTTTATTTGATTCTTTGAATCAAAATAGGCATTCTCATTTGAAAAAATAAAGTTATCTGTGATTAAAGTTTCCTAAATTTATCCTCTGATTTCTCCAAGTACAAAAAGAATTCAAGTTTAGCAGTCTGACCTAAGATGACGCATTTCATGCTTAGTCGCACCGCAAAGTTAAGGCCTTCTAAGTTTTATAATCGCTGCGATATTCAATTTTTTTCTGACACCTACTTATACCAAAAATGGTGATTTGCGCCTAAACGGTTCGTTTAAAGTTCCATGTATGATACATAAGGTCACACTAGAATTGACCAAGGAATCCAAATATGCAATAATATATAGGGAGTTCCATTAAAAAAAATGTAAGTTTGATATGAATCACCCTGTATAAACGTCAAAATTCAAGTGAAAATATTTTTACGTTATAACCCTCAAGGGTCCCTACGATGATCAAGTGACAGATTTTTGAAATATTTTTTAGTAAGCCCACAATTCTCCGTCCACGCACTATTGGCCCACCCTGTATAGTATTTACGCATCACACACAAACAAGGAATTTAAAGCTGACACTGAAACCTATGGTCAAAACTGAGTTCATGTATACTACTTGCAAGTGAAATCCGAACTTCTAAAAAAAAAAGGAATATTCGCATTAAAAAAGTGTGCACAGCTTGGCAGTATTCTTTCTAGTACTCATCTAATACCTGTTGTGTCGTAGCGTGGCCTCAGTTGTAGCAGCTTGTTATGGATGGATCGAGGAAGGACGAATTCAACGCTAGAGGTTCTGAAGTACGTAGGAGAACTATAGACTGTCAAGATCGTTAGCTACAGTTACTGGTTCTTCGAGACAGAATGCGATTCACTTGATCCGTTGCCGACGCTTGGTATGCAGCTATAGAGGGGTCCATTCGAATCTTCACGGTGTACCACAAATTGCATGAAATGGGCTTCAGGTCAGATTTTCCGCATATAGTGTCTCCACTCACTGCAAGTCATCATCGCCAATGGTTAGATTGTTGCCAAGGACATCGACAATGGCATGGTGAGTGGCATCAGACGGTCTTCTCTGACGAGTCCAGGTTTTTTTCGGACGCCTACGCGTTGGATGGATAGGGTGAACTCCAGTTTGCTGTTGAGCGCCATATACACCGTCCTCTAAGAGTTTGACGGTTTGGGGTGATGTCGTTGCATTTAACAGCAAGTTACCCTTACTTGCGATTCGTGGCACAGTGACGGCCTAATGTTGTAAGGATGAGGTGTTAGAACCAGTTGCCGTTGCATATGTTCGAGGCCTCGAAAAAGCAATATAATGAGGACGTGTACGTCCTCATATCGTTAGGGTATCGGTGAGGTTCTTACAGGAAGCTGATATCAGTGTGCTCCCCTGGTCTCCACGATTACCCGATTTATCGGCAATTGAAAAAGTATGGGATTGGTATGGGATGGGATGGGTCGATACATTCCCGATTTACCCAATCCTCCGACCACGCTGGACGAATTGGAACATCAGCTTGGAGTTATACCTCTAGAGTGCCACGTAAGCTAGAGAAGTGCATTAGTCAACATGGACAGCTCACCCATTATTGACCTGTTGAATTTTTTTATAAACTAATTATGGCAAATGGGTTCGCTATTATTGCCTTCAGTCCTTCTGTATTTCTTGAACCCCATCTTTTTTTTACTATACCTAAAATTATGCAAAAATAATGCTTGACGACAAAGATATTTTTAGTTTGGCATTAATATTTAGTATATTATAAATAATGCATTTGAACACAATACCAAATCATTTCGATATGTTGGATGACTTTGACATTCTTTTAACGATTTTAAACTGGTATCGCAGTGGTAATAACTCAGTATAGACTATACTTTTTACAATCGGAAGATACGATACAAACGTGTTATGGTATGCGCACATATATCGGCTTCGGACGGACGGCAAGGATCGGAGAAAAGTACTTTCTATTGAATTTAATGGATCCTCGCACATACGTGTGGACGGTAGGCATCGAATTTTCAAAATTCGGCGAAAATATAGCAACCGGCCGATGCGTGCCGTGCGTGCCGATACCGACGTATGTGCGATGCTGATCGGCGATGGCCAAGGCACCGTCGGCATTTTCCAAGTTTCTGCCTGTACTGCCTGCAGACAGTGTTGCCATTCATAGTAACTTGTCGCGAAAATAGCGACATTTTGATTACGTTGAGACGTAGCGGCGATGTAACAAAATAAACCGATTTGTAGCGACTTTTTGAAAAATTCTGTTACTATCTTTTTTTCGCCACTGATTACTGCTTGTCTATTCTTCTTTTCGGTTTTGCCCAGACTGTCTTGTATTGGTGTCGAGACCACAGTATAGTAAACAATCAGCACAATATCTCAGGTTGACGGCAATTACACGCGCATCGCCCCTTTTGATGATTATTTTATAGGGATGCTAACGATACTTCAATACTTGAAATGTATCTATACTTCTGCACTAATATCCAGTATTTTTGTCTTAGATACTTTTTGAGCGATTCCAAATTGGTATCGCTACTTCTGTAGCGGTATCGGTATCGAAAATAATTACGAACCAAACGCGCCTCCATTGGCGTGTACAGCTGTATACTTGGCTAAAAAATATCGAATTGGTACCGGTATCGATATTTTTATTTTCGCATCTCTACCCAGATTTCACACCCGTAAAATCATCCTAAGCTCAAATTCTGTGGGAACCATTTTTATATAGGAAATCTTCAGAGATATTCTGCTGGTTGTTTACTATGCTGTGTCGAGACCATGTATCGGGTAATCCACTATTTTTGAATAAAAGATTATATTATATTATACATATACCTAACATCAATTGCATCCCCCCCCCCCACGAATAAAGTTATACACAGGCTGAAATATACATTATTTTTGTGGGGCGACGACGTAGTGACATTAAAGGCTGCTCAGTAGCGAATTTCAATCTGATCAGCCTGGCAACACTACCTGCAGATCATTTGCATATTTGCAACTGATTTCCAATTCTTCCGTCGATTCCGATCAGATTTGTGCTATACCCTAATGAAAAATCCGTACCGTATCAGCCGTTCCATTAGTACCGTCCGTCCGATGCCGATGCAAAAACTGGAAAAAACTAAATAGTAATTATTATAAAATAAATAAGGTAGTATTGGCATATTTAGCTTGTCTACCTCTGTGAAAATGCTAGCCAGTTGGTCATTAATGGGGTAAAAAACCCCTATATATTATAATTATACAGCTGTGTAATAAACAGTTTACTGCTCTCTCAATCTGTTTGCGTGGAAAGAACAACATAATTTGTGATGAATATTTAACGAGCGAATCGATCAACATCATCATACTCACTCGCGAAATTACCTGGAAATTATTTATCAGGCGATGAAATCAGGGTAGGCTGGGGCTGCTGCTGCAGCTACGTGCATTTAATATACATGCGAATTTGATGCAACAGAGCGAGTCTGCAAATTAAAAAGACAGTCATGAATGAATTAACGTATAACCGTATGCCTTAAGGATACTCGTATTTTAATTGAAAATCATTGATTATAGAGTATTTTAATTGAAAGTTATTGATTATAGAGGGATCGCGAGAGCTTTGATTTTAAAGTTGAAAACTTAGCAGGCCAGTTTGTATCTTGTCAGAATTATCCTGTGCTCGTCTTTCTAATTCGTCGCGTTTCACCGACTCTGAAGACGTAGGCGAAATGTTGGAAGTATTTTTTCTTTAAAGAAATGAGATTCTATTTTGAGTCCAATAAATCGAGGCAAATATTAATATTAATTAACTGTCATTAATTTTATGTTTTTAAAACTATACACTGCCTGAACGGACTACCCCATTTAACAGGCAGGAAATGAGAAAAGGTTTATACAAATTAAACTGAGACGCTAACAGTCAACCAACGGTAAAAAATTTAATGGTTGCGATAGAAAAGGTCAACTTCACCTGCACTTTCACAGACACAAGCTTGTCCTAGAAGGAGGTAAATAGAAACAAAATGCTGCCAGCATGAAGAGTACGTAAATTGGGAATGTCTAAATAAATTTTCTTTAAGAGTGAGGGGTAATAATCAATACGTCCATGTAACAACCTACACAAAATTTTGCACCAGCATACTTTCTACGTTTCCCTAAATTCGATAGGTTGAATCTACTCAGTAATGATATATCATTGTGTATACCTCTTTCCGGATAGACATCATCTTCTTTGTAACACAAGTACTTCACTAGGCGTCGTTGTATTCTCTCAATATTATGGACATGAACATTATAAGTAAGGTCACAAATAATAGAGCAATACTCAAGGACAGATCTGACAAAAGAAAGGTATAGCAAAATTAGATTTTTTGGTTAGGTTTTTGTATGCTTTTGCTGCAATCATATTTATGTGATCTACAAATACCACCTTGGAGTGGAATAAAGCTCCCAAATCTCTGTATGTGTACTTGTTGAAGCTTATTCCCTTCAATTTCAAAGTCAACACATATTGGTTCAATTTTACGCCTGAATGTCGTCAAACAATACTTGTCAGCATTCAAAGACATATCATTGTCCTTGCACCACTGATGTATATATAAATATATTTACAATTTTATACTACAGTATTAATACCTTTAAATACCCTAAGGTCATCAGCATAGAGAAAATACTCACATTGCAGGTTATTAATGAAAATTGAAAACAATAAAGGGCCAAGAACGGAACCTTGGGGTAACTTATGTAGCCAATACAGCTTCAACTATAACCTCGATGTTCTACACATAAATGTCTACATTCAATGTACGATCTGCAAAAATCAAGAAAGCTTCTAGTTAAACCACACTTGTACGAATTGCTTTGTAGTATGCCATGGTCCAATCGGTCGAAAGTTATCTATAAATCGGTGTTAAACTGTCAGCCATTGTCCAATACCGCCGATGAATATTTGCTATTTATTCCTATCATCAATTTATTCGTATTGAAAATCATTAATTTTTCTATTTTTTTTTTCAGGTAAGGGACAATCTTCAGACTTCGTCGCAAAATAAATAATAGGTGAGGTAGTTACTATTATTCATTATAAATATCCAGACTTGGATGGTAATTTCTAAATTCATTATTTATATTTTACGTGATTCATCAAGTGTTCAGTAAGCTATGTTCATTACATAATACACATCATCAGCTAACATTGTATGAGAATCAGGTTAAATTAGGACGAAGAATGACACTTTTACGCAAAAGATATAACTATAATAATTCTAGACAAAAAAGTACTTGAATATAAAGAGCCTATATTTAAGATGGCATGTTTAGAAGTTCACAGTTAGATTTTCTATTAATAACCTTTCAAGTAGTTTGTCAACTTACATCAGAGAATTACAATCTTATTTCTCTAGGTCAAATAGTTCCCTTTTTGGAGAGTTCATTGATGATCCAAAATATAGCCTGTTTCTAAGCTAATAGAGAGTTTTTGGTCCGCACATATGTCACTGAAATCGTGGTTATCGTTATTTGGAGTCTGCGCAGTAACGATTTGACACACAGTTAACTTTATTAAACATAACGGACGTGGTTAATTACGTCAGATTAGCGGTATCGTTATTTGTGCTTTTATGGTTATTTTTATAATTTTATGTGACATTTGCTACGTCATCGTATATATATACACTAATTCAATAATCTCCTCCATACTTTTCTGAATGATAATTTATCTCGCAATCGACGTCTAGGGCACAATCCGTTCTAATCACGTATTTTTTGTTTAGAATGTCCAAATTAACCTAAAATTCCTACACTTGTCAACGGTGACAGTACTGACAGTTCGATTCCTTAAAGTCTGACGCGTCCAAAAACTCTACATTTTGCGACGAAAAGTTATCGTTATTAACAACAAAGTTAACCATAACCATAACAAAATTGTCGTTTGCCGTGACTGACCAAAAACTCTATTGATTTTTAATTTTGCTGTAATGATTTTGGTCTTTTTCTGTTCTTTACTTTACATTTTTTTGCGACTGAACAACTTTAGCACAAGTGAAAAAGATACGACGTTTTGTATAAACTTCCATTGAGTAACATAAAATTTGTAGCCAAAGAAATTACTAGGATACTGTCAAGTGAAATGGCCAATATACAAAGAAGGTTTTGTATTTTTGACTAACATCATATCAAAGAATTATACAATAAAAACATGCTAAAGCTAAACGCTTAACCCTTTGCGTGCGACGCTAGGTACATTTACCAGCTTAAACGTACCTACTCGTATATGTACATGTTGTACTCAATAACCGAATTCGGCCACTGCCCGAACTTTATACCCAAAACGCGTTGTGGATTTCGCTAATTTCTCACACCGCGTTCTGGGTGCCCTTTGTATGCGCAGAACGCATTGTGGGTAAATTACAAAGACCCACAATGCGAAACTCCGAATACCATCGGAAGCACACGACCATGTTCGCATTATGGACAATACAAATATAGCCACAAATCGAAACTTGAAGTTTTGTAATCAAAAATGTAAAACAATGTGTTATATCAAATACTTACTCACGATTTAGGAAACAATTAATTTTCTTTTCATTCCTATACCTTTGAGCTATCAATTATTCATTTTGTTCAATTTTCAATAATTCGCATCGATTTCGAAATTTCTTGTCCTTCCTTAACCTTACCTGTGATTTGTTCATAGTTACCTTCTGAAAGTTTAGACCTATGAGATGATGCTATATGGAGTTTATTCAAACCATTCTCGAATTATTTTCGAAGTGTTTCTGTCGATTCAATGATTTTACTAAACATTGTTCTGAATAAACAAAAAAAATACTTGTTGCGGTATGTGGGGTTTTGGATTTGCGCTTTGTGGCTATATGTATTATCCACAACGCGAAATGGTCGGGCGTTTCCGACGTCATTCGGAGTTTCGCATTGTGGGTATTTGTAATTTACCCGCATCGCGTTCTGCGCACACAAAAATTACCCGGAAGGCGATGTGAAAGATTAGAGTAATCCACAACGCGTTCTGAGCATAAATTTCGGTCAGTGGCTGAATTCGGTTATTGAGTACAACATATACATGATATGGCACAGACATAAGCTGATAAATTAATAGTGCTTCAGCTAAATGGTAGTAGATATACGACTGTCGTTGTTCATTATCAATATTAATATCGACATAATATCGATTGCGAATCACTACTACTCGCTGGTATGCATGGTTTATGAATGGCCTCAAAATAGGGTTGAAGGTATTTAAGTAATGCAAAAATGAAGTGGGAAAAAGTCCCTTTTTCTTTTGCTTGTCAAAATCTCCCTAATTAGAAATTCGGAGATTTGTATTGTGCTCTATAGATTTCTTGAGCATATTTCTAGAGATTTTTATTCTTTTGACTTGGCAATAGTAGCCCGGTGGTCCACAATCGCACTATAAGTGCGGTTCGTCAACCGCAAGTCGCTGTCGATGTGACTGCAAATTTTCAGTTGGTCTGACTGCAAAATGTGGCTCACCTCGCCATGGCCGCTCTAAGACTTTTTAATGCATGCATGCAAAAAATCTCGTCATTCTGACTACATAATTCTATCCCTGAAATGAGAAGCGAGCAGTGGAGCAACTTTCTGGAGGGAATGCTTGACTCAAGTGTTCCTCTCTGGAAAGTAGCAAAAAGTCCCTTTTTCTTTTGCTTGTCAAAATCTCCCTAATTAGAAATTCGGAGATTTGTATTGTGCTCTATATATTTCTAGAGATTTTTATTTTCTTGACTTGGCAATAGTAGCCCAGTGGTCCACAATCGCACTATAAGTGCGGTTCGTCAACCGCAAGTCGCTGTCGATGTGACTGCAAATTTTCTGTTGGTCTGACTGCAAAATGTGGCTCACCTCGCCATGGCTGCTCTAAGACTTTTTAATGCATGCATGCAAAAAATCTCGTCATCCTGACGACATAATCCTATCCCTGAAATGAGAAGCGAGCAGTGGAGCAACTTTCTGGTGGGAATGCTTGACTCAAGTGTTCCTCTCTGGATAGTAGCAAAATAGCTTAGAAATGGCAAACGAGAACAGCTTTCACATACTCATCGTCCTGGATTTACTGACTTGACGACTGAGGAAAAGGTGGAGGTTATCGCTGGTACCGTGAAAGATCAATTCTCACTCAACCATGATCTGCATAATGACCTGGACGAGGAGCGACAAATTGTAAGATATGTCAGGCGATATTTTAGTAACGATGATGCTTCTGTTTGTGATTCTTCTTTTGAATATTTTTCTACAGAAGCTCTACATACCCGAGAAATCGTAACTGATTCACTCTCACTGCACATCAGCAGAGCTTCAAGGTCTTATTAAAGACCTAAGGGTGTGTGAAGCACCTGGAGAGGACCAGATCTCAAATAAGACGTTGAAATTACTTTCGCGCAAGGCTTTGATGTATCTGGTGGCAATAAGTAACGCAATCCTCAGAACTCAGTACTTTCAAAAGGCGTGAAAAGTTGCTGATGGCATCATGATCCCAAAAAATTGGCATCGATTTTTCCGCAGGAGTATCGTCCCATACTTTCTGCGTCGTCTAAGCTTGCCGAAAAGGTCACTTTGAGAATGGTTTGTCATGATTCTTGGCCCAAGACAAAAGTACTGACATATTGCTTCTACAAATTCGTTTTTAAATTCAGAACATACCTAGTTATTATCACTCTCATACTTACAAGTTACAGACTCACCCATTGTTCTTATTTTTATCAAATTATATGTCTAAAAATATGCCGAGGCTCAATCTCATTAAAAAAGCAAATCAGAGAGTATGAACTATGAATCACGTCACAGGTCACGATTAACATTTTGATACCTGAAACTAAACCCGTTTGTTTAATTATTATAATATCAAATTATTTTAGTAGGCAAACAGTTTGATATTATTGGAAAGAGATACGAGCCGCTCTACGTGACTTTTTTTACAGTAATTTAAAGTACAGTAAGTAAAAACATTACAGACATTAATCGATTAGGGATTATGATTCGCCGCCTAGTAAGTGGTGTGGGAAGTTCTGGAAGTGTGCCCCAAAATACGGTGTGCCAATAGCAAAGGTCACACGTGACCGTATCAAAATACATGAGACGTGCACCGCTGCGAATCTGACCGGATAGCAATTCAGAAGGGTTGATAACGTTTTTTACGGGCCAGATTGCCAGCCACAGCCAAAGGGTGGGGGCGAAAAGGGGGGGATGAACAGAAAAGGTTATGTCCGACTTTGATTGGGGGATCATCTTCTGAATTATTTATTTTCCGATCTCCTAGTTTCCAGCGGGGATGTCGAGTAGGGTTGAGGATCGGCAAGGTTAACTAGGCAGTAAGTTTGAAGGTTTTCTGATATCTACGGGGGCGCTAATGTACAGGGTATTCCTAAATACCATGTACAAACGAAGGAAGAAGATTCTTTGGTGTTCTTAATGACTAAAATTTCAAATAAACATAGGTCTGCAAACGCTTCGTTACCGATCTACAGGGTGTTGAAATTTCAATATTTATTCATCAAGACATTTGAAAAAGACTCAATTATGCAATAGCCTACGGAAGCTATATACTGTACGATTTCGTCCTAATAAAAACTAGTTAGGTACATGTTTTTTTTTGTTCGGCTAGCGATATTTTTTAAAAATTTCTTTATTTCTCGTCATCACCAAATTAGCAAATCCTCTAAACAGTATGTAGAGCCCTGGCATCGAGAATACTTAACATTTCTTATGAGTGTTGAACACTTGTTATGGATTATTTAGGCCTATACTCGTTGGTGAATTTGTTTGATAATTAATATTATTTCGAAAGCTGGTAGTGTAACTGTGAACATCATTTGTCATTACAATATTAATTTTTAGATTTTTGTGTGTTGCTTTTATAAATCAATAAAATCAAAATCAAAATGTCAAATATTGCAGTTTTGACTAGAAATACTGAGTTCACTATATAATTAATTCGTCTGAGTTGGTTAATTCATCATAATTAAATAGAATCTTTAAAATCTCGTTGTTTGGGTCTGAACTGCGTTAATACTAGTTTTATGCTCCACAATAGATATCTGGAATCTGAGAGGAAACAGATATCTGCCAATAGATATCTATTTCCTGGGCATTGAAGACACTGTGCACTATTAGTTTTATCTGAGACGTAATGTCTACATCTATATATTATTGGTATGATCGTCATTATTTTTTTGTACATACATTCCATATGATCGGAACAATTTAATTTGTTGTCGATTATAAGCCCTAAGTATTTTATGGGCAGAATCTTATTCCCGATTTAAATAAATATAATTATAAATTTTGTAGTATTGATATTCATTTTTAGTTTATTATAATACATCCAGTTTATTATAATACATCAGCAAAGGTAACCATTTACAGTGTTGTTCAGTGCCTCCTCTTCACCACCTTTATATACTAAGACATTATCAGCGAAGGTAAAGACCGTGCTTTAATACAGCCACTCTAAATTCAGTACATAGAATGGACCAAGGATGGAACATTGCGGTACCCCATACTCATTCAACATGTCGATATTCACCTAATCTAACATATTGTCTCCTACCTGTTGAATATATTTTGATTAAATTATATAAAATTCCTCTAAATCCCCGCATATAAAGCTTTCTTAATTGTAATTTTAGTGCTAACTACGTCAAATCAACAAACACAGCTATCACCAGAAGTCCCCAATCTAGCCACATAGATGTAGAACATTATTTCAGGTTTTCTTTTTATATCATTCAAGTTTTTCAAATTTTCTTACAAGCTTAGATCTAATCTCAATTTTCTTATGACTGGAGCACAACGCAACGCCGCAATTAGAACTTTAGTTGTATTCAACGTCAAACATTCGTTACCCTTCATCTTTCGAACAGATTTCCTTTTATTAACAACCATTTTCCATTAGCATCAAATGGCATCAAGTGACTTGACTGGGTAATTTCCTAAAAGTTTCGTTGATAAAAAGACTTTTGGGGTCACCAAATCGTTTAGTTTTTCTTCGTCTTTATCTTCACCGCACTGATGGGTTGACCTCCTCAAACAAACTGAACATTTTAACATTATTTAAGATTTTCCAATTCGCGAAGTTTAATTCACCGCCACTGGCATGATTTTTAAATATAACCAATTTTTGCATTTCCATCGTATAGAAACACCAAGTGTTATATGTATAAAAATTCTCGATATGCGGTCAAAAAGTAATGTTCGGTTTGGTCTATAGAATACAGAGTATATAACTGAGGTTAATCATTTGTGGGTAGTGGGTAGTCCTTTATCGACAGAAGTAAATATTAAAGCTCTCCACACACCACCCTCCCGACCACACCACCCTAAATCTACTCCAACCGAAAAAAAATTAAAAACTGAACAGAACTCCTAAAATGCCAAAAAGCCAGTTCCAGTTCTCAGTTCTGAAAATCTTGCTAATTATTCCGATCCCAAAAATATGTAGCATTACCTATTACGACTCCTCAGTTAAAACGTGCGTCAAAATAGTTGTAATGTCACATCCAAATTCTAAGTACAAAATCAGCAATAATCTTCAAGAAGGACGCTGCAAGTCGTGGTGAATATATTAAATATCAAGTTGTGGTTGTTTTTCATGGATTTTGGTCAACGATTGAAACTATAACTTTCCTTCACAGCCATAATCTATAGTCGTGGTCACTAGAAAAATAAGCATTAAATATCAAGAAGGATGAAAATGTGTACCAATGTTGGGAGAAACATAACAGTCCAGGTAGATGCAGTACTGCAGCTAGTTGAGTTAGCTAAATTGTAATGTATACATTCAACATGTAAAATATTGTAAAAGCCTCAGACAAGGCCCGATCTTTCGAGGTGGCGATATTCACATAATATATTGTATTGTATTGTAAAAAAACAGTCATAATTGGTGCATCAGTTACTGGCATTACGCGGGTATCAATAATGGAGACAGACTGAAATGTATTCGTTGCAAAAGCGCAAAAACCATACTAACTGAAGAAGAAGATATATAGTCGTGATGTAGAAATCATGAAACGTCCAAAACAAGCACTTATGATGTGAAAACTGAAAGAAGGGAAGCGCTTTTTTCGCGATTGCAATTTTCCCCGAAGTGGCACGGTAACTCTAGGAATGTTGAATACGGCGAGATAAATTGAATCAGCAGTGAGCATAATCCTGCATGTTTGGACTGGTCGGCTAGTCGCGAAGTCTTCGGGTATAAACATAATTTGAGGCTTAGAGCGCTTAGCGAGTAAAAACAAGCGGCAGTGGTGCGCCGGCCGGCGGGCGGCGGCTTTGCAATGAATTACTGCTAGCAGGGATTAGCGCTGATGTCCGGAATGATTCATTCGCCCAGGAAGCTGTTGTTTGTTGTCGGAACACCAGCCGATTCTCCTCGTCTGATTACCCGCTTCGATTAAATGCTAATT
The DNA here is from genome assembly GCA_951848785.1 of Callosobruchus maculatus. Classification (NCBI taxonomy): domain Eukaryota; kingdom Metazoa; phylum Arthropoda; class Insecta; order Coleoptera; family Chrysomelidae; genus Callosobruchus; species Callosobruchus maculatus. The sequence continues at coordinate 1,242,153 of CATOUR010000126.1, forward strand.
CTATTTTTGCCCTTCCCGCTCCAAATGGCGTCACCACCAGGTTTATCTCTTGTACCGTCAAAGGCGCATCACTCCTAGATTAAGCATAGTAGCAGTGGTGGATTTGAGCTTTTGTGTGTATGTTACGTTCAATATTCGAATTCGGCCAATGCCCGAGAATATATGTTAAACTAGTTTTGAGCAAGGAATATTTCCCATACACGAAAAATGAAATTTTATACGGTTGAACTTGAAATGCACAAAACTAGTTCAGTACATTTTCTGAATACCATCACAAATTTAGCCTTTTTCATTTAATCAGCGCGAACGACGAAATAAAGTAAATATAAGCTTGGAAATGTTATTGAAATATATTTGTTGCGGAAATGCACGTTAAACACTAAAATTAACGTTCGCAAACTAACGTTCAAAAATGGAAGACACATAGATAGATTTGACGAAGAGAAGATAATGATGAAAGATATAACACGGGTTCCGTGTCGATCCTTGCTGGAGGTACCTCCGTGGTCCGTCTGCAATGTCCTTAGCTTCGTGGATCCAGGGGTTGTGTTTTCACTGCTTTAAATCGTGGTTACGCGGTATTAATTCAAAATTGGTTCTGTAGGATGAAAATCCGTGTTCTCGTTTCGGTACTTTTTTTTGTACTCTCCTTCTTCTCTCTGTCTCTCTGTCTCGTTCGACCCATGTGATTGAGCGCGGAATTTAAAATCTATATACTGTTCGTGTTGCACGAACAATATTTTATTCAAATACGAACAAACAAAAAAATGATATCTAATTCTTAGGAAAATATATAGATAACTTAAAATTATTTAAGTGCAGAAGAGCTTGAGCATTTTGAATTGCAGATGATATTTTTCTTTTACCAATAACATGATCGATTAGTTTTATTGTACAGGCATAAAATAATAATAATAGTGTTTTTAGTTTGATACAATTACATCGTAAACTATAGATCCAGATATTTGGAAGATGCCGTACTAAGTGATATTCCCTTGCTGCTTTGCGTGGTGGATTATTAGAAACACTTCATCCGTAGAAGAACATATACTATGGCATCAGAATATCCTGCGTTTTTTATTAACTGTTCCACACCACTTATAATTATTATGTCAAAATGCTTTATTCTTCTGTACCGTTTAGCAGATAGGGGTTGTGGTTCGGCTTTGTACAAATTTTTAAGTCATAAGATTATGTTTTTAAGTACCTGAATCTTGTATTAAAACCGAACTAATTGGGAGTCGAATTCAGACTGCATTTTTTAGAGATAAATGGGAATATCGTAATTGTAATAGTTGTAACATTCACAATATCCCACATGAGCACAAACATTCAAAGTACAGTCCTTAAGTTTGTTTTGTGGTCTGTGATTCAAAATAACAACATAAACTTAACTCTACTTTTTATCTGGATTTGCGAGGCTGTATAATAAGCAGAACTAACTACTGCTGGCAATTAAGAAAATGTTCAAAATTAGTTCTATGCACTTCATGTTTCACAAAACTAGTTCTGCTTCGGGTTTGGGAAATATCGTTTGCTATTTGCTATTTTTCGTATCTCTTTTTCAGGTATTGCCCGAATTCGACTATTGACCGTAACATATACATGTACATGCATCCACTTGAGAGCAGTACCTAATACATGAATTTCCTGAATATTTGTCTGATATACAGGGTGAGTCAACAGTGCGTACACGAAAGATAGTGGGCTTGCCAAACCATATTTCAGTGATCTGTCACTTGATGATGGTTAGAAGCGTCGAGAGTTACAACGTTAAAATATTTTCACTTAAATGTTGACGTTGATGCAGGTTGATTCATATCAAACTTACATTTTTAATTTTTTGAAGTTGAACTCCCTGTACTTTATTTTAAATTTGGATTCCTTGGTGAATTCCTGTCCGATTTTATGTGTCATACATGGTATAAATAAATTAGACGCATTTCATGCTTTGTCAAATCGCAATGTTATAGCCTTCCAGGTTTTATAATTGCAGCGATATTCAATTGGTTTCTGTCATCTACTTATACCAAAAATGGTGATTTGCATCTAAACGGTTCGTTTAAAGTTCCGATATGTCATACTAAAATTCACTAAGAAATCTTAGGGCCATATTCATAGGTTATACTTAAGCATCCCTTACTACTTGAATGCCCCTCAAGTATGGTTTCGACAGCTACTTAAGCGTCCCTCACGTAAGGCTCACTTGAGGAATAGTCAAGTGACGAAATATCAACATGACATTTCGTTCCAGTCAAGGCGGTTTTGTAGGTTAATTTTGGAGGAAGGTCACAGCTCAACGAACAATCAGCTGTCTTACTCTAGGTCTGGGGATGCTTTGCGCCGATCCCTTTGCGCGTCGACATTTTGGGTTAGAGAGAGATAGATTTTAACAGTGGCGGCACGGCAGGGTCATGGCTATCTACATAGAGTATGAGTATAGAGATAAATAATATAGATCACATCGCAAATCTAGTAGATACTTTATGGAAGGTAAACATTAAGGACAATATAAACGTTATGTTATCTTTAATGTTTACCTTACTTTTACACCGCATAAGTTGAGTATTATTTCTTAATTCTGCCCTGTTGTACAATTTTGTCTACTTTACCCCTGTCAAGGCGAATGAAACTGTCTATCTATCTAACTATTGTCTTCCCGTTGTCTTGTAGATGGTGTCTAGAAAACACGTGTACAAGGAAGGACTCGCTTGAGTACTACTCAAGAGATGACTATGAATACAGCCCTTAATATGCAATAATATGAGCCCTCAAGGCCCCTAGAATTATTATGTTACATATTTTTGAAATACCTATATTTTAGTAAGCCCACTATCTCTCGTCCACCCACAGTTTCATACGAACAGCATAATTTTTGATAGGTATACCGTTTATATACCTTTTTTTTCTCCTAAAAGCATGCGCCTCTAGTACCAGCAAATGCAGTTAAGTGAATAAGTCGCATAGCTCATTTTTGTTGCCGTTGTCCTGAGCATAAGCATATACTCGTACAGAAATGAAGACAATATCAAAATAATGTGACACTAGTATTCGCCGTTAGCTGTCAAGTCGGTCCGGAGGACCTTTGCCTTTATGTCACAATTTGTCATTCTGTCCGTCTGGTCTCCCAGAAACCAGACAATGTTGGAGAGAAAAGAGAAAAAAAAGAAAAGAAGAGGAAGAGCAAAGAGAAAGGAGTACAACTATTAGAATAGGCATTTAAAAAGTAACTTACATAAATATGATGCCCTAAACGTAATTTTTTATGGCGGGATCAGATTTTGCGTGGATTTATACTTGCATGATCAAAAATTTCACGACATATTGATGTCAAAACTGTAGAGACGTCACGTGAACATTTTTTGTATACGGCATTGCATTACTGCATTTATATATATGTAAGTGATGAAGACTTGTGGAAACCTACAGCAGATTTGTTTGCAGCCCAGAAGTAAGAAAGGATGGATTGATCTCCTTAGCTGAATACGAGCCATGATTATACATTGGATGGAATAAATGCAACATATAGGTTAGCTAAATTACAGTTTGTATACATATCTATACCTCACACAAGGCTTTGCCTTCGAGGTGGAAGTATTTGTAATTCGTTAATGCTGTGCGAGCCCTGGCCTGGAATGATTGTGGATTTGCTCGACCGTGTGGTCTGAGTCACACAGCAAAGGGTTACTGTGAGATTCCGTTGTGTCGCTGCACCTCTGTTTTGACATAGTCCTTTAAGTAAGGAATTTCAAGATCTCTATGCAGAATCTCGTTTGAAATCTACCATGGGGCATTTGTGATGGTTCTCAGCGTCCTGCTTTGGAGCACTTGCAAAGTCGGCATGTACGTCTTAGCTAGAAAGCACTAGGCCGCACACACGTAAGTAATTGCGGGTTTGTACAGCCGAATTTTGTTAACCAGCCTCAATTTTGAAATAATACGAGTACAGGGTGTCCCATTTTGGGCACTTTTACAGGGTATCTCGGTTATTTTTGAAGATAGAGTGTTGCGGTTTTCGCGACAATGTGCTACTTTTTTGTGAAACTAACGATGCCGTCAACAAAATTATCATGGCCCTCTTGGTTTTTGAGATACGGGGTGAAATCGAAAACTATCGATTTTGAGACCACCCTCGTATCTCGGCTGTCTTTCATCTCTTACTGAAAAGTTTAAAAGAGAGTCCTATAGAATTTTTTCTGTGGAATCCAGTGGTGTAGTTTGATTTTTTCTTACTCTAACCATTTTTCAGTTATGAAGCAAACATATAGTTTTTTAAATGGAACACCCTGTATATTATTTTTGAAGTCAATTGGAAATAAGTCAAACCTTTCAAAAATTATATGAATTTTTTCTGAAAACTAAGCTCAAAATTTCATTTTTTACTTTATTTGTAGCAGTAGGCCATGAAAAATCTATTAAAAACAATATCCAACTGAACAATTATTAAAATACAAGATACTCAATACTTTTGAACTCAATTTGATGTGCTATTAACTACTATTTGTGATAATGTTCACTAAATATTACTTATTGTATTACATTACTTAAAACCAAATATTAGATTGGAGGAATATCAACACATGATTAAATTTGAATTTGAATCAAAATAAAAACTAAAAACATCGAGGAGCTTTTAGAGATATTGGTTACTGGAAACTATCTTCTCGAATGCAAATCTGGCACAATTTCTTATTCTTATTCTTTCAATGGCATTTAAAAGAATTTTTGGTCTCCTTCGTGTTATGGCGATTAATAATTCCCAAACTTGGATCCTGTGCAAATGTTGAATTATTTTAAACTTGTATGGATGGTAATTGTATTTTTTTAGAATTATTTCTGCAGTTGATTTTTGTACCCCTACAGCTTCTTCTTTGTGCTTACAAGATGATGAATGCGTTGCTTCTATGTAACCTAATACGTTTGTTTCCCTTTGCTCCCTATTCTCCTTCTATTAAGTTTTAGGACGTGGTTGAATAAAGGATCCGTACCTAACTATATTTGTTTCTAGACGAGCAAATATATCTGAAAACGGTTGCTGTCTCTCTGGGTATCTAACCTGTCATTATTATAGAAAATTGACAATAATTAAAATGAAAACACAGAAACAACAAAGCAATATAATTAAAAGCTGACAGTGTCGCAACTTTTTTACAGATTTGCTTTTTTGTTTTTAATAGATGACTCATAGCCCACTATCTACTCAATATTATAATAACACAATACTCTTCATTTTAATGAGACATTATTATTTAAAAAAATGTATTTTGATTCTGTTTTTTCGAATTCGAGTAGGAAGTCTCTTGTAGAGTAATAACTGCTCAAATGCTTATTATTTATAGTTGATTAACCATGGCCTACTGCTACAAATAAAGTAAAAATCGGAAAAATAAAATTTTGAGCGTAATTTTCAAAATAAGTTAATACTAATATATGTTTTTGAAAAGCTTGAATTATTTCGGATTGACTTCAAAAATAGTATACAGGGTGTTCCATTTAAAAAAATATATGTTTGCTTCATAACTGAAAAATGGTTAGAGTAAGAAAAAATCAAACTACACCAGCGGATTCTACAGAAAAAACTCTTGGACCCTTTTTAAACTTTTCAATAAAATAAAAGACAACCGAGATACGAGGGTGGTCCCAAAATCGATAATATTCGATTTCACCCTGTATTCCAAAAACCAAGAGGGCCATGATAATTTTGTTGACGGCACCTTCAGTTCCACAAAAAAGTAGCACACTGTCGCGAAAACCGCAACTCTCTATCTTCTAAAATAACCGAGGTATCCCGTAAAGGTGCCCAAAAATGAGACACCCTGTACATAACGAAAGAAAAGGTACGTAATGTGGAATTTTGTTTTTAACATCTCAGTATGTTTTCCCATGTGATAGTCTGACTAGGCTGACACCAGTGTACTTGATGGAAGAGCTCCATCGTCATTAATAGAAACCTCAGCGATGCTTTTTGGTGATAAGAATATTAGAATCGGTTAAACTTTTTTGTAAAGCTATTTCCAATCGCCCAGGATTACTTTCAGAAGTTATATAAATCAATCTACCATAACTTCAATTTAGTGTTGTAGCCATGAAGGGAGCACTTTTAAGCCCGGTACTGTATTCGAGCAGGAAAGTCGATCTAGTAAGTTTATGGCCGCCTGCCTTGGAGTAGTGGCGTAGACCGTGAAGTGAAGTACACACTCACTATATTTTATGTACCCTCCTTACAACAGGACGAAATAAGAGAAATAAAGTATATTACTAGATAGGACTCTGCTGCTCCATCATACGGCGCTACGTCTGTTTTATGGACTGCAGACAAACGACAAACTGTAGGGATGTGCTTGGTGACTCTTTCAGGAGAATCGATTAGAATAGAATGGTATATATTTTATTCATGATACCCATTTACATGTAGAAAGTCAAGTAAATATATACATATGCAGATTAAAACAAGTTAAAATTAACATTAAAATTAACTTGTGGGTTTCTCATAAAAACTCTGATATACGACCAGTACAAAAAATTATCAACAGATCCTTCGCCTTGTTTCTGAGCTTTGAAATACTTTGGATCTGTTTGGTGACACAGGTAATTCATTGTAGAATGGGCTCCTTTCATATGTAGTCAGATTAAATTGAGGAATGTGAATAGCGCCGCAATTTCTGGTTTTATATTTGTGTTCTGCTCAACGATCATAACGGATTCTATTATACTAAAAGATGGAAAGGTTAGGATCTTGTTTCTTGTAAAATGATTACTTCGTGTTTCTATTGAACCGAGTACGAAAAGTATTCTCACTAACCGTTTCTGAAGTATAAAAATACGCTGCTAGTCTGACGCTACACTCCAATACTGACTCAGGTACTTGAGATGTAGGAAGGCTTGAGCATAATATACTTGGAATAAATAGGTTCGTTCAACCACATTTTTTATGCCATAAAAGTTTGTCATCGATAACAAGACCTAGGAATCTTGCGTCCTTTACTTTTCTGTTTGCACAGAGTTGAGGTGTATTTGAATTTCTGAAATTATCTAATGTTTGTTTTGATCGTATTTATTATGAGATTGTTACTTCAGGTCCATGTATGAAACTTTTCAAGCAAATATTGTTGGTTTTGCATGCCAGTTCTGTAATCATTAAGACATCATTAGCATATACAGGGTGGGCCAATAGTGCGTGGACGGAAGATTGTGGGCTTGCTAAAATATATTTAAAAAATCTGTCTCTTGATCATGAAAGGGACCCTTGAGGGCTATAACGGAAAAATATTTTCACTTAAATTTTGACGTTTGTACAGGGCGATTCATAACAAACTTACATTTTTTTGAATGGAACCCCCTATATATTATTGCATATTTGGATTCCTTGGTGAATTCTAGTTTGACCTTATGTACCATACATGGAACTTTAAACGAACTGTTTAGGCTGAAATCACCATTTTTGGTATAAGTAGGTATCAGAAAATAATTGAACATCGCAGGGATTGTAAAACCTAGAAGGCCGTGACTTTGCGGTATGATCAAGCATGAAACACGTCACCTTAGATTAGACGGATAAACTTGAATTCTTTTTATAGTTGGCGAGATCAGTAGATTAATTAAGGAAACTTCAAACGCAAATAACACAGTAACACACCTCACTTCTTCTTTTTTTTTTTTTTTTTTTCATTTAAAGCCGCATCTACCTATTGGTCATTAGCGGCGGAAGTTGTTTATCATATTTTACATAGGAAACCTGTGGCATGTAGAAAATTGATCAGATTGGACACATTACATTTTGGTCCGAGTATGGTTCTTAGTGTACTACTTAGATTATGAACTAGTCTTTCTAATTCTAACAAAGGACACTCCACTAAAATATGTTTCACAGATAGCACACATTCACATATTGCACACACAGGTTCAGGATCTCGGGTGATGAGGTATCCGTGGGTAGCTCTGGTATGACCAAGTCTCAGACGAGTTACTATAACCTGTTGTCTTCTGCTGGTGTTAACTGGTTCCCATGGCCCGAACTTCGGCTTCAGTTCGAGGAGTTTCGAAGGTTTCACTTGCCAGGTGTTGTTCCAGTTTTCTATTATTTTATTAGTATAATAGATTTTAACGTCAGTGGCTGGTGGATATAGGGTAGGTGGTACTGTTCTATGCGCAGCTGCTTTGGCATGCCTGTCTGCAAGTTCATTGCCGGCTATGCCTACATGAGATGGAATCCATACTAGAACTACTTCTTTTTTGATTAGCTCTATGTTATGTAGTAAGTCCTTGATTGTGTTTACTAAAGGATTTTTAGTATATACCCTTTCAATCAGTAGCAGCGAATTCAGAGAGTCTGTAGCGATTAACCATTTCTGAGAATGACTGCCCTTTATGTACTTTAGCGCCTCTATTATTGCGAATAGTTCGCCTGTAAGAACAGTAGAGCAATTTGGTAGCTTTAATTTTATAATTTCTGTAGGTGTTATAACAGCTGCACCTGAGTTGATGTCAGATTTGGATGCGTCCGTATAGAGTCTGCTATGGCGAGGGTACTGATTGATCAGCTCTTGAAAGTACTGTATCATTAACTCATTGCAGGTTTCGTGCTTGTTGTACTGGCTTAAGTGCAGGTTTATTGTTGGAGTGCTGATTATCCAGGGTGGAGTTGAAGGCGGGGATGAAGTGTATGTTTCTTGTAGTCTTGGGATGTCTATCTGGTGCAAGTAATTGGAAATCCTCTGGGCGAAGGAGACTGCATGACCCTGTGTCTGGTTTGAGTGACGGAGAACTTTGCTTATGTTAGAATAATATGGTGTCTGAGGGTTGGAGGCAATTCTGGTTGCATATGCCAAACTTAGGGTCTGGCGTCGTATCTGTAAAGATGTCTCTCCGACTTCTTGGTACATACTGTGGACTGGGGTTGTTCTAAATGCGCCCAGAATAAGGCGGATAGCTAGGTTATGAATCACATCTAGCGGTTTTAGCACCGATGGTTTGGCAGATGCATAAGCTATAGATCCATAGTCAATCTTGGATCTTATTAGTGCACGGTACACGTTGAGGAGTGTATTTCCTTCTGCGCCCCAGAACTTGCTTGACAGACATTTCAATAGGTTGATACCGTTTTGGCAAGAGTGCGTTAACTTCCTAATGTGACTTCTCCATGTGAGTCGTTGGTCGAATGTTACTCCCAAGAATTTAATTTCTTGTGCGTAATCCAAAAGTTCATTAAAGAGCTTTAGGGGGGGTTTCTGCGGTTCTGTCTTCTTTGTGAAAATCATACATTTTGTTTTTTGAGGTGAGAAGGAGAAGCCTGATGTCATGGACCACTGTTCTAAGTTGTTTAATTCAGTTTGCAGTAGGTTAGCACAAGTACTTGTATTCTTTCCTCTCACATACATAATCATATCATCTGCATATAGGCGTGCTTGGATTGGCTTCGATAGTTTACTCAGCACGTCGTTGATAGCGATGAGGAAAAGTGTGGGACTTATTACAGATCCTTGAGGAATGCCATTTATTTGGGGTCTACTTATTGACATCTTCCCGTTTGTGCGTACTTGGAAGGTTCTTTCTGAGAGGAAGTTCGAGACATAGGCTAAAATGTTGCCGTCGTATTCCCATTTTTGCAGCTTTCGGATGATGTTGTATCTCCAAGCTGTATCAAAAGCTTTATTGATGTCAAAGTAGATAGCTAGGCAGTTCTGTTGGGTGGCAAAAGCCTCATGTATGTAGCTCTCTAAGTCCACTATGTTGTCTATAGTAGATCTGTTCGGCCTGAATCCAGCTTGCTCGCGGATTAATAAATTCCTTTGTTCTATGCTCCATAACAGCCTTCGGTTTATTATTTTCTCTAGTAGCTTACACATAGAGCAGGTAAGAGAGATAGGTCTGTAAGACTCGGGAAGTAAAGGAGATTTATTAGGCTTGAGTACTGGGATGATAATTGCATGTCTCCATAATTCTGGGAACACTTGATTTGTCCATACTGAGTTATAGATTCTTAGTAAGTGTTTTTTCGCTATTGATGGAAGGTTCCTCAAAAAGGAAGGTGGTATATTATCTGGGCCTGGTGATGAATCTTTTAGATCTATGAGTGCATCGTTTAGTTCACTTTCATTTATTGGATCGTTCATAGGATTTGTCTTTTTTTGTATCTCAATTGCTAGGTTTTCTGAGAGTTGTTTGTGTTCTAGAAACTTTTCATTGTACTGGATATCACTGAAGTTGTTATAATAGGTGTTAGATAACACTTCAACAATGTCCTCTTCTTGACTGTAGATCGTTGATTGTTGCTTTAAGGCTTTAATATGATTATAAGACTTTGCTCCTGCAATGTTTTTGATTTTTTTTCCAAACTTTAGATATTGGAGTTGAGGAATTGATAGTATTAACGTAATTTTGCCAAGACTCTTTTTGACTTTGCTTGATTGTTAGCCTAGCGCGTGCACGTTTAAGTTTGAAGTCCATCCTGTTCTCAGGAGTGTTTTGCCTTTTAACCTTATTTAGTGCTTGTTTGCTAGCTTTTATACTTGAGCTGCATTTTTCGTTCCACCAAGGGACTGGGTTTCTTTTAAGTATATGTTTAGTTTTACCTATCGTTATTTCTGCGGCTTCCGTGATTACCCGATTGAAACTTTCAACCGTGAGATTGATATCGTTGTCATATGTCGCCTTACTAAACGTTCTTTCGATATAATTCGAAAATTCTTCCCAGTTTGCCTTGTTCAATTTCCATTTTGGTATAGGATCTGTTTTGTGAGTTTCTTGATTGCTATTTGTTACTAAAATGGGGTAATGATCACTATCGTATAAGTCTTCTTCAGTGTTCCAGTCCAGAGAGGGTAAAAGGCTAGGTGAACATAAAGTTAGGTCGATAGTAGAGAACCTGCCTGATGCACAGTCAAATCTAGTATTACGTCCGTCGTTCAGTAGTGCTAGGTTTGCTGTATGAATAACATCTTCCAATAAGAGTCCCCTGGTGTCGTTTTTTAGAGAGCCCCAGCTAAAGTTATGTGCATTGAAGTCACCCAAAACAATTCTCGGCGTTGGAACTTGATTTAAGAGTGAATCAAGTTCACTTTTTGCCATATAATAATTTGGGGGAATGTATAAATTACAAATGTGTATCTTTTCTGGTGCATCTAATGTTACTGCTACTGCTTCGAGGTTTGTGTTAAGCTGAATTTGATTGACTGGTATGTTTTGCTTTATATATATAGCTACTCCACCACTAGCAGTAGGGTTGTGTCGATTTTTGAAGAAACCTTTGTAGTTCCTTGGAGTGTGGGTTTTTTGTTCATGGAAGTGTGTCTCTTGTAAACATATTACATCTGGATTGTGATTGGATATCAGCTTTTTGAGCATATTTAAATGGATATAGTAAATGGATATAGTATCCATTTAAATTCCACTGAGCGATTGAGTTGAAAGTGATTATATTAAATTTGTACAGAATCTACGGATGATGTGTCACTCAAGGAGTCGGTTGTGTTGTTTTCTAGATGTTCTAGTTTTTTTCTTAGTCGGGTGCAGCGATTCTTGAGGGTTCTGTCAGTTATATGTGGGTATACTAACAACAATGTTTCAATAAGGCTCTTTATGTCAGTGGTGTATTCATTAACGATGCCTAGAATATCTTGAACACCATGGGTGTTTTCCAAAAGACTTTTCAGTTGGTCACAGTTTAACTCTAGGTGGGATGCTTTGGATTCCATGAACTGTCTGATAGGTTGCATGTGATCGTCTGATATGTGGAACGAAGGAACATCTGTTTTGAGCCTCTTTGTTTTAATATTTTGGGGTGTCTTGAATGCCGGTTTTGTTGAGTGTTCAGCTATGGTTTCTGCTGTTGGGGATAGTATTTCCGAAATGCCCCTCTTACAGGTGCTGTTATCATCGGAGGCATTTGTGATTTGTTGAGATGAATGTTGGATGTTACTCAGTTCTATTACTGGTTCTGGTTGTGTTGACGGTGCTGGAGTACTGGTAGGGTTAGTTTGCGTTTCGATTTGGTCGGTGGATGTGGATGATTGAATTCCTTGAGTACGTTGTTGAGATGGATGTTGAATGTTACTCAATTGTGCTACTGGTTCTGATTGTACTGATGGTGCTGGAGTAATGGTAGAGTTTTTTTGCGTTTGGTTTAGGTCAGTGGGTGTGGAAGGATGAATAGCTTGAGTATGTTGGCCAGTTTGTTGGAGGAGACTTGTGGAGGATGGCTGTATAGATTCTGGACACTGAGATGCGATATGACCAGGAAGTTTGCATTTGAAACACCTTTGGCTGTCTAATGAGAGGAAAACTCTATATTTTAGGTTATCGTGCATGATTTCCAGTGATTCGGGAATGATTGACTCTGTGGCTGCTACGTAAACTTGGCGTCTAAAGCTTAGGATGTGCGAATATTCTGGGACAGTCGCTCCTATTCTCAGAAAGGTTATTGGAGAAATAAGCTGCAGTCCTAGTTGCAACAGACTATCTTTGAGGGTGTTGTGTGGTATTGTTGGGCATACATTAGATATCACTAGTCTGTCTGTGGGTGTGACTAGTCGTCTTGCCTTTACTGCTTCACCTTGTATCGTGATCTCGCCATATTTGTCCATAAATAGGTCAACTATGTTTTTGCTCGACAAGTACACACATATTCTGCCATTAGATATCCTAGAGCAGAATAAAATATGCTTTGGATCGACAAGTGGTCCTAATTTTAGGAGATAGTCTTGTATTCGTACTCCGTCGATTGCATTAAACACAACCGCCTGTTCTTTAGTAGGATATTTGAAGGTGCTTGTTTGGTCCGCATTTTGGTTTTTAGGTTTATTGACGGCATCTGTGTATGTTTGTACGACATTAGAAGTAGTATTAGTAGGATTTTCTGTATGGCTATTCGTGGAAGCCATGTTTCTTCAGCGTTATTTTAGTCTAATTTTGGTGCGCTGTAACATTACTGGATCCGACCCTGTCTTTTGTCCGAGAAAATTGTAGGTGGTTTGTCTCGGAAGATAAATATTTCTCTGAGTGGCCGGTTTTTGTTTCCAATCGTAGGAATACGGAGGAATTCCGAATGCCTTGCGATGGTAAATTCCGTGCAATTGCACGTATGTGTGAGATATTATTGAATGGCTGTACTCACAGTTCGATGTCCTTGTATGTTGTGGATGTCGTGGTGATGATTCAAATAATATAACTTTATTAATCACTGAATGATTAGCGAAATTTGAAGAGCACGGTTCGTTAACTGTTCTGCTTAAGCGTACCAGGTCCGAACTCCCTCACTTCTTCTGTTTTAGAGTAGTTTTGCTATTTTTACCCGGTTTTAGTTTTCTTTCGTCTGTGCTAGATTGATTGTCTGTTACATCGCATATTATGGGCTTAGCTAAAAGTAGGTCATAAGTGGGAGAAGTTGTGTGGATTTCCAGTCGCGTAATCTCACTAACTGCTGTACTGTTTGGGATGGACGTGGACTATGAACAAAGAGGAGCAGGAAAATATTATAAGGTGGGAAAGAAAAATGCTGCGAGTTTTTAATGGAAGCGTAAGTACAAACAAGGGATGGAGGAGAAGAACAGATCAGGAATTGGAAGACATATGTATAAGAACCCCAATGTTATGACAGTCATCAAAACGCAGAGAATATGTTGGCTAGGACATGTGGAGGGGCTGAATGAAGTTTTGGAGTTAATATTTTGTTGTTTTAGTCGGGAAGTCATTCCGTTATTCTCTTTCATCAAAAATGCATAGTTACGGGTTGAAGTCAAGTTGATTGACTCAGTACTTCCCACACATTATAGTGATATACCAGTTTATTATTTTCACATAACATCAAGCTATAGTCTGAGATCCCCTTGCAACCAAATTATTGCCAGCCCCACTCCCCACCTATTATCGATACAACAGTTCTTTCAGTTTTGAAACTCTCCACCCCCCAATTTCACCCCAACCCAAAAAAGGAGAAAATGATCAGGAACCTCTAAAATAACTAAAAACGAAGTTTGAGCTGTTTTCATATTTTTAGTTTTTTTTGCTGCGCTACCACTGACACGATTTCTAACAGACATACGCGTCTTATCCTCACCACGGTAATAATATACTGTGTCAAAATTTCATTAACATCAATTCAGTAATTTCCACATTATAAAATACAGAACGATCTAAAGCAATACTCGTATGTACACAGAAAATTCTAAGTCCCTTTAGTCTCGGTAATAGGTAAAGCTATGTTCGGATGGACCTAAAAAGGTAATTCATGTCGCTAGGTCTTCCTTCACATGTCAGTGGACGGCCTGTTATGAATACAACAAATTTTTCAGTTTTTCAACGCCCCACACCCAAACCACCCCAATTTCACTCCCACCCAGAAAACGTAGAAAATGATCAAAAACCTCTAAAACGTTTAAAAAAGTATGGGCTGTTTTCATATGCTTTGTTTTTTTATTATTTGTGCGCCGCTGGTACGATTTATAAGAACCATACGCATTTTCTATCCTCGTCACGGTAGTAATACTGTGTCAAAATTTCATTGTAGTCAATTCAACAGTTTCCTCGCTACACAATACAGAACGGTCTGAAGCAATACTTGTATGTTTACACCAGAAAAAAGAAGAAGTCGCTCGGTTTCTGCAATAGGCAAATGTTCAGGTGTACGTAAAAAAGTTATTTATGTCGCTAGGTCTTCTTTCACAGGTCAGTGGATAGTATATTATAAATGCAACAATTTTTTCAATTTTACAACCCTCCACCCCCCAACCACCCCAAACTTCACGCCACCCAAAAAAAGTAGAAAATGATCTAAACGCCTAAAAACAAAGGTTGAGGAGTATTTGAATTTTTTGTTTTTTGCTAATTACTCCCCCATGCACCGATTTTCAAAATTATAGCAGCATTACCTACCACGACCATACAGTATATTGATGCAAAAATTTCATCACAATCCATGCAGCGGTTACTGAGATTACGAGGACAGAAAAACGCGTACAGACAGACCGACTGAAATGAGTGACGTGGATTTTCGTTATATAGACATCATAAAACGCTCAAAAAACGTATTATCTCAAAATCGAGAATTTTTCGCGATCACAATACTCCCCTCACCTATCGGTGTGGGAAGTAAAAGAGCCAGTTGTTGATAGAAAAGCGAGAAAACAAAGTAATGAAGATTCTAATAGTCATAAATAGCCAGAAACCTAAAGTCAACAGAGATAGCAAATTTGATCACACAAAAATTTAAAATTAATTGTAGAAGTTTGCAGGTGTGATAAAAGGTTTAGACATACATCATGTATTTTACTATTATTGAGTCGGTAACAAGAAAATGCACAGTCTGGCGTTTGTTACTCATAAGATCGTGGTATAGCTAGTTTTCCCATTCCATGGAATATACAGCAAGATTTACAAAAATAGCTCATTTCGTGTAATCGGCAAATTTTGCGAATTATCATGTTCGAAATTTTGCAGATTCGGCGTAACATATCCACTGTATAATTCATTCAATACCTTATCACCTTATCTGCAACAGATTTGGTCAATATACCTATCTTTTCTATTCGTGTTTCTCTTCTTTCTTCCCAGACCATAAATATGTTAATACTGAACCATAAATGAATCTGTATAATAGAAGGCTATAGTTACCAATATGATTGTATTTTCCATGTCCTTCCCGATGATCATTTTCAACTGTCAGCCGGCGTGAAGCAGAGATCTACCATATCCAGAATATCGTGTAGAATATTTATACAATAGAAAATAGAATTTTGCTTTTAGTGGTCTCAAATGACTCTTAAGTGTACGAGTATTATACACTAAATGCTGTGTATACACAACACACAAAATCATAATACATGGCATAAACTAAATAATCCACTCGCCAAATTCAGTTTCATGCTTGCAAGTTTCAAAGCACAGGCAACCCCAACAATTCATAGTACAAACCCTCTGATCTTCTTATACCTCCATCGCGTAATCCCTCACAACAGCAACCGGATTGCTGGCCGAAACAGTAACAGCAGAATTTCACCCCAAATATGAATGCGGACTGCCCGACACAAGGATCCGATCCATCCCACTTTGCCTTTGTGTTTTGTCGGTGCAGTAGCCTCTTTGGTATGAAGCGGTAGCCAGTCACCTGTAATGAGTCTACGTTGTACGATTCACTTCACGGCGGACCGCCCCGCAGAGGCTTTAGATATATACATATTGTTCAAACGTTCACTCAGAAACAATATTTGTAGACAACAGGCACAGTCTAACCACCTGCAAGCTATTCTTCTCAACCCGACATGTATATGGCAAACTAGGAGGATCAGAAAACCCACAAGAAACATTTCGGCAGCCTAATGGTCTTATGGAGGTTTTAAGGTGTTATTTGATAACAGTTGTGTTTTATGATTGCATTGACTATCGTATCAGGTGTTATAAGGTATATCTATAAAACCGATTCACATGGCCAATTATCAATAATGTAGACAGTAAAGTTTTAAGGAAGACTATGTCTAGGCCGTTGTGAGGTAGTTCAAACTTTTGTGTACCTCGGTTCTTTGATCGACAATTCGGGTAGCTGTGAGAATGAGATTCGACGACGCATTCAATAGGCACGGGTGGCCATGACAAAGCTTACTAAAATATGGCGTGACCATCACTAAAGCTACCAAAATGTCGCTGGTTCAGTCTCTTGTTTTTTTTTAACAATTATTGGCTTTGAGTGTATCAGTCTCTTGTGTTCTCGATATTTTTGTATGCCTCGGAAACTTGGACTGTTAAAAAGACAGATCGAGCTCGCATAGACACTTTTGATATGTGGAGGTGGAGGAGAATGCTGAGAATTCCTTACACCGCCCATCGAACTAATGTTTTCATACTGGATGAGCTCGGTAATCCAAAGAGACTATCCTCCATTGTGTCGACGAGAATGCTTACATTCTTCGGACATATTCACAGAAGCGATAATATGGAGAAACTTGTAGTTCAGGGTCAGGCCCCGAGTGGGCGGCGCCGTGGCCGTTCCCCTACACGCTGGGTGGATACGACGAAACAGTTGCTAGATATGAGTATCAAGGGCGCCACTGAACTGACAGAAAATCGCGAACACTGGCGAGCTACAGTTCTCAAAACTATTGATAATATTCTTGTCGGCAATACTCTAGCTCCAACTCAATGCTTTTTACGAATTCACAACATGTCTGTTAAGACATTGTGACTATGATGATGTCCTTACAGCTCCCATAAGAGTTGGCTTTAAGAAACCATTACAGAATAAATACAAAATCGTAAATAGGTCGAAAACCATCAAAGATGGAACCACATATGCCTAGTTAAAGGTGACAGAGAATTTAATTTCACATCCACTGATGTGAAACTTATCATACCATCCCATTAAAAAAAGTTTTTAACGTTTTATACTTTTCAAATTTAAAAATCGCTAGTTTTTCGATTTAATGGGCCTTTGAAACAATGATCTTAGTAAAACACAAGTTCGTTTCTTGCTCGTTTCAAAATCGAAAACCCTATCTTTGTCGTTTCCGAGATATAATTTTTTTTTTCGTTAAGTAATACAAACGTCAAGTTTTCTAAAGATTGCTGAATACCTCCGAAAATAGGCGAAAATAAACTATGGTTAACAAACTGGACCTAAAAGTCGATGCCGAATTGAAAAATCTAATAATATACTATTTGAAGTAAGGAAGTTTGTGCCTACTTCCGATATATCCGGATGCCCGCCATCTTTGAAATTATTTTCTACAATTTGGAGAGAAACGTTTTTTTATAATAATTTTCTTCTAATTTAGTCGGTAAGGCCATTAGAGAGCATCGCGCGCGTACTAGACCACACTGGATACCTGCAATGTTGTAATTCTTAAGACAAAAAGGCGTTTCGTTTTCACAGATAAAATGTACATAAAACCATCTTAATGCCTTATGTGTCTACCAAAATATCTACATGAAAGGAATCTCAAGATAGGGAATTTATATTATGACTTCACACAATATGAAGTCTCTAAGCCTAAAGGATATTCAACAAATCTTCAAGAAGACAAAAGAATGAGCACTTATTAGAGGTCTAAGAGAGACTTTCTAGATACTCTTGGTTTTTAAGACTCGTTTTAAGGAATGCCGTGACAGATCTGTTGTGAGCCCTCCCGACTGAGAAGGATATATCATTGCCTTAGGCTCTTAGGGGAAGTTTGCTTTGGGAGGGCAAGCAATACGGAACTTCCAGCAATTTCAATAGGTAAGAAGAAACGCAGAAGATCAACCGGACATAAGTAGCCATCCTAAAGCTATAAATACCGTCGTAAATCCACCAGCTGTCAGTATTTCGGATGTCGCCAAACTAAAATAGCTTCTGAAGGCCTAAAAATCCAAAAACCATAAATTCATCCTCCTATATTTTATTAGAATTACTTAGACTGGACAATTCTTTGATATGTAAGCTCTTTTATTATTCCTTATCATTGAAAGAGCTCGATCCCTCAATAACTTGAAGCTCTTGTAACTTTCAACGGTCTTTTGTGTTTTATATATTTTGTTGTTTAATAAATAAAAAATAAATTTCATCGCATAGCTTTGTTCCACTTTCATTTTTCCGATAGGAACGCATAACACTAACATTTCAGCACTAATTACACTATACTCAACCGAAATTATATAAAGATAAGGCTTTTGTTGTTGTTTGACAAGGCAGGATTGTGTGCAACATACTTGATTTCCTAAAATGTGTCACACTATACGACAATCCTTCATTTTCTTACTAGATACTTATTCATCCAAGTGACATATGAATAGACTCATCTGACTGCTTGATGTACCCTAGACTGGCTGGAATGAGCTTTATGTTTCTGACGTAACCTGCATGTTACTGAAATTGTGTCACTTCGATGTGACGAGCTACAGTGATGCAAGCTGCGATCCTAGAAAATAAAAATTTCATCCGACCCATTTGCTGAATGGCACTCGTGGCGGAAAATGAAACTACTTATGCAAATATCAGACGGGTTATTTTCGAAAGTATCAAATATGCATACGTATAGTGCACAGTTGCGAAAATTCGCTGACAGGCTTGGGCTAAGTGTACGAAATTAAAAAAGTTTCAACATTTCCCTGAATTCCTAGAAAGGAATATGTGTATGTATGTCAGTATCCGAGGCCTCCACTGGTTGGCTCGTTTATAGTGAGTACAATTTACTGCATACAGAAAAGGTAGCATCAAATTTGATGACAAGTTAAGCAAATTAGGTTACAATTGCGTTTGAAGTATATACACTTCAAACGCAACTACTTGTACTGAAAATCCTTTAGTTTATTAGTTTATAAAGATAGCATTAACACAAATATTACACTATTACTATTGAACCTTTAGATAGCTTTAAATTAACCACGTGATACGCCAATCAGTAGACTCGACTGATACTACAATATAAAGCTGTGTTTAGATTGGGTACAGGTATCTGGATTTGTATGAGGTTCTTGTTTTTTTGACTAGTTGTCATACAAATCCTTATACTTGGCATACATACATTTTGTATGCGCGGACAGTGTTTGTTGATTTGCTCATACATTTTGCATATGAAAATTTTCCAATATACGTTGACAAGTCTGCGCCTGTAGCCGCGCGATCAGGAAATCATATAACTTATACTTCCTGAAATCGTGTGAAAGTAAATTAAAGGTGTAAATAATTCACCCCTTGTCATAAACCTTAAAGATACAGCCAACTGGATAGCTGGGCCAAAATTGATTTTTCGGCATTTTGTACCTTTTTTCAACATATTGGGACAACTTTTTGCAGCAAGTATTCAAAATCATCAAGTCCCATTCGTTTTTGAAGCAAGCTCCATCCTCCAACGTTTGTTCAGAAATTAAGATGTTATATGCGCTTTATCTTCTCTTTATTTCAGAAGTGTACGTTTGCACCATCTATGTTTTTGACGATTATGTTTTAATTTATAAATAATAACCCTGATAATGACACAACACGATCTTAAATGGCCTCCGCGACTCTTCTTGCAGTACATAATTCTGCGACTGAAATTCCACCAATTACACGCCGGATTTCGTCTTTCAACTCCGGAATCGTTTTGGGATTGTTGGCATAGACCTTTCCTTTCACGTAACCCCAAAGAAAGAAGTCCAATGGAGTTAGATCGTAAAATCTTGGCGGCCAATCAATATCATCTTTCAACGAAATAAGCGATTGGGAAATTTGGATTTCAAAAAATCAATGGTTTCTCCTGCAGTATGACTCTTCGCTCCAATCTTGTTGAAACCACATGTTGTCAGTGTCCATGCCCTCCAATATCGCCCACAAAAAGTTTTCCAACATCGCTCGGTAATTGACGCCATTCACGGTTGCTGCTTTTCCATCCGGTTTTTGGAAGACATACGGCCCAATCACTCCTTGCGGTGAGAATCCACACCAAACAGTGACCCGTTGTGGATACATGGATACATCTGCATACGTCCTTAGATTTTTATCGCCCCAGACGCGGCAGTTTTGTCTGTTGACGTAGCCATTCAAATGAGAATGAGACTAGACACTAAAAATGATTTTTTCGTAAAAACCATTGTCACTTGACAGCTGTTCTAAGATCCAGTTAGCAAACGTTCGACATCTTCCGTGATCATTTAGCAATAGTTCCTGCGTGAACTGAATTTTGTACACATGGAGACCCAAATTGTCTTTCAAAATTCGCCGCAGAGAGCCATGAGAAATGTTGATTTGCTGTGAACGTCGGCGAATGGAGGTAGATGGACTGTCGGCGACACTCTCACGAATTGCTTCAACTGAACATAGCGGTAGTAAACAACTAATTCTAATAGGCCAACATCTTTTCTTACGTTGTCATATTGACCACCAGATACGGCAATCATAATTATTTACTATCGTCTTAATTGTATAGTATCCAGAAATATTCCATTCTACGTTAAAAAAGACGGTATTTTGATGGTTCAGGAATGATTACAGCAAAATCAATAGAT
This sequence comes from Callosobruchus maculatus, assembly GCA_951848785.1. Taxonomy (NCBI): domain Eukaryota; kingdom Metazoa; phylum Arthropoda; class Insecta; order Coleoptera; family Chrysomelidae; genus Callosobruchus; species Callosobruchus maculatus. The sequence continues at coordinate 1,263,102 of CATOUR010000126.1, forward strand.
ATGTCGACCTCTACTGCGTTACTGCATATTTCTTCATCATAAACGCAAATTCTGAAGTCTTACATAAATTTGAGGCGCTGGCAATGCTGATATCATTTTCATGCGACTTATTTACGGTAGAATCTCGACTGTCAAACGTTTGTTTTGTTTGTGCGTCTTTCATGCTTGGTCAGTAAAATCGAATTCGCTATTTGTTGGTAACTGTAGTGAAGCTTTACGCACTTGCTGTGCTATATTCGAGCGTAGTTTAACAATTTTTCGAGATGGAACTCAATAAGTGCAGTGTTTGTAACATGGGTTTCATTGGAAGAATTTTCAGGTTAGTTGGCGTTACACAGCATTGTTTACAATTTGAACTGTCACTACGAGGTCACAGCTGATCAATGTTTGAAGGCTGAAGTGTCAAAGACGATGGCTTTGAGCACGCCATGCTGAAGTGGTTTGTTTACTACCTCTATGTTCAGTTGTTTATCTGAGGTTTAAACGCACTGAACGTCGATGCGGAACATGTCGCAGGTCACACATCGAGCCAGTTGACTCGAATTTCTGCACCATTTTTCGTATAGCCTTCTCAGATGGTCGTTCAAATCGACCGTATTCACTTCGGAGTTTGCGAAATGTGGTTCTCACAGAACGCGAATTTTCATAGTAAGTTTGAATAACTTTAACACGCTGTTGCACGCTAAGCGATGACATGATTACAAATGGTATTAACTGGAGATGTCAGATGTGACATCTGAAATGTCAAACTATTTGACGTTTAGAAAAAATACACGTTTGATATTCTAACCCTAAAGTTGGCTCACCATTAGTTCCTCTCCGTACATTCCCGCAACCTGCTCTGCCGTGCAATCGAAAAACCTAGTAACTCAAAAAAACGACAATTCCGGCAAAATCGGTTTGAAGTTTTGTTTCATTTTTTTCTATATCATATTATTTATACTTTTGTATCAAGTTTACTAGTTTTTCTGCCATCAGCATAGTAAAACTGTTCCAATTTGAGGTGTTCTAGATCATTTTCTCATTTTGTTTTCTTGTTAGCATGACTATGTGTGTATAAGATAAACCTTGACACTGTATTTTTATTGAACTAAAATCTTATGCTAGTACTTTATCGTGCAAACGTAGGGCTATATTCAATTTTTATAATATTCATTCAGCAAAAGGTCATCAAAATAGTCTTAAATAGGGTAAAAAACATACGCCTATTAAACGAGAAGTACTACGTAGCAATACAAGAACAACCTTAAATATCGCTAATCAACTAAAACTCGATATATCTGTATAAACGTAAAAGCACTCCTAAAACAAGTATGTAACAACCTGAAGGGAACAGTAAAGGCTAACAGTATTGCATGTTTTCATTTGGCAAACAACAAAAAAGTTGAGTGGTGGCTGCTATTTTAACTGCATCTTTCACCTCATCTCAACGTGGCCAGCTGGTCCAAAATATTTGCTTGCATCGGCATGGTTTTTCCTGTATTCTTACTTAAACGTGGCAAGTCGTTGGTCTTTCGTTTTATGAAACAAGTTGTTCCATCAGTTTTGGAACTAAATATATGAATAAACATCATCTTGCAAACGGATAAGGTGTCATAAAAGCTTTAATGGGTATTATGGAGATGAAGTTCGCTGATTCTATGAGATTCAGCAAAATACTCGAATATTGTTCGGTGATCTATATAAAGTAATTTTTATGCAACTTATTCCACAAGGCGGTAACAACTCATTCATTTTTCCTTTTATCTTTCTTAGAACCCACTTTGATTGCCTCAGTCGCTGTTTTTAGACTCAGGTTGGCTTGTGACACTTTCTCATCTATAACGAACATTTCAGTAATAGTCGTGTTATCTCCCAATCCCCTGCAGATATAGTAATGTTACATTATACCTTACACAAATGAGTAGTTGCTATATTTTTGTTTGTAATTATGAATTTGAATAATCAGCAGATCAGTTTACTATCTTTTTATACAAGTAAAGGTTTTAAGTAACTCGACTTACTAGGTTTTACGGTAGCACATATGACTAAGGTCATTCAAGTATCCCAATGAATTCAAGTATCTCTATATATGAAAATATATATTTTTAGTATGTCTATTCACTAAAACTGAGGTCTCAATATCTCCGAAACTAGCAGTCGGATTTGCAATTTATAAATAGCTACCGATGGAGTTCGAGCTGGTGGTTCAATATATGCAAACAAAGCAAAAACCTAGTAACCCGAGTTACTAGATTATTCGATTGCACGTCAGTGCTGTCACCGACGCGCCGCCCTTGGAATGGGGTTGACGCGGCGCGGCGCCATTCCTCTCCATCTATCCGCTGTGACACCCTCCTCTTCGAAGCGACGCGACGGTACGTGCTCGGACGGTAATCTTGGGCGTTTTCTAGATTTCGGCATTAAGTAGGATCGAAATCCTTTTAAAATTTTACGTGTAATAAATTTGGATTAATTTTCAATAAGTTCCCTCGTCGACGGATCGACCGCCCGTCGCTCCACTTTCGTCACTCAGCTAGTCGAATCAACGAATTCGAATAGGTAGAAGCAGTAAACAAGTGTTTTGTTTGGACCCACTATCTCAAGCATATTATAAATATTGTGTTTATCCTTGTGTTTATCAAGCAGCTTGATGCTCGTAGCAGGCAATTAGGCTGGTAGAGGATCGGAGGCAAAAAATAGCAAAGGATAACTTGGCCACGTTGCCAGATCGTCTTCGTGTAAACCTATTGTATTTTCGTTAGCTGTGACAACTGACAATATATATTTTGCAGTCATTGCAGTAATAGTAAAGTTGAAAAAAGCGCGTGAGGAAAATCACAAAATTGACTTTTGCTCCAAAGGAAGATCCTGATCAATGTATTGTTATTATACAGGGTGATACTTCTTTGTCAACTGTACATAGAAGTCGTTAAGATAAACAACTTTTTCAAATAACTCTTTCCCGAAAACTGAAAAATAAGCGAGTTACAAAATCGAAAAAAGTAAGTCTTGATTGTGTAATGTGTATCAAGATGTACCTACCTAGTCTGTTTGTATTTAGTTTTTTGCTTTTTTAGGTTGATCGTTTCGGGTTCATTGTTATAGGTTAAAGTGAAATTTGGGTTTTAACGGTGCATAAAGTATCAAAAGATCATTTTTAACAATTCCACAAAATTTATTTCCCGCGGATTTCTGTAAAAAAAATAACATCGTGTTTGTGAACACAGTAAATAAGAACAATTGGGCCTTGCCAATATACACATGCCTGTTAGAGCATGGACTGAGACGAGCCGATTAACAATTGACTAAACCCCAGTTAAACCATTTTAACCTCAAAAAATTTATTTCCCGCGGATTTCTGTAAAAAAATAACATCGTGTTTGTGAACACAGTAAATAAGAACAACTGGGCCTTGCCAATATACACATGCCTGTTAGAGCATGGACTGAGACGAGCCGATTAACAATTGACTAAACCCCAGTTAAACCATTTTAACCTCAACAATTGCACCCGTGAGGTCAAGTTAGGTTAGTTACTGAAACTTAAAAATACCATAGTAGTTTTTCAGCGGCCCGGGAGTGGCGTCCACACACAAACCAATCTCACCCCCATTTCGGTTTCCGCTAAATTAGGTCAAGCCAATATTTCTGAAAAAACGTGACAACGTCGCATCAACGGAAATCCCAATTCACAGGTCAGGTACCCAGATCTGGACCGAACAATGACCCTTTCCTTTTTCACCCTTTATTTACCAGACGACAGGTAGCGGACTCGCTGAGTTCTATTGTTTGTTTTGGAAACCTTATCATCGGGTAAGAAATGCCAGTGATGTCTCAAAAGGGGTGTAGCTCATGGAGCGAGAGAATATTATATTCATGTATTTCGATTTCGTTTACGTTTCTATTCCAGCTAATTCTCATGAACATGCAGTTTTTCTAGCTAACCGCGATTCATAAAACTGAGATTTGATTAAATAAGAAACGTTTCGAAGTTAATGTCACTTTAAATTTGTTTTTCCAGTTTTACGTAAAATGAATTATTGAAAAAAAAAATATTTTGCGCCGTAAACAATTTATGCTAAATATGATAAATTTATAAAAATAGAATTTAAATAAATTTATTTTATACGTTTCTTGTCTTCAAACTCTATTGTTCATTTGTGTACCAGACGGTTACCTGTTGCAGGTTCCCTTCTTCAAAATGTTTCGATCTGTAATGATAGTCTCGAAACTGGGAAGATTGCGATACATAATGCTCATAAGTACCCGTTCCCATATATTATAGTTAATGTGTCTCTGTTGCTAAGGCAATAATAGGTAATACAGCAAATTTATTACTGCACTGCCTGTTGCTCCAATGTGAGAATCATACACTCCGAAGGTGAGAAGCCTGACAAAGGTGATAAAACCTCCCTTTTATATATTTACAGGGCCAAATTCTTTCAAATACCAAATCATATTCACTAAATAGATGGGTTCTTCAAGTTGAATTTTTTGTAGGTCTGTTGTATTTATTTTGAACATTATCTGGTAATAGAAATATATATATTGAAATATATTGAAAAAGTTCAGTGTAAGTTTTCATTTAATGTACCCCAATGTAAGTACTTAGTAGTTTTGTAGTTCCCTTTCAAATATTCAAACAATTAGTGGACCCGTATGGTACATAAATAGTCCAATAAATTTGGACTGGCTGCGATTGGTCGTAAATCCTATGCCACGAATATTTAAGATCTGGCATCTTTCATTTTTTCCTATCACTCTGTAATAGTTTCTCTTTTCTATATCCTCAACGTAATCGTCATTATCTTATAGCCACACCGTTACATGCTTAACCCTTCAACGTATCTTGTTACTATTATTATTATTACATAGAACAAAGAAGAAAAATGTGCAGCCCGGGCTACTGCCCGCCGAGCTGCTCTTTCGTCACACGCTGACCATCACTCCCTTAAAAATAATGTAACGTACGTCGATATCTGTATAATAAAAGCTCTTTAAATCCAGCGGATTTCTGTCAATTTCTGTAAACAATAACATCGTCTTTGTAAACAAGTGGTAAATAATAACACCAGGGTCATGGATACACTCACATGCCTGTTAGCGCATGGGCTTTGCTTCTTCTAGCCTATTCGAATTCGTTGAGTCGAATAGTCCGGGTAGCAACCTCACCACTGCGAGGAAAGTTTTTCAGGTTCGCTTTTCCATAAATAGGAGATTCTTACTATTATTACCGGTTAGCCAAACATATGTGGATGGAAGATGATGGGCTTACTAAACATATTTTAGAAATCTGTCACTTTGTGGTAGAGAACCTTGAAACAGTGGCTGTTCCTGAATTTTTGAGAGGGGGCTTATAAATTTAAAATAAAAAAATTAGTTATACGTTTTTACTTATTACCCCGTCAATTAGGAAAAAAGTATTTTAGCTTGGGAATCGATCTCCGGACCTCCATATTGGAATGAGGCAGCGCAACCAATTGAACCAAGTAGCTTTCGGCTTCTTTTTGTCAAAATATTTTACATTATTCGTTCCTACTTATTTCCATCTTTTGTATTATGTTTTTTCATCAATCAATCATGTAATGTTATTTATCATTTTCTTAATTTTGTTTTGTCCACTAGGGAAAGTTGACCAAAGTTCACCTGAAGCAACGTGGTAACCCGCGCGGTTATGCGTTTTAAATAATAGGTTAGTACCAAATCGCATATATAGGGTGTTCCAAAAAAAGATGACCCCGTCTATAGGATGGGTAGAAAACTGAAAAATAATTGGGGTTTGCTTAGTAAAATTTCGTAACGCCCCCGTATTCAAGATACTGGCAACATTGTAAGGAAATTTCATATGAATATGTTCTGAAAGCTGGTACATCCTATGAATTTGTTTTTATACCTGACCTTCATAGAGGACGCTAGTTACACAGTTCATACCAGGTAGTATTGAACATAACTTTTTTGAGGTTAGATTTATAAATTAAAATTTTAGGTGAACTTGTACATTCAATTCTACACCTATTTTTGAACATTATGGAGTAACATCCGATGCGGGTATAAAGTAATGATAAAGTCATTAATTAGACAACAAACCACAAGAAAAATATTGTAATAAAGAATAATAACATAAAATAAAATACAATTAGAGTAAGTCTTCAAAATGTCCTCCGTTTTCACGAATACACAAGACTATCCTTTTTTCTAAAGATTCCATTAATCTTCCAAACGGTTGGGGATCAGCTATGAGGTTACTAAAGTGAAGTTGAATTCTGTCTTCCAGTTTTTGACGTGATCATATCACCATTTAAATTTCCAGGTATAATGTGATAACCTATTAATTTTTTACCTAAAGCTGCTGCCCAAACATTAACTTTAAATGAATGTTGGTCATGTGCTACTCTTTTGACATGTGGATGCTCATCACACTAGTAGTGTGCATTATAGGAATTAACCATACCTTGTCGCGTAAAAGTGGACTCGTCCGTAAAAAGAATACGTTTCAAAAAACTTGGATTGAGGGCTATCCCTTCTTGTAATGTTTGACAAAAATCCAATCTAGCTGGTAAATCGTTTGGCAGGAGCTATTGGACTTGTCTGTAGCTGCTGTTCTTTAAGTATCCTCCAAGTACATGAAGAAGCCGTATTTGTTTGTCTTGCCATATTCCATATGCTAACCGTTGGATCTTTATCAACTAAATGTAAAATAATATTTTCTTTATTGATGGTTCTTGTTGTTCTTGGCCTACCAGAATCCATTTTTTTTGATCTCACATTCCCAGTTTCTCGACAACGTCGTTCAACAGCTCTAAATGTATCTTTACTTGATAAGTTTCTTCCAGAAAACCTTTCTGCATAACGCGTAACAACTGCGCTAGAGTTTCCTAAACACTCGCCTGAGGTTTATTGATAAGATTTCGGTGTATTCAAAATTTGAGTACATTTTGATTTACAATACCTAATTTTACAAATAACGGTTTCAAAAGTCTAACTATTATTGTCCTATTGTCATAACTATCAATAAATGTCACTTTTCCGTGGCAATCTTAGACAAAATCAAGATATACCGATTAGAATGGATTCTTGTGAAACGTTACAAGAAAGAAAAGCCCTCAATTAATTTTTTTTAAATGTATCCGTACAAAACATTTTTTATTCACATAATGCATACTAATTAATAATAATAATGATTAATAACTTTAGCATTACTTCGAAAACGGTACACAGTATCGAGTTTTACCAAGAGCATCTCTGTGGTGTGGAATTGAATGATGTTTAAGTTCACCTAAAATTTCAGTTTATAAAAAAAGTGGATACATTTTCTCTAAGGAGGATGAAAAGCATACCAAATATCAAGAGCTCCTCAGACAACTTTGAAGGCTCTAGCCGGACTACACTGTGACACTGCTAGATTGCAGAAGGCAGTCATCCATGTGGTCCCATCATCTAGTCAGGGCACACAATTCGCAGACCCAGTGCTTTCTCTCCTCACGGTGTGAGAAATCATTTTTGTTTTTCAATCTAATTATATACCGTGTCCTGATTCTGCTGACCTAACAACCTAGCCACTTAAATTTGTACTTAGACAAATTAATATTAGATAAACCTCAACTCATCTGATGAAAAATTAAATAATAGAGCAATATAAATAAAATGGAACATTTCTGGAACATTCCTGTCCTGTGGTTCTCTAAGTTATGCATGAGAGATAAACATTACCTAGTCAAGGACGAATTATTACCCGGACTATAATGGAGGAAGGGGTGTGAAAAGGGTGTGGCGGGGTGCATCGCCACCCTCGAACCAATTAATCGGGAATTAGGCTGACGCCCGCATGACATATTTGCGAATTTTACGGTTTGCTGTTTTTTGAGTAGGAATGGGGTACTTTATGTGCTGCGATTAACCGTAATCTATTTTTTGTGATTCTATTACCACCTCCCCAGTCAGATGAATGGATTAGGTTGGTATGAGATATGGAGGCACATTTCTCAGCTTACCAATTTACATACAGAAAAGGCGAACGCACAGTTTGATATATTTAATGCAATCAATCCAAGGTGCTATTTGTAAAACACAGTCAACATTCTTACATCCTTTTTTATTTTTATTCATTTCTGCTGTATCTGTACAAATATAACCACCTCGAAAAGTAACACCTTGTGTGAGGTAGGTATGAGAATCATAGTTAAAATGCTACATTAAAATTTATTCAACTTATTATGCTGATCTTGTTGTATGTCATTTATATGCTTTCTAGCTGCTTCCTCTCTCCTTGTGGATCACCGTTGTGCGATTGACTGAACCATTACTTCATCTTTTCATATGGTCATTATTTGTCATTGTTAATGTTGGTGCTAGGTTTAATTTTTGATCTTCTTCGCATACATGAGGCCGCCCAGGTTTGGAAAATTGAATAATTTTGGTCATTTTAACGCTTTATACTTGAAATTTTAATGAGACACTTTGACATTTCAATGACATCTATCTAATTCATAAGAAAAAGCCTGACTGTTTATACGCCATTCGCGCCATTATATATATATCTACACATCACCGATTCATCGTCATCGGAAACATCGGAGATTTCTGAAAAAATCGGGCTCTGCTTAATATTTCATTGATGCCCATTATAAAGTGCACAAATAAAAATGGGTGAAATTAGACCACAATTTATCAACAAAAAAAAAACACATTTAAAGAGATATTTTTTTAATTGGCTTTCAGTGATTTGTTCTTAGCCAGACTGCGACGTATTGGAATAACCCGACACAAACAAGGAGGACAACGGTATGAGGGAGGATGAACGTAATGATATTATGATATGATATTAAACCTAATCAGGATGCCACATTGAGAAACCTTTTTTTCAACTAAATTTTGAAAAAAAAAATATTTAAAAGATCTTACAAAATGTGTTTTTATTGACAATTTATTTTTTGTCCTTTTTATTTTAAATCACCATAATTTCAGAATAAAATTGCTGCTTAGCTTAGCTTAGCTTAGCTCAGAACATGTTTTTAGAAATTCCAGACATTTTTTTTTTTTGAACTAAAATTCGACTTTCAACGAAATACCCCCATACCCCCTTTTTTTTGTCTCGCCCCTTTGATCTCCATCCAATGTCCTGGCTAGTACAGTATTCTATATTTAGCACAAGCTTTTCTACATGGCATCAAGTTGAAGCATCTATGTGAGCTTGTGCTACAAATAGAATGCTGTATTTTTTTATTAGACATGATGCTGGATGAAGCTAATTGGGACGAGACAAGAAAAGTATGGTTATGGGGGATAAGTACTTGAAAATAAAAAACTAGTTCAAAAAAGGGTCTCAATCTATCATAATATCATTACATTCATCCACCCTCATTTCGTGGTCCTCCTTGTTTGTGTCAGGTTATCATTCCAGTACGTCGCAGTCTAGCTAAAAAGAAGTCACTTAAAGCCAGTTCAAAAAAAATATTTTTTTAAATGTTTTTTTGTTGATATATTGTGGTCTAATTTCACTCCGTTTGGTTTGTGCACTCTATGCTGGGACACCGTGTATATACTACTTTTCGTTCACGAGCTGAATATCCTGAAACTGGAAGCTATGATTGAAAACATGCTAATCAGCTTTAAAATAATCTCCCAGTTAAATGGTGGAAGGCGAAATATGGGTATTTGCATTCAGTCATATTATTTTGACCCTAAGAATTCGCCATTGTTCCATGAGACCGTCTTTTTGGAAAAGCTTATACGTTTTCAAAGTTGGGCTTTCCATTTCAGTGTAAGTAAGAAAGTGCTTACTACTCGTCCGCTGCAAAATTTTAGGTTCGTGCAAGTACTTCTTCAATTTGGACCATTCGAGGTTGTCCAGGTCTTCCTACGCGTAAACCGTGATACGGATACAAGCATACTGTGTCTATCGCTCTTTGCACGAGATAGACAAATGGACAGAGTGCAGGGTGAATACAGTTAGAGGAACGATCATCATACACTCGCGAATCCTGAGAGGCATTTTGACTACATTCACCGTTCACTAAGGTTATGTCCACCAACTCATTATAGTTATAACGGTGCACTATTTTTGTTGTTTTTAAAGTCAGATGTAGCACGTCAACAATTCGAGTGACCTCAAACGCGCACTGCTACGTACATCTGTGCGTCGTAGTCAACGGCGCGGCGTTTTTTGTCTCTGTTCTGATTTAGTCGCACAGGGACGTAATTAGAAATGAAGATTTTATTAACGATCAATATCTTTGTATCCCTGAACATTTCGTTTATGTTACCGGGAAAAGTCACTCCTTTTGGCGAGTACTATATTTTTTTTTATAACTGAGCAGACCGCGTAGGCACAGCCTAAATACCAGAGTACCGCGGCTGCTGTGAAAAGTTTATGTTAGGGGAAATTTGTTAACGCGGGGTTTGAATGGGACAATACCCGCAGGACCAATAAAGACATCTCCTGGCAATCCATTCTAAGCCTTGGATACCCTGAAAATGAATGTGCGGTTGTACCGCTCTGTTCTTGATGTATGAAGAACGACCGCCCTAGGATGAGATGCAGCGGTCGCGCGGGTGCATCTGATAGGAGCGGTGAGCGGCGGAACGATTGAGGATAGCTCAAAGGAGCAGATTCCGTTCGAATATCGGTAGAAAAGCGAAAGGTCACAAACAACACGCCGGTAAGAAAGTGGCTGGAGGTGGCTCCAATTAGTCGAATTGCCCTTCTCTGGGCGGCATCAAGTATAGACAGGCTAGAAGGGGCAGCAGCTCCCCAGACATGAAAGCAATACTCTTATCTGGGCTTTATGTAGCGTGAGGAGGTTACATGGTGGGAAGTACTTTCTGGTTCTAAATAGGCACCCAAGCTTTTTACCAGCAGCTTTTGCAATTGACGCAACGTGTTCGTGCCAGATCAGATTTTCTGTAATGTTAACTCCTAACAGCTTGAATGAGTGACTCCTTGGCAGAGCCCGGTTGTTCATTACAACTTGGTGTTGGCTTGGCTACTTCTTGTTTGATAGCGTACAATACTGAGTCTTGGAAGTATTAAATTTTACCATATTCTTGAGCCCCCAAGCGGTAATGGTATCGAGATTCTTTGAAAGTAAAGCTGCCACTGCCAGTCTTCTGCATTCCAGCTCGACCAAAGGGATCGGTCTATTGCTCATGATGCCTGCATGAAGCGACCTGTCATCCGCAAAACTGTGGATTGGATTTGTAGTGCTAGACAGTAGATCGTTAATGTGAATCAGAAACAATGTCGGAGCCAATACCGATCCCTGGGGAACCCCAGCATTGTTGCTATGGAGAGAAGAGGAAAAGCCGTCTACCACGATAGAGATTTTCTGATCTGAGAGGGAGTTTGCGAGCCTACCGCAGAGCTTAACAGGGAACCCGTAAGACGTTAGCTTGTTTAGGAGAGCTGCATGCCACAGTTCATCGAATGCCTTGGAAATATCGAGAGCAACGACGTGAGCCTCGCCAAATGACTTAATGAGTTTACTCCACACATATGACGTAAGCCAGGAGATCCCCAGTTGATATTTGTTGTCGGAATCCATATTGCCTGTCGTTGATTAAGTGATGGAGCTCTAGGTATTTCATGAGCTCTTGGTTGACGCATTTCTCCATCACTTTACTGATTACAGAGAGCAGAGCTATAGGTCTGTAGTTGGTCGGATCAGTTTTGGATCCCTTATTATGCAAGCTGTTTTCCAGTCTTTCGGGAAAATGCTGGAATCGTTAGACATCCGAAACAGGCGGGTAAATATGGGAGCGAGCTCCGGTGCGCGCTTCTTCACAACAATGGAGGGGATCATGTCGGGCCCATTCCCCTTATTAGTATCAAGTGACTGCAGCACCTTCTGAACTATTTTTGTTCTGAACGTTATTTCGCTCATGGCCTGGGGTACTCTCGGTATGAATGGTAACTGGGCACTGGATGGGACTTTTATAGTGGAGTTTGCTGCAAATATCTTGGCAAATATTTCGGCCTTGTCCTTGGAAGCAGTTGCGACTGTTCCATCCGCACATGTGATCGGTGGGAAGCTACTCCTCGAGAAGTTACCCTCTATTTGTTTGGCCAGAGTCCAGAAGGAGCGAGTGCCATTGGCTTTTTGCATGTCGGATGGTTTCATTGTATCTGTTCCTGGACTCAATATCAGCCTGTCTGTTTTCGACGGTGGGGTTCTGTAAGTAAGTTCGGTGAGCCAGAACTTTTTGCAGACGAGCTGTGTCACTGGACTTTTTGAACCAGCCTTTGGAATCTAGTTTGTATGATTTGGTTGAATGCGGGATGTATGATTCCATGCCGACATGAATAACCTCTGTGATTTCTGAGCAGATAGTTGATACACATATGCCCTATGAAGAAAAAGTCCCAACTTAGGAAACACCCCGTATAATGATACTATTAACACTACAACCACAATACATATATGTCTTAGAATGATTACCGAGGACTTGTGCTTCCTGTGCCGTGATTGATTGATTCATTTGAACGGTTGAAGGCGAATCACTTTCTCAAAACATTCCTCATTTTCATTCGTCGCATACGTCACATGTCTCTGCATAATGTTTCTTCTATATGTTACATAGAGACACAGGGAATGACGACCTTCAAGTTCGACCTCGCCCCACATTTCAGTCCTCTAAAACGGCACTCACAATAAACTTGAGGCAACAAATTGAGCTGGACTAATTAAAGCTTCAGCTGCTAGTGCAAGCATTACATTGGCGGGGCTTCTTTATTTCAGACTGTTCCTCTTGCGCTGCAGCAAGTAACCACTTCCGCGAATTTGTGGTGCAGTGGATCTGGCTGAGCCATTTTATAGATTTCCTTGACGGAATTACAGTTTTTTTTATATAAATCAACTCGGGTTTGAGCCAGTGGCGTAATACTTGGTGTCATAAAGCACATTAGAAAGTAATGCACCATACACAATACAGTACAGTACAATGCAGTCCTGATGGAGTCCATCCTGGACTTTCCTTCATTATTAGTTTTTTCTTCGTTAGGTTTATTTATTTTTTTTATTGATTCCAACTTGAATTAGTAATAATGATAATAGCAATAGTCATCTTAATGTTTGCTCTAATTATGTACATGGCAACAAAGACTATAGAAACCTAATTAGCGAGGTTTAGCTAGCGCTACTCTTACACTTAATCAATGAGGTTAGCAACGACTTTTAAAAATTAGGGGTAATTTTGAGTTCAGTTTCAGAAAACAAAAATCAGACACAAATCTTGTATCAAAAGGTATAAAATGATTAAAACAAATATTCCTGAGTTCTTCGTAGAGCATATTATAGTACTTGCCAAAAGGGGTGCTATTTCTGATAACATATAAACGAATTTATGGATATCAAGATATTTACCGACAATGAAATTCTCATTTCCAGTTCCGTCCCTGTGCGATTCTATCAAAACAGACACAAAAAACTCATGTGGAACACACGTAGCAGCGCTCTGGAGGTAGCTCTATCCGTTTACGTGCGACGTCGGATTTTAAAAACAACAAAAATGGTGCAACCGTTACTATAATGAACTGGTGGACATGATTGTAATGTACGGTGAATGTGGTGGATATACCTCCAAGAGTTCGCGAGTGTGCTGATCATTTTCCTGGCCGTATTCACCCTGCACCCTGTCGATTTGAAAATCTCGTGCAAAACCTAGCTTAGAGACACAGGATATTTGTATCCACATCATCGTGGACACGCTAGAAAACCTTGACAACTTCGAATGGTCCAAATTGAAGTAGAACTTATTTGCACTTATCAATCCCGCGGCGCGGCGAACCGTATCTATAAAACTCATGTGACTCAAAACTTCACAGCAAGTGAACAGTAAGTATTTTCACACATTTTTACTTCCCACACCGATAGGTGAGGGGAGTATTGTGATCGCGAAAATTTTCGATTTTGAGATAATACGTTTTTTGGGCGTTTTATGATGTGTACATAACGAAAATCCACGTCACTCATTTCCGTCGGTCTGTCTGTCTGTCTGTCGGTCTGTCTGTCGGTCTGTCTGTCGGTCTGTCTGTCTGTCTGTCTGTCTGTCTGTCTGTCTGTCTGTCTGTCGCATTTTTCTACCCTCGTAATCTCAGTAACCGCTACATGGATTGTGATGAAATTTGGACAGCGTTATGCTGTGGGGTCGTAGTAGGTAATGTTCCTATAATTTTGAAAATTGTTATACAGGGGGCGGAGTAATTAGCAAAAAATGAAAAAATTCAAATACGCTTCAAACTTCGTTTTTAGACGTTTTAGGGGTTCCTGATCATTTTCTACTTTTTTTTGGGGGGGGGGGTGAATTTGGGGTGGTTGGGGGGTGGGGGGTTGTAATACTGAAAAATTTGTTGTATTCATAATGGGCTCTCTAATGACCTGTGAATGAAAGACCTAGCGCCATAATACAATTTTTTAGGTCCATCCGAACATTGCCTTGCTTATAATAGAAACCAACGGACTTAGAATAATTTGTGATGTATACATCCGAGTGTTGTTTTAGTTTTCGATCGTTCTTTATTGCGTAACGCCAAAATTATCGAATGGATTTTAATTAAATTTTGACACAGTATTACTGCCACGGCGAGGATGGAAAGCGCGCATGTTTTGGAAAAATCGTGTCAGTGGCGGCGCGGCAATAATAAAAAAACTAAAAATGTAAAAATAGCTCAAACTTTGTTTTTCGGCATTTTAGGGGTTTCTGATCATTTTTTACTTTTTTTTGGGTGGGGGTGAAATTGGGGTGGTTAGGGGGTGGGGGTTGTAAAACTCAAAAATTTATTCCATTTATAATAGTGTCCATTGACATGTGAAAGAAAGACCTAGCGGCATAATAGACGTTTGTTAGGTCCATCCGAACATTGCCTTGGCTATTACAGAAATCAAGGGATTTGGTATTGGTAGGGGTAGGTATTGATTCAGGTCGTTCTGAATTTAGTAACATGGAAATTATGGAATTAATTTTAATGAAATTTAGACACAGTATTATTGCCGCGGCAAGGATGAAAAATGCGTATGGTTTTCAAAAATCGTGTCAGTGGCGGCGCAGCAATAATAAAAATCTAAAAATACAAAAATAGTTCAAACTTCGTTTTTAAGCAATTTGGGGGTTCCTGATTGTTTCGTTTCGTCCAGTTGAAGCTGAATTGTGTCGTTTTAGTTCCTACGGAGAGATTTAGGAAACTATTTACTAGTTTTTGTGTTGGATGTTTTTTGACGACAGGCGGGCGATGATTTGGTTGCAAGTGTTATGTGTGGGAAGTACTGAGTCAATCAACTTGACTCAATTTTTTTAATTCTTCTGCTGCCGATTCACCGCACGTTAGCTTTGTCATTTCAAAGGCAGTTGTTTCTGAAAAGGAAAGTCCCAACTGTGAATACACCCTGTATAGTTTGTATAATGTATCTATGATGCAGCTGTTCAGTAAATGATGAATTAAATCAAAACATTTGAATATTTGTCGAAATACTGATAATGAATATTGTTCCTATGTTTTTCGTATATAATTATAAATAATAGCAACATTATATGAAAAACTTAATAATAATAATAGTAAACAACCAGCAGAATATCTCTGAACCACAGAATTTGACCTTGGGATGATTTTACGGATGTGAAGTCTGGGTAGAGATGCGAAAATAAAAATATCGATACCGGTACCAAGCTTCTAATCGCTCAAAAAGCATCTAAGATAAAAATAATCGATATTAGTGCAGAAATACCGATACATTTCAAGTATCGAAGTATCGTTAGCATCCCTATGAATAATCATCCAAAAGGGTGGGATGTGTGGGTAACTACCGCCAACCTGAGATATTGTGCTGATTTTTTACTACGCTGTGGTATGTACGTTGTGGTACTATAAAGGTGTGTACAAGTCTGCGCGCCGCGAATACGCGCCGTATGCATGTATGCCGCGCCGTGTGTGTGCCGCGTGTTCGTTGCACGTTAGGTGTTCATTGAACTTTTCCATTTCGACGAATCTTATGCGACCACACTGAATATCCACACCCAAAAACCACAAACATTTATTCACGCTCTCGTTCAAATCTGTTCGGTGAACATACAAAGCATTCGTTGAAAAACTGACAAGCGGGAATTGCGACGAACGGTATGCGAGCGCTGCGCGCGCCTCTTGCGAGCCCCGTACAATTATATTAGGATATTGTTGCTGAATGAATTTTTTTCTCTGAGATAAGCATGCTGTGACGTTAACAATAATTTATGTACAAAAACTGAATAATGATACTTCACCAAGTCGTTAATTTTTAGCCACTTAACAAGGATTGTTCAAAGTATTACATCACCACGCCTCACAGAGTTTCGTTAGACGTAATTTATAATAATTTGAATGAAATCTGTTTGCATTCAAGGTGCGAAGCCTCAGATAAGTTTTTTGAGAAAGACCTTTAACGTGCTCGACAAACCTCAATTTGGTGTCAATAATTACTCCAAAAATCTTTATATAGATAGTCAACCAATTGCAAGTTTTGGTTATTGATTTGATGTTTAATTTTGAAATAACATAATTTTTATTTCGCTTGGCACAAAACAACATACTTTTGCACCTTCCTGAATTTATATTCGGATTATGGCTGGAAGAGAAATACTCCATTCCTACTGTAGTAATGGTGGAGACAGGAAAGGGTTATTCTAGACTGCAGACAAATAACCAAAAGGAATCTATAAGGATCTTGGACACAATCCGAATAGCAGAATATGTAGGCATCCATAATAGGTGCAAGGAAGGACCACATAACTTGGAAATTTATATTCAACAAGAAGACTATAATCAGAGATCGAAAACATCTTTAAGAACGGGAAATCATGTGGTACATTAATTTTTTTGTATGGTCAGACTCCCGTAAAGGCTGAAAGCTTATGGCGCTGTAGAACTGCTGTGTCTGTGCACGTTAGATTTGTAACGGTGCAGGTTGAAGCCGCCGAGAAACAAATTCCCCGGACAAGACTGGTAAGGGTGAGCTCGCAGAGCCTCTCTCTCTAGTGTTCCTCGTTTGAACGGCCATCGGTGTTATTATCTGGGAGAGCACATTCCAACTTCTTCCGTGGTAGAATCTGTAAAACAGTGACAGGTTAGCCACCCTTCTTAGATGTTCCAGGTTGTGGAGGTCCTTTGTGATGTTAGGCGTATCGATTAGTCGATTAGTCTAATTGCTCTTTTTTGGATATTGTCCAGAAGCTTTAGAGAGTGCTTCGGAGGGCATCCTCACACATGGGAGCAATATTCCAACGATGGCCGGATCTGTACCTTATAGAGCAGGCCAGGTGGTAGCAATAAGCAGAAAGCTTGATCATAAGACCCTCATGCCATACTCTTTCGATAGTCTTTCGATATGTCAAGTGCAATAACACGGGATTCGCCATGATTTTCAAAGACTGTGTTCCACATGTGGGTGACATAGACCGGGAGGTCACCCGTAGGCTGCTAGACAGCTTACGGATGGGTAAAAGATCCACCAGAGGACAGGAGCGGGAATCTTTGGAAGAGTGTAAAGCACTAGACACGGTACTCGGTAATGAAGTGGTATAAACAGTGGTAGCAGAATGTATTGATTATTTCATCTGTATTCATGTAGCAAATTAATTTTCAAACGCAAGAAACGTATCAATCCGAGCAAGTCCAGTCGGGTATGTTAGTGTGGTCTTCGGCTCTTCCCACTGGTCGTACTTCCAACTGACATGATGAATGCTATTAGCGCCTCTTTAATATCTTATCGATGGTATCGACGAATATGTTTTATATTTTTGCAAATACTTCAAGTTTAACCTTTGAAAACACCCGCCCTACATGGTAAAGTGCAGCCACTGTGTTTCACTGACTAGTGAGCGCAATCGGATGAAGCATCGGCCCGCACTCACCAGACATTGAGCAATAAATCAGTTGTAGACGCTGTGAAATTGTAACTGGTCTAATTGAAAATTGTTTGGTCGGGAGTTTTAGGAGTGCAGCGAGATATCTATATAGCTCTATCTCTAACGATCCATGCTCTAATTTTGGATGTTTGGTGGTTTCGAAGCAATCTTTACAAGAATACAGAATCGGGCTGGTTTAGCGAAGCTCCATATTTCTATTTTACTTCTATATTAATTTTCATAGCTATACGGTCTCTATCATCTGTCAGTATTTATTAGCAAATTTCCGAACCAGATTTTTTCTGTTTTGACAGATTTTGTCCAAAAAATCACCTATTCCGAGAATTAAGAGCTTTGCTATATAACAATTAGCTCGTTTATATGCAAAGAACATTAGTTTTCGAGGAACGTAAATGTTATGGAAAATATTGGGTATGTCTCCTACAAAGAAAAACAATCAGAAGCTATTTCTAATAGCCAACTAGTATGTTTTTCTCTGAAAATTTTAGAGACTGAACCTTGAATTTCATAAAAATATATAATCCAATAATAACTTTTGTTGATTTATACTGTTATAATTTGGTGTATCATACCCTACCCTAAGGCCCGGTTGTACAATGCGAGCTTAAGCTTCGGCTTAAGGTAAGCCGACGTTAAACCACGTCAGTTGCAAAATGTACGTTGTACAATGCTGGCTTAACCTCCCACTCCAAGCTTAACACGAGCTTACGTAAGCCGAAGCTCAACGCGAGCTTAGCTGAGGTTTAAACCTAACCTTATACAAGTGACATGATATGTCAAGGAGGAACCTTCAAATTGCTTGTCACTTTATTAGGTCATATTTTTTGAAAGGTTTGTGTCTGATTTAACAAAGACAGCAAATGAAAGAACAGAGACAGAAACGGTGGTTGCCGAAATTTGACACAAACTGTCGTAAGTGCCTAACCAAAAAAGGTAATTTTTCAGATGGTTATGTCAGTACGTATTGCTTCATTGATGCCAACTGTAGTGAATTTCATTATCAACCAGGTTTAAATAAGCCGACGATTGTACAACGGATGTCGACTTTAAGCCTGAGCTTAGCTAAGCGTAGGCTTAACAAAGCTCGTGTTAAACCCGGATTTGTACAACCGGTCCTAAGTGAGATTGCAAAGATATTAACAAGATTGATCAAATCTTGACCAAAACCAGAAGTTAAGTTATTTAAAAGAAATGTGGCTTGTTACATCATTGCATTTAAATTAGGTTTTCAATTTCTGTCACAAAAATATGTTTTCAAAAACTAAACTGTAAAAAGTCAAAAATAGGCTTTGAATTGATTGACTAACTTGGCAACCTCATCAGCATTATTATCTGGCCAACGGTATCGGTAAGAGGGATATAGTTGTAAAAAAAACATGGCCGATTCCATTCACAAAATAGCCATGGGCGTGCAGATTTTACGTGAATACTTCAGGGCTATGAAGCGTCTTGCCTTTTCTATAAATTTTCATTTTTAAATAAGATAATAACAATAATAATGACGAAAAACAGTGTACCTAACTAGCTGAGAAGACAACAAACTTGACAAAACCGATATTCAAACAGTTTGGAACAATCTGTAGAAAGATTATAAACACGACATATAAAACACCACTGGTATTTCGAGATTTCCAGACACAGAGAGAGACAGGACCATAAAGTTGATGGCAGGCCGGCCAATAACAAGATTTGACCTCCATGGCAACGGCATGATAGCAGATCCTCAACCAATAAGGTTCCCTGACAAGACGTTGGATGACAGGATTCGTGGGTTGTTGCCGATTCACCTGAAGTTGATGATATCTTCAGAAAATATGTACATTTTATAACAGGCAGATTAAGAAATATCGGTTATTAAATAAAAATACATTAACAGATATATAAAAATATCAGTTATTAAATAAACATACATTAACAACTAAAGTAGCTGTAAAAATATCTTAAATTGCTGCTACCCTTAATTGTGCTTTTTTATAAATAAACTTGGTAACACCGAACATGTTTGTCCGCATTCCTTTTGTAGCTTCAGATCCGCTGCTCAGATAATAGAGCTGGCATCATCACGATTATTGTCACCAGCCATAAATAAATCACGTTGATGTTCAGTGTTAATAGTATGACAGACCAGATTTACGACAAAAATACATAACCATGTATTTTCATCACTTCTAGAGTGAATATCAACTCAATTTCACGATTTTTGTCGCTAGAATTGTTGAAACATTCTATATTATCGAAACTGCTTGAGCTTGTGTCGCTCATCTTGATATGGCTTGATATTATGTCGGATACATATTAGAAATAAACTAGACCATAGGTTTATCACATCATCTATTAACCAATATGTGAAATAATTTTGTAGTGGCTTGTTATACTATTGCCTTAATCAAAAATAATAACTCGTTTTAGACATACTTGTGGCTTGTCGTTGTTTGACATTAAGCACACGAATAGTTACAGATTTGTGAGGATGAAGTTGGGATGGTATAGGCGCCTTCTTTGCACTAACTTGCCGCGAATGAATACTGGTTTTTGTTTTGGCAATGACTACTGCTCCTCCTTAAATAAACCGATCAGATACCGAAGACATCATACTATACTATCAGCTCCTAAACGAGCAAAACGACGTAAAGCGCATCTACCAATTTTATCTAGCCATCCTGACTAATAGAAGATAGTCTGATATCCTGGAGCGTAATACCCAGTCTTCCCATTTCGTCGAATTAACTTACACGGTGTTATCCTGCAACACAATACACACACTCACAGGTAGCTGTTACCCCCGGAAAGCGCCGGGAGGACGGGAGGTGAGAGGGGGGAGTGGGCGCATTACAAATTCCGGTAGTCCAGTGGCTTGAATGGCCTCTATTGTCTGTGACCGCAGCTATAACCGTTAGCCTTCACTGCTACTGCAAACGGTTGCTCCAGTCGGCAGGGTGCTTCGATTATCCTCTCGCCCCATAACCCGCCAGCCACACCGAAAGTTGATCAAGCTTCACGTCGTTTAAACCAGACGCTATGTTAGGGACCTTTAGAGGTCGGTTGCTGTTTAGCAGGCACCTTAAAGCTGTTCTTCGTAGGTGATATATTTCACCAATTAACGGACTAGTATGACATTGGTTTGACATGTTCAGGACTTTTATATTTTTCCTTACAGTAGCTTTAACGGCATTACTACATAATTCTATTAACTGCCATGTTTCACTAGACTAGTGTGAATTTTAAGCAAGCTGCTTCATCTATTTTATGTTTGAGAGCCATTGACAGCAGCTAACCTCGATTCTTCTTCTTTGGATGCCACATGCTTTGCAGCGTGTAAGCGGTTATCTGCTCTCGCGGTCGACGATGTTTAGAGTTAGAGTACCGTCTTATGCTCTTCTCGCTATTGTTGAGATGCAGTTGACGTGGCACCAGTTTCTGAAATTTCGATGTCATGAGCCTTGTTTGCGACCTGGATCTCTCCTGCCTTCAATTTTATCCATCAACATTTGTGTGACTTAAGTAAGCTGCTTTGCGTTTTTTATGGTTTTCAGCAACTCTCTTTAAGTGGAGGCTCTAGTCAGTACATCCTGGTTCGTAATGTTCTGGGATTCTCAAAAGCCGACGTAAGGTTCACATTTCAAAAACTCCATTTCTATTCATTGACTTGATTTTGGGTGACCATGTATTGACCATATATATAGCATTTTACCAGTCGGAGTCTAAGGTTTAGTGATGTTTCTTGGCATACAAGAAAGCTGTTAAACTTTATAAAAGTATTTCTGGTCACCGCAATACGTATTTTGATTTCTTCGTCACAGTCCCATCGTGTGCTTAGTATTAAACCCAGATATTTGAATTTATCTACTCTTTCAGTTAATTGCGGCATGTTGTTTTCTACTTACAACCATTAATTTATTATTTATTATATTGATCTTTAGACCATACTCTTTTCCGATTCTATTTATTTTGTCCACAATAAAATGCAGGTCTTCCGTGTTGTCTGCTATTATTGATAACCATGATAATTTGCAAAAATGAGAAAAGTAAATTTCGTGTGCTGAGTAAGCGTTATCAACCAATACTGGTACCCAGAAAAGGATTGGGGCTATATTATGATATACAACCACTACTGCTGTTTAAAATCTACTTCTATTTAGAAGTATAGTATCGATAGCCATTTAAATGGTCCTATATCATTGCATACTTAACTAGTTCCTACGCCGCCCCCCCCCTATAGCTTCGAGCTGAACAAGACATCCACCTGGATGTTTTCGCTAAGCAAAACGGTGTCGCATTGAATTTGTGACTTTATAGTGTAAAAATGACATGTAGTACTCAACTCACCCCTCAGAGGGTTTGTGAGCAAGAAACTTGTAAGTAAAAAAGTCTGTTCACACCTAGTATAAACGATATTTTGATCCTGTATGCAATAGTATTGTTGTCATAAATTTGCTGATAGTTGTTGAAACAAAAATAAATAAATAAACTCCCCTCGGGGGTTCAGTTGAGTAACAAGTATTATACAGGGTGTTCTAAAATTAGGGACTTTCCTCTTTAGAAGCAGCAGCCCTTGAAATGGCAAAGCTAATGCACGGTGAACCAACAGGAAAACAGTAAAAAAAATTCAAGCAAGTACTCACTATTTGGTTGGTACGAAGTTGTAGGTGAGGCATTTTACAGGTACAAGTACGATTTACGAGGTCTTCTTCAATTTGTACCATACGAGGTTGTCTAGGTCTTCCACCGTGTCCACCACGATATGTGTCTCTAGCTCTTTGTATGAGCGAGACAAATCTACGAGGTGCAGGATGAGTACGGTTAGGGAAACGATCGGCATACACTCGCGAAGCCGCAGCGGTATTTTGACCACACTCACCGTGGTACATTGTTATAACCGTCCGCCATTGTTGTTGTTATTAAATTCCGATCGTCAGATGTAGCAAGTCAAGCACTCTCGTACACTATGCCACAGCAACGCGACGTATGACGAACTGCCTGTTTTACTGTTTTCTCACCGGCATCGGCACCGCTAGCGCTGCCTTGTTTGTTGTGATATTATGACATGGTGAGCCATTGCCCAGGGACGGACTTAGAATTGAGGATTTCTTTAATGGTCACTATCTTGTTTTCTCTAAATATTTCGTTTATATGTTACTGGGAAGAAACACTCATTTAGGCGAGTACTATCCGCTGTATGAAAAAAAGTTCCAAGTTATGAAACACCCTTTATTCATACTACAAAGGACAACGTAATCATTCTATATTGTAAAAACCCTATATGAATATCGTGCTCTTGCTCGATAACTACATATTCTTTTTTCGAAATTTCACCTTAGGGATAAGATATCGACATACGGTTTCTGCTAACCTATTTAGATACCATTTCTCTAGATTCTTATGAAGTCACATATTATTGCATTTGATTTTTTGGAGAATTTTGTAGTTTTTGTTTATTATATCAAGAAGCGCGCTCTAGCTGTATCACTATCAATTAGACATCACGGGTAAAATGTGGTTGATGGAACAATAAATTCTTTTTCCGATGAGACCAAGTTTGTTCAAAAACGTCCAGTCGATTAGGGGTTATAGCTGTTTATTTAAAAAAAGATGGAATTGCGCTCACTACTTCAACTTAATAGGTACGTCAAAAAGTGTTAAACAAAAATTACTCTAGTAACTACTACCTTTGAAAAACACATATCTTTTGGTAACATTTACTAGGTGGATTTCAGCGAAAAATCACTTTAAGTGAAAATATTTTTCAGGGTCTTCTTATAGTCATTTTAGTAATATTTTTTTACTGCAGGTCTTTATGGCGAATAATTTCCGAGATACAGCACCTTGCATTCTTATCTGTACAAACAATTCCAAAAAATTTGTTCATATATTATGAATATCATATTCAAGGAAAAATTTGGTTTCTCCATAAACTGGTTACATTTTGATCTAAAATAGTCGGTTTTTAGTTCCTGCATTCTGGCTTTCTTTAGATAACTATACTCAACTTATTATATTCGAAAGAACTAGCAAAATAATACAAAAACAGATTGAATGAATGTATCGTAGGTAAACGAACAGCTACCAAACCCATATGAAGAAAATCACTGCATTGTTTTACTCTAACTTCAAGGTACATAAGGTACGTTAAAGCTGCTGCCACGAAGTTTAAGTACACTTTTTCAGTCGACTTCTTCAGTCATGAACAATTCTAACTTGACTCTGTGCTAAAAAGTGTTTGTAGCAATTTTTATGCAGCCTGTTATGTTTATGAAGAGGTCATGAATAGTAGACAAAAAATCTGCTTAATCTATCAAAATGTGCTGCTGGCAATGTGTCGAAGTCATTCCCTCGACTGCTTTCATGGATAGCCCTGAACACCCTGTGTGATGCCTGGTAGCAGGGAACTTGCTGCCTGGTAGCAGGGAACTTGCTGAAATGCCCCACTTTCAAATACCCGTAGGGAATATCCGGCACACGTTCGAGATTTCAACCTACAATTTGCCGGTATATAACTTTTTTAATCTTGCCTCTTTGCAGTCGACAGAATTTTATAGTATACGAAGGTATACTCGAATACATAGATATATACGTAGGGATGTTGTTTGAGGTTTATTTTAAAGCACTGCTTAAATGGAGTTTTCTGGAAGCGGCGTTTGTGTGTTGGACATTTCTTGTACCTACTTAAGGAAGTTTTGAGAATTTATGAGAGCAATTACCCTATTGAACTTCCTGTATTCAAACTACACTATTTATGTGAAAGTAGACTGAAATTCTAGATCTGATATAATTTAATTTTATTACTTATTGGTTGTACAACATATATTCTTACGAGTATTACTTATTACTGTATTAATTTATTATTTTATGCTTTATTTCCCCCTTCTTCATTTAGCAAGTAAATTGATACCAAAACAAAAATATCATACATTTAAAAAGATTACAAGTGTTCTTCCACTCAACCCTTGTCATTATAAATTCAGTAAATTAAATTATGTTACATTCCACAACAAAAAACTTTACATTTATTTACACTACGTTTATTAAAAAAATAACCTATCTTACACTAACTCTAAGAGGTCACTAACTTATAAACTAGGGTCATGGACATATATAACTTGTGATTGCCAATTTGAATTTCCCGATGCTGTGCTATTTAATTTCTGTTGGTAAAGAATTACATATACAGGGTGTCCCACAACGATTAAGACAAGCAATATATCGGAACTGGACAGTAGCAGCGAATTATAATTTTGGGGGTGTGAATTAGAGCAAATATAGTGTCTTTTCTTAATATTGTGTCATCCAATGATGTATTTGTTTTTGGTCACGTGACGTCCGATTCAAAATTTTTAATGGGACACCCTGTACATTTGTAACTTTTTGTGTTCCACCCGATAAAACAATTCCAACAAACTAGCACACTTGGGGTCTAAAATTATTAATTCAAGAGCTACAGGCACTTAAAGGACTATACCACTACCATTATGAAACACTAGCAAATAATTTAACTATAGGGGTAGAGGCTATAATCAGTGGTAGTGGTACCATCCTTTGAGTATTTGTAGCTCTTGAATTAATTACTTTAGACCCCAAGTCTGCTAGTTTGTTGGAATTGTTTTATCGGGAAGTCAGAAACATACAGGGTGTCCCATTAAAAATTTTGAATCGGACATCACGTGACCCAAAACAAATACCTCATTGAATGACAAAATATTAAGCAAATATACTCTATTTGCTCTAATTTACACCCCCAAAATTATAATTCTCTACTATTGCCCAGTCCGATATATTGCTTGTCTTAATCGTCGTGGGACACCTGTATAATTTATGAATATGAGCGTCCTCTTTCAAAGAGAGTGTTTTTATGAGCAGGTGTTGATTATGAATATTTTGGCGGAAAGATATTTTGTTATAGAGGTCCAAAATGAAAAAAATTACCGTGCCTCAATGTTAGCCCTGGGCTTCTCACTTGTTCGTTACACCTAATTAATACAGGTGCAGTAGGTAGTAGCAGAAAAGTGTTGTGGTTTTTGTAACTTATGGACAGTGGTCGCAAAAGAACGATCAAAAAATTAAACTTAAAGATACCGAATTCCTTTTTGTCCATATTTACAGGGCGCTCGTTTCCAGATTTTTTTCGATAAATTAGATTGTGACTTCACAAAAATATGACAATATGAGCGAATAATTTCCAACAGAGGTGAACTTATGATCTTATTCTTAACACAAATGAGACCTTGAGTACTAGAGTGGCCTATCCCAAAAATTCAGACGCCTAGAAAAGTGCTGGTAACGATATACTAATAACAGGAACTATATCAGTGCTACAATGATATATACATGATGTCCCTGAATTTCCTTGACACGTGATGTTCTCGTAACAAAAAACAGTTGAAACGAAAAGTGACTGGAATTTTTGAAAGTACTACAGGGTCTATCATATTTTTTTGTACTTCAGCTCTTAAAACTGACCCTCAATTTTTGTTTTTCAAATAGCACCAAATAGTTTTTTCAACAGAAATTAAGTCCTGATATTATTTAAAATCTTACAGAACCTTTGATTTCATACGCAAACTTATTTTTTTCGTAAAGCCATAAGCATAACAAATAAAACAAGAATTTGCTTGAAGCAAAAAACTGATAGAAATGGAACTTCTTGCTCTTTTAAGGGTACTAAATGACCAATATACATGCTTCGAAAACAAATGTCTTTTTTATACTTTTGTATTACGAAAATATTACGCCTCAAACAAATACTCATTTTATTTATCTTATGTTAATGACTTTACGAAAAATATTGGTTTGTCTATGAAGTCAAGACAAGATATTAAATGAAATAATGAACGAATAAGTAGGGGGTAAGTTTTAGGGGTTGAAGTAAGAAACAGTGTTTCGAAAGCATGGTATGATAGGTTATGCAGTACCCTTGAAAGGCACACTTAGTTTTTTTTATCTGTTTTTCTCACGATAATATTACGCCTGAAACACATTTTGATTTTATTCATATTATTCATTTTATTTATTTTATGCCTATGACTTTACGAATAAAATAGGTTTTTGTATAAAATCAAAGGTACTACAATAACAATATAATAAATAACATAAGGACGTAATTTGTGTAGGAAAAACTATTAGGTGCTATTTGGAAAAACAAAGTTAGGGCTGAGTAGATACAAAAAAAATGTTTTGAAAGCATGGTATGTTCCTGTAGTACTTTCAAACATTCCACTCAGTCTTGATTTTGAGATAATACGCTTTTTGGGCGTTTTATGATATCTACACAACAAAAATCCACGTCACCCATTTCATTTGAATTTTATGGTGTCTTATAATCCTATAAGGTTTTTAACCTTTAAATATGAACTTGATTGTGATGAAACTGTGACACCTTATTACTACCGTGGAGGAAATGCTAACAATGTATCGTTGTTGTAACCCTTGCCAGTGACGGCGGAGAAATAAACAAAAAACTAAACATTGTAAAATCGCTCAAACTTCATTTTCTGATGTTTCAAAGCTTCCTGGTCGTTACTTTTTTGATAAGGATGGTCTAGGGATAGAGGAACTAAGTTTCTTGTTAGGACCTATAATGTGTGGAAAGTACTGTTGAGTCAAGACGCTTGACGCAATTTTTGTCGATCCAGTTTCACAGAATGAACTCGAATAATGTTGCGCAATAATACATACATTGTCACTGGGTGTTAGGCGGTTTTTCAGTATACAGGGTGAGTCCTAAGTTTCTGAAAAATGTTATTTGAAAAAGTTGTTTATTTTAACAACTCCTATACACAGCTCAAAAAAACTATCAACTTAGGACTCACCCTGTATAGTACTGTAGTAGAACAAAAAAGTGTTAAGCATAATGTAATAATGGTCAGCTAGTTCTAGCCTAATCCACAGTCGTGTTCACAACCTTTAACTGATTTTTAGCTCTTATCACTATACTGTCAGAACAATATCACTAATCTCTTTAAAGAAGCATAATGCATGCTGCAAGTCGAGATGGATCTATTGAAGGCCATAAAGAGTAATAGCAGGAACTGGATGAACGTACTAGTTTAAAGAGGGGCAGCAGGACAGTACTTATATAGCTAGCTATATTGGCATTATGGCCAACTAATAGAATCAAGCTGTTCTTAGCATTGACATTGGTTAATACCATCTTATTCTACAGACCATGCTAAAAAGTCAGAAACCCCGTCTTTGAGAGCATCATGCATGTGTAGTGGTTACTATTTTAATCATGGTATGGTGCTGCTTTTTGCAGTAAATGGAAACTGAAAAACATTTCATCACCATCTGGCACAAGTGTTGCAAGGCCTAGAAAGCAGCATTATCTAAGGTGAAACAAAATATGAACAAAAAAAGTTTTTGATAAAAAAATAATATTTCTGTATCCTAAATACCATTTGTTATACATATATGATAGACCATAATATACTTATTTTTCATAGAAAAGTTACCTACCGTACGTAGTCACGTAATGTCCTGAAGTACTTTGTTATGGTACGATATTATATTCACCTTCACAAAAGCGTCTGTTATTCTCGGTAACAAAAATTGTAGGGCTCAGGTTCAGATGCTCTAATTGTCATGTCGGTGAGAATCAGTTAGTTATGAAATTATTGACTACTCATCTTGTTGGTACTATATCTCAATATGCATTTATTTTTCCAAAGGGCAGTGCAAAATTTCATTTTGTTCTGCTTTAGTACCCGAAAGGGCATTGTAGTAAGTACAATAGGCTGGACTGCCGTTGGTTCAAAAACATTTAGAACATGAATTGACTGCCCGAATTTAAATTCTGTTAATTATTTGCCGGTTTGCCGGGTTAGCTGTACTGTTTTTCAGGTTTGAAGGTAA
The DNA here is from genome assembly GCA_951848785.1 of Callosobruchus maculatus. Taxonomy (NCBI): domain Eukaryota; kingdom Metazoa; phylum Arthropoda; class Insecta; order Coleoptera; family Chrysomelidae; genus Callosobruchus; species Callosobruchus maculatus. The sequence goes on from CATOUR010000126.1 coordinate 1,291,817, forward strand.
TTGTAAATTTTTGGTAAATCAGCACACAGCAACGTGTAATTCAATATTATTGCTGGTGTACGCTTTCGAATTTGTGATTAGGTGGTGCAAATGTAGTTAAATAGAGATTCTGGAATGGCTGGTTCACGGTTCGTAGCAGTAATTGTTTCAAACCTCGTCTTATGTATATATGTACCAATTAATTTCAATCCGGTAATTGTGTGTATTAATTTATAACAGCCTTGGAAAGGAACAGAGCCAAATAGATTTTTTTGTAATATTCTCTGAGAGCCAGGCAGCACTGAAAGTGGCGGCACCTCCAAGGGCCAGATCTGGCTCAAGAATGTTCGGCCGCCCTTCAGAAACTAGCGAGCCACAAGAAGGTGACCCTGTTGTGGGTTCCCGGGCACTTTGGTGTACCGGCCATCGAGAGAAGCTAGCTAGGATAAAATAAAATATAATAATTTATTAGTGTAGGGTGGTGTAACAAAGTGTGCTTACACAGGTCAAAAATAAATTGTTGACTAGTTATAAGAAAATATAAGGATACATAAAAATTAGCATACTTTCACAAATAAAATAGATAAAAATTGGCATACAGTCACAGATGAAAATACATAGACATTTAAACAAGATGAAACTCAACAGATTAAAACAGTAAGGACATCAAGTAAGTTGACTAAAAACTGGACTGAAGTTGTGAGAGTTAAGTTAAAGGAAGTATTTGATAGTAGGAGAGACTTTATGCTGACTCTGAATTTTTTAACATCGGGAGTCCTTATTTTATCAGGCTGTTCTTTAGAAAGTTGTATGCTATGGTAATTAACGCCATTCCCGGTTTTAGCAAAATTGTGTTGGTTTGTATACATGTTTCCCTTATATAGGGGGTGTAGGGGCTGGTGCTCTTGCATCGGACCAGAACCGATGGTTGCATCTAGCAGGCGGCCGGTCATTGTTACCCCAGGCGACTGGACGAGGGACTGGGAAAGCCTGGTTAGAGAAAGATGACTGCAGGCAAGCTAAAACATTCTTATCGGTCTCTGACAAGCGCCGTACGCTATGGCTTCTGAATAAAAGCAAAGAGATGATTAATCTTTTGGTGGAGTCCTCATAGGTCATTGCTGGCTGAATAAACATTTTTGTCACTCATTTGGGTGGTAGGGAACCCCATCAGCTCCAGATGCTGGGAGGAGGACGAAGCAGCGTTCTGCTTTCTGAAATGAAATGCTGTGTATTGAAACCTCAGGGTTCAGATATTCGGCACGACTGAGTTCGGGGAGGCGTTACTGTATCCAACAAGATGATTAATCGAACATACTGACTTTCGTCAAGTGGTGTGGTAGGTTAAAGAGTTTTCTAGGGCGGATACTTTTAGTGTTTTCGATGTTGGTTCAGTAAGGTTGCGTAAAATGGTCAGGCGTTTTGTATATTTTTTCGTTTGGTTTTTGAAACCTTGCTCTTTGTGTAATTACATCATTTTAATTCGAATTTGGTAGTACGTGACTATTTCCAGCCATGAGAAAAATGTTCACCAATTATTGAGCATTGATCAGAGTTCAGAGTGATATAATATAAGTCATGCCATATAACATTCTATAGCTGATACTTTGTTATACTTCAAGCACAGTTTATGATCTTTGATAAATTTGTCATCCGGAAAGAAAATTTTGTGGTTATACATATTTATTATAACCGATTCAAAATCACGATTGGCTGATATTGTATCTCACTACGTAGGTTTTTTCGGTTTTAATATATTGTTCAGTATAGGAAATCACTTTTTCCTCACCACTAGCATCAATGAAGAAACATCTTTATATCAAATTGTTTCATTTTTGACCTGTCATCGACTAACGCTATGCTGTTTTTATATATGTTTGTCAGTATTGCCTTTTTTCGTGTAATGAATATATAACGAATAAAAATAATAATTTTTCCTTGAAATACAAGAATATCTTCCGCTATCGCGTGTATTGAGCATTTTGTTAATATACTCAAATATTCAAAGCAGCGCTGGTATATCCTTTAAGACTTGTGATTAATGCTTTCTGGTACTTAAATCATAAATCCATCAAAATGGAGGAATACGGCATTACGGTTCTAATACATACAGAGAATATAATAGAACCCTTTTAAGAGGTCATTATTTTAGATATTTTCATATAAGAATTAATTAAAGTCAAAGGGAACCAATTTGGGTCATTATAATACATTTTTATGCCCTCTTACCCATGTTACCTCAGCCTTTAAAAATAACAGTTTTAATCAAAAAAGTTACGTGAGACTCCTTCGCAAAACTTTAACAAAGTTTACTTTTTCATATAAGTGGGATGATAGCTTTTGAAAGAGGCTTCATTTTACTGAATGTGCCCTCACAAGCAGGTCATGTATATAAGCGGATTGGATCTTTGCATTTATTATAAAAACTGTGCAGTGTGCATACTCATACTTCGGAACTGAAGTGCATTTTGAAAAGTATCTCTTTGCATATAACACTTGAGTTAAGCTACACTTGTATTTACAGTTTATATCCTTTTCTTTTTTGTTGGTGAAATGGTAAAAGGTGTTCGTACGTTTCTTCTGAGGTCTAAGCCCGTCCGTACACGGGTTGATCGCGACGTCATCGAGACGAATCCAGTCGCACGTCCATTCGGCTTCTAATGCAAAGGATTGGAATACCGAAAATGGGTCGTTCAGTGATCGTCTAGAAATCTAGATTTTTACGTTTCTTTTATTACAATCGCATGTGGTCAGAACGGAAATGATATTTCGAGTGGATCGTGTGCACCTCTCTTGTCTGAAGGAGGGAATTTTTTGAAGCTATACTGTCGTATCAGTTCTGATTTTGTAGAAGTATGAGAAATAAGCTTCTGTGGTCCAAACGTTCCATATGTAATCATTAAATGAGATCTAGGTAAGTTGTTCTTAACCTTTTAGTGGCGAGGGACCATTTGACAAAATTTATGCCTTTCCACGGACCATCAACGACTTGAAGGTACATTTGAGGCGTTTCTGGGAAAAACCGCATAAGTAATTTTTTGACAAAATTTGGATAATGGCATCATGGCATTTCTAACATCCATACATATGAATAGAAATCATTATTTCTCGATAAAATGTTATAGGTTTCATACTATTTACAGAGGAAAATTGACATGTTCTTCTAAAAACATCATAAGTCCATATTCTTTCACCTAAGAAGGTCACTGTGCATTGCGAATGATTGGTCGCTTGTAATGTGTCATGCAAAATTGCATGACAACTTGATAACAGAACAGTACAACACAGCTGGTGACATTGTCATCGATAACGATGATAATAGTAGTGTAGTGGTTGCGAAGACTGAGTGGTAGATATCGGGTTTTTTGGTTAGCCAGAGTTGATTGTTTCAGTTAGTCGGTTTTTGTATTAAGTATAGTTGTTCACTCTTTCTCTTAAAGTTTGTTTTTTGTGTCGAAATTTATTTTACTTTCATGCTGTTTGTATTAAAGACACTAATTTGTTTACTTTTTCTCTCAAAAACCTCATATGTCCATGCATTTTTTGTGTTTTTTTTTTCATATATGTTTCACAATAAAATAATCAGTACTTGTGGACGATGTGTCTTATATAATTTTACTTCTACGATATATGGCAATAAAGCAATCTAATCAAAGTTTTACATGCCGGGAAGTTTTTTTATTTTCCCAAATATGTTAGTTTTGGACTAATGCCGTTTTTCCGATAAACGCCTCATTTTTATCGAGTTATTCTATATAATTTTAAAAACCCTTACTATAGAGATACCTATTACAGAAATTGTTTTTTGTGATTGCATATTTTTACTAACTTCTGAAACCACAAGCCCCGAGCGTCCAGACTTAAATGCAGGAGGGACCTCGTTATGTCAACAAACCCACTGACAGACAGACTTGAATTCAGTAACCAAAGAGTGTACTGTGGAAGTGACAGCTAAAAGAGAACCATATACCAACTTGGAACCTAACTGAAAAACTCCCTGCCTGATCACAACTGGAATGGAGGACCTGGAAAAGTCTCAACAGGATTAGGTGCCAAATGGCAGGTCTGAGGATAACCGTTTGAGATCCCGTCCCATCCTTGAAAACCCCTCGCACAATCCAGGACATATGAGAAGCGAACGGCAGTGCAGCGTGCCAGACACTGGAAAGAGACATGACCAAATACAGGCAAATATTTGTGACCTGTGATGTCTGTGATCATCACACATATGTATAAGTGTTTTTTGTCTTATTTCTCAAAATACACGGAGGAAAGCAAAGTAACGTATAATATCTTGGATCTTTTGGGAAAGAAAATGGCTGTCAGCTCTAGATACCTTTTAGAATAATTCCTGCCTAGAATACATCTTCCAAGTTACTATCGTGTTGCGTTTCTATCAATTCTTCTTGAATTCCGTCAGGCACCTCATAAATATTGACAATGAAAGGATAGTGGATCGAATGATCTCCTCAGACCTTTGTCTTCGCAATCGCTAAAATATTGATCGTATTCGCTTTTTCAAAAGTTTTTAAAATGGATGGAAATGTTCTGTTGTATTTCTTTTCTGATCTCAGCACACTGTCCGTTAATAATAATTTGATTCAGCATATCAAACACAGAAAAGTATTGTCTTTCGACTTTATGGATCCAAAGCTCCATTTTAGCCTCGATTTTAGCGATAAATGCATTGATTTTATCCTCATAGGGCGTGTTATAGTATATTGTTCAGTCAGCGGTAATGACTGTAATAACTCACGCAGTTGAAGTTTGAAGCATGAGCTGTAGGCGAGTGTTGCAAATCAACTACCGAGTTAATTCATTACCTCAACTTAAATACTATACTTCTACCGAAGCTATTAAAAGTACAAATAGCAATAATTTATTTAAGCTAGTAAATGCACATAAATGAATATGAAAAGGTAAACGATAACCATAGTAGTTGACTCAGGAAACGTGTAAATTTTGAGATATCAGTCGGAAACAACGAAGTACAGTAACCTTCATAATCGATCAGATTATAGAGAGCAATTCTCTTCAGAAGTTTTCTCTTTTAAAGTCCCGTGTTGGATGACACGTCATACTCATGGCTAAGTTATAACAAAATTGTATTCCCAGCACCTTAGATTAATTTACCCTTGAACGTGGTCGAACTATATTGTCATGTAACGTCAGAGAATATTATTTTTTAAAAATCATAGCCAATATTGTCGTAATCGCTAGAGTTCTAGATAACATTCAAAACATAATATAACGCTCAGAACAAAATTAGTCCTGATGGTGCTGCAGTAACTTGACGTTAATAAGGCGAATGGGCCCGACATGATCCCCTGTATTGTTGTGAAGAAGTCTGCACCGGAGCTCGCACCCATACTTACTCGCCTCGTTCGGATGTTTTACGATTCCGGCATCTTCCCAAAAGGCTAGAAAACAGCTTACATCTAGCCGGTGCCAAAAAAGGAATCCTACCTATAGCTCTGCTCTCTGTGATCAATAAACTGATGGCGAAATACATCAACCCAGAGCTCATGCAATACCTTGAACTCTATCACTTAATCAACGACATCAGACAATATGGATTCGGACATCGAAGATGAACTGGAGATCTCTTGGCTTACGTCATACGTGTATGGAGCAAACTCATCCATTCATTTCGTGAGGCTCACGTCATTGCTCTCGACATTTCAAAAGTATTAGATCAACTGTGGCATGTGACTCTCCTAAACAAGCTTCCGTCTTACGGCCTCCCTGTTAAGCTTTGCGGTTGGCTCGCGGATCTTCTCTTAGGTCAGAAAATCTCTGTCGTGGTAGACGGCTTTTCCTCCTTCCATACTTTCAACGCTGGGGTTTCGCAAGTATCATTATTGGCTTCGACATTGTGTCTGCTTCACATCAGTGATCTGCTTTTTAGCACTGCAAACTCAGTGCACAGTTTTGCGTATAATAGTGCTTTGCATGCAGGCGTCATGAGCAATAGACCGATCTCTGTGGTCGGGCTGGAATGCAGAAGACTGGCAGCGGCTACCCGCTCTCAAGGAGCTGGAGACTATTACTACTTGGGGGCTCAGGAATATGATAAAATTTAATTTTTGCAACATCCAGTACTGCACGCTACCAAATAAGAAGTGTCCAACCTAGCGCTCGATTCTTATGAACAATCAGGCTCTGCCAAGGAGTCACTCATTCAAGCTCCTAGGAGTCAACATTACAGAAAATCTGATCTGACACGTTGCGTCAAATGCAGCATCTGCTGGTTAAAAGCTTGGGTACCTATTCAGAGCCAGAAAGTAGTTCTCACCATCTAACCTACTCACACATAAAGCTCAGATGAGACCTGGCCTGGAGTATTGCTCTCATGTCTGGGGAGCTGCCGCGGCTTTCTTACCGGCGTGTGGTTGGTGACCCTCACTCTTCTACAGATATTCAAATGGGGTCTGCTCCTCTGAGCTATCCTCTATAGCTACGCCGCTCACCGAACCTATTAGATGCACCCGCGCGACTGCTGCATCTTATCCTAAAACGGTCGTTCTTCATACATTAAGAACCGCGCTATGTGACCGTGCATTTACTCCCAGAGTGTCCTAGGTTTGGAATGGACTGCCAGGAAAGTATTTATTGGTGCTGTGGGTGTTGGCCCATTTAATTCCCAGGTTAATAAACCTCCCCTTTTTACAGTAGCCACGGTACTCTGGTACTGAGGCTCTGCCTACGCGGTCGGTTCAGTTGTAAAAAAAATTGACAGTGATCTTTGCGTTTTGTCTTCGTAGTTACAATTATTATCAATAAGTAGGTCGGTAACTGAGTTACCCAGTAATTAGTTATGTCCAGCTTTAGTTGCAGAAAGTAATATGTGTAGTTGTTATTGTACGCTTCAACAGAGGAGATACTTTTATAGAGTTACGCCACTGTTATATGCACCTGATTTATATGTAAACATTGTAACAGGCGAAGTGCATTAATTTAGAGTCTGGTTCGATGGTGAATTTTGGAGAGGTTCATCCTGCCATTCCTGCTGAATGTGTCCTGCATATCCTGCTACATCCCAGCCGCTAGTGCACCGTTGTTCGACAATCCGACAATTATGATGACAAACCAGCGGGCAAAAGCGGCAAGGGGCGAGGTGGAAAGCTTTTTTTGCCGCTGGCCGGACACATGTGATTTTCCTGGTAGCAAAAAGAAGAAAAAAATGTTTGGAGTTCGTTACCGGATTTTTTCACAGGACTAGTTTACACAATACGTAACACGGGAGAGTACGAATTGTAATTGAGTTATATTTGTTTCGATGGAGAAATTCGACTCAATGTTGACTTAAGGTACGCAACTGACATACATGTGAAGGCATAGACAAACAGAATTTCATTCATTGCCTTTGAAAATATAACGTCCATGTACAGAGCGACCTTGAAGAAGTGATAAGAATTTTTTGACCAAAATGGTAGAAGTTTTCAACTACGAGTTAGATTTGATAAGTTTGTGATATTAAGGGCAACACTCTTCTCGTTAAGTGGCATCTGTCGGTAAGGTAATGTAGAATCTAGAACAAACTGCGGAATTTAGTTAATTTTGGTAGCAATTGGAAGCAGTGAACCTCTTAGAGTTTCGAAAAATGGAAAATTTAATTTTGCATGCTGATGCTCATTGCACAAAAAAATCGTTACGAAAATCAATCAGTCGATTCACATCATTTAAACAGGAAATGACGTTACTGAAAATTCCTTTCATAATTATCAAACTCATCTTTATTCAAAATATTTTCCGACGTATGTCTACTCGGCTTATCATGCAAAGTGTTGGAGCGCTACCTTGTATAACGGGTCATTTGATGGTCCTGTCGAGATGTGCGTTTCCAATTTCACTTTCAAACCAATGCAGTCAGAATGGAAGTGTTCGATTGTTTCGTGCGTCTTAGGTGCTGTCCGTGAATCACGCGAGGCTTAAGGCTTAGTAAGATATCCGTGTATTTATTTTTCCTTTTAACAAATTATAATTTTGATTAAAATTAATAAATGTTCGAGATTGTAATACGCGGGATTTCTAAACCGAAAGCAGCGTGTCGTGTCAGTAGTATCATGGATCTTAATCTCAGAATAAAATGAGATTATAGGGTGAGCTCCCAACTTGAACCTTTCCCGTATTTGTAACTTCCCATAAACCTTGGCCATCGGGTATTCGACACCACACCTCGAACCTAATCATGGCACAGTTAATGTTTTAATTAGGTTAGCGTAATACAGATCTTTGAAGTGTTGCAGATTTCGACCACGTACAAAGTAATATTTTATGAACTTGGCAAATCTTAACTAAAATATGTAGGTTTGTTCTTTCAATTTCATAATTAGTCTATTAGACAGCGCAGTGCTGTATAGTGCTACCTAACAATAGCGTTGTCAAAAACTTATTTAAATATGTGGCTAATCTTGATCTTGAAGGTGGGTGCTGTTATTGAACCACTTAAGAAACCGCTAATAGAACCCCGGTTTAATTTAAGGTCCTGCTGGTTTAATTAAGGCCATTTTAAATTTTTAACGCTACTTACTGAACCTGAGCTTTCGTAGTTTTTTGCTGAACGCAAGACTGAGGAGTAATTTGAATTGGTTCAGTGCCTGCACTGCCACACCGGGTTTCACTATAAATGTGTTGGTGTTGGGCCAAAAAAGAACATTATTATTCATCTCTTGCAGTACAGAAACATACAAAATTATGGGTTATTTTCTTACATAAATATTTTGTTAGTAATTATTATAAAAAAAAGATGTTTCGGTATATGCCAATTGTTCTTAAATATAAATTAGTTAATTCTAGCTTAACCTGTTTTCCTGGAAGTTTTTTTATGGTCAGCCTCCCGCAAAGGCTGAAAGCGGGCAGATGAGACTGTGAGTTCAATGTGAGCACCTGGTTGCCTAAAATGAAACATTTGCAACTCCATCTTAATTTTGCTTGTCCCTTGTTGGTTACGAATATAAAAATAATTTATGATACTCAAAGTATTCCTCAGAATTGAGAAATTTGTTTTGCGTTATCAATTTATTTTATTTTTTTTAAGCTACGCATGTACGAAAATTTTTTAAAAAGTTCAATATTGGCGACCTCACAAAGTAGTTGTACCAGAATTTAAAGATAATATTCGAAAAATTTAAAAATTCTTTGTAGGTGCTAAAAATACACGTGATTTCGTATGGGGGAAGGGGGGTAGTTTTAAATCTCACCACATATCACCGAAGGGGAGGGGGGTGTTGAAAAATGCTAAATAAAAGATCACGTGATTAATGGACGACCCCTTACGCGTTTGATGCCCGTAAGTATTTGAGGTTATCCTGTTAAAACAGTCTTGATTTTATAATTATATGTGGTAGTATGTGGACATTACAAGCTTCTCGGATCCAGGGGTTCCAAGTATAAGCATTAAATAAGATAAAACTTTGAGGTAAACCGAAATTTATGAATTATCAGTCCACCCGTGTGGGATGGCACACGCGCCAATCCTATGGATCGAGCAAACGAGCATCTCGTACTCCTACAAACGCGTCGACCATATCGACCTATTGTAATCACCAGTTCAGGTTAAGGGAGTTTTAAATAATAGAAAGCTGATTAATGACCACACCTTTACTTCAACATTACTTTTACAGTGTATATTTTAACAGTATCCGGTTCCAATCAATAAATCACTGTGTACCTACTGCTATTCTGGGTTACAGCCAACAATATACAATAACTGCACACCCCAAAATACCTTCACCCTCCACGCGCCAACATAAACATCCAACAACTCTTCAAAAACGATACGTGCCATACAGCGTCACCAAACCAACTAGCGCCTATCAGTTGTTTCATTGGTTCAGTGGGAAAACCGAACGTATGCGCATCGGTACAAAAATAATAGCCGTACCCAACAAAGGTGGCTCGCGCAAAGACGTTAGACGTCAGGAATAGACGACTGAATGACCGAACATCTGGGTAAACGGTAATAAAGCTAACACTATGTACGAAGGCGTTTATGGGAATTTCAGTTGACTTTAACGCGACTGCAGTTTTGCGGTCCACCCGACTGCAAAATATGGCTCGTATACGGCCGCTCTAATTTTCAACATATATGCTGCATCTTCCTAACGGGCACCATCAGTTTCTGACCTGTTGCCATTGCATCTTGCTTACTAAACACCCATTTTGCCATTGGTTACAGATGCAAACATCGACAACTTACCTGATCAATGGATTATAAGACTACTCGTAAATTGGTAGTTCAATCAATATAATCCCAGCTAATCTGTTATAATCCGTACGTGTGTGTTCTGCCTTGGCTGTACCCAAAACAGATCCACTGCTTTCACCCTGTCAATACAGGGTTTACTGGTCGCCCCGCCACAATTGGCGGGGCGACCAGTAAACTCCAAAAGCCGATTAGACAGGGTGGGGCAGCCGCAGCTAACGGCTGAAGCAGGAAAGCGGAAACGACCTGTTTTTTCGCTTTCCTAATACGCCGCTTCTGCCTTTGTTTGGCGGATTTACACCTAAAAATGTCTACCCTACAAGGTAAACGGTTTTAGGGGAGGGGCTCAAACCCAAAATAGAGCTTAATGTCTCTATCGATTTACCAAACACCTTTTGCGTTACTTAAAACTGGAGCGACTTAGAGGATTTTCGTGAAGGAGTGAAATGATGCTGTTGGAGCATTTTCGGTTATCTCTCGTAAAATACTCGTAATTTGGACATTTTTTGAGATTCTTCTGAAAATGTAATTAGTTTTGAAAGTTGATAACTTTAAAGTTTATACAGGGTCTGGCACAAATAATGACTCTTCCCCTATCAGGGCGAGATTGGGAGGGGGGGGGGTTCCCTTCGACTAGTGAGGTTCTAGCATTTTGTTGCCTGTTGACATTATGGAGCCATGGTTTGGTAACATAATGCTAGAAACTTACGAATCGAACGATACCCTCCTCACCTCACTAGCAGACATTTTTAAGCATGGGTGAATAATTTTGTTTTTAATCAGCGAATGATTGCATTGGACAGTTTAGACTATTCCAAAAGCTCTAAATAGTCAATGACAAATGATTTAATATGAGGCTCCGGGAAAACGAAGGTGGCAGAAGGTAATGCTGTTTTTTCTTATTGGGATCGGAGGGCTTCAGAGAAATTAGCAGCAATTAGTCAGGGGCAGATCCAACTTTTTTTTTATCAATAAAGGACTGCCCATGACCCTAAAAAATACTTTGGTTTTATTTTGTATGTTAAGATATATATTTGTGAATATGCAATCTGTTTTCCTATGCCAAACATAAGGAGAGTATCGCGTATTCTTGCTATCTCGTAATCTGCGTAACTGCAGCACCAATTTTGGTGAAATCTGGGAAGTGATATGTTATGGTATCGTATGAGTAATGCTGTAATGCTAATTTTGGAAATCAGTGGTGCTGCGTCATCGTCATTGGTAAAAATTAAATCTCCCAGAACTGCTCCAAACTTGGTTTTTTAACGTCTTAGGGATCCATGATCATTTTCCGCTATTTTACCGGGTGGGGTACAAGGGGGAGGTGAGGAAGGAACTCCATTTGTCAATAATAACAAATCTTTTGAAAAACTTGGTTAGGAAATGGCCTTGGTTATATTCTATACTTTACAGACCTATCCGTCTTTGAAGAAATATTTTCGTACTTTTTTTGATACCCCTTACGTTTCATAATCCTATAACCTGTAGCTTGGAAACTAGCTTGGTTGATTCGTCGACATCTATGGTTGCAAATCATGCTAGTCTACTTATACAAATCCAGGAATATCATCGTACATCAAGTCATTGTATGTAGACTAGTCCTTTCGATTATTATTCATTAAAGATGCTATTCCTAGGTCTAGGGGTTACATGGGGATGGCAGAGAACTTAGTAATAACAAAATGTTTGTAGTTACCAAGAGTATGTGGGTAGTACAGAACCAGGCTACTTAACGCCATTTTTTTTACTTTATAAGTAGGACCGCTTTATACCTTTTGCGTACTCTACATCTTATCTACGCGTTAAACTTGCTCGTAGGAGTATTTTTTTGGTTTTAGGGCACCATTCTACGAATTACAAAACATGTCAGTTGACAAAAACAGACTAAGCTAAAATACAAATAGACGGGTTGTGGGGGCGAGTGGCGCAAAAAATGTCCCTGTGCGTTCAGTAATATCATTAATCAAGCGGTATCGGTTCTGGTATACGCGTCGGCCATATAAAACAATGAACGGTCCTTTTATCGGGAATATTTCATACGCTGGCATCGGCGTCAGAGCGTCAGGCGATAGCTGCCGTTGTTTTACGAGATACTCCAACGCTCTGTTGTCAGATTTCGTTTCCGCAATGGGCCTGCCTTCCTTTTTGATGTTTTATGATAGTTTTAGCTAAACCTCACAGAACATAGGTGGATGGATAGTTGTGCATATTTTGTTGATAATAATTATTGACCATGAAATTTATTTTAATTGTGTCTGAGCTACACGTATTTCAAACATGAATTAATTGATTAGTTTTATATACCTATATTTTTCAATTTTGTTTTGTTTCTTTAATTTTTTTAGAGAAAGTTAAAAAACGTCACAAGTCTGAAACGATTGTCTGTATTTGCTCATATCTCTTCCCAATGTATGACACACTGCACTGCCGTGTCATTCCATTTCATTTCATTTCATTTATTTGTAATAATTATTAAAAACTTGCCACCCTCGAAGGTAACACCTTCTATGAGCGTATTGGCTTAATAATTATGACATAATAGATCACATTAATTTCATATATTCGACTGTTCTTCATTCCCAGTATCGGCTGCACTGCCTCCACTCCCATTAGTACATCCTATCACTCCCATCATTAGATATTAACTAGAAGCTTGCCACAACCAATTTCTTCTCGGAAATTCCTAAATTTTCACCGCGTATTTATCAGACTGAGATTTTGACGTGATACATTTTGACAGCATTTAGGGATCAACATCAACAATCATTCGCTACCCATATGTCCTGGATTGTGTAAGTGGTTTTCAAGGGTGCGCATCCCCATCTCAAAAGGTGCCCATTTGACACCCAATCCTGTTGAAACTTTTGCAAGTCGTCCATTGCAGTTGTTTGTGCAGGGATACTTTCAGTTGGGTTCCAAGTTGGTATGTGGTTTTCTGTTATCCGTTGCTTCCATAAAACCTCTTTGGTTACAGACCCAAGAGTCTGTCAGTGGATTTCTTGACATCACGAAATTCTTCCCGGATTTAGGTCTGGATGCTGGGGGCTTATCTAACTGTCTACTTTGTTCTGCCATATATGAGACCTGATTTGGGGAGAGGGGGCTATGCCCGCTAACATGTAGAGGTTGGTAGGTTTTAGACAGCCTGTGATTGTCTTACAGGTGTCAGGGTAGGGTTTGTGTGTTAGCATAAGTCGATCTGGACCATACAGGACATGCGTATGCAGCTGAATCAAAACACATAGCAAGGGATTTTGTCCAAATACGCTAGGGGTGCACCTCATTAGGGGTTGACCAGGTTATGAGTAACACCCTCGCATTCACTTTTGCTTTAGTCTTCTCTACGTGTTTTTTATAAGACAGATTCCTGTGTAAGGTATCACCCAGAACTGGGTTTGAACAATCCTGTAGCCTGGTCGAATTGCATTATATTTGCAGTTCCCTGCTCGCTTACCCGTTATCAAGATGGATTAGGCAGGTTTGAGTTTCATCTGGATTTGGGCGTAGCTGATTTAACTTGTAGTATTCGGCCATTCTTCCTAAAGACTCTGTTAACCATTTTTCGATATCCTTAGTATCTTGGTTAAGTCATCGGCGCAGACGAAACTATTGGCAGAAGGGCTGACAGGTTGATTATTCGTATACAAAATGAATAAAAGAGGAGCCAGCATGCTACTCTGGGGGAGACCATACTTCTGGTCCCTATGCCGACTCATCTGTCCTTGGAACTCCACGGAAAATCTCCTGTTGTGCAGCAATGATCTCAGAATCTATGTCAAATGGTAATTTTCTGTCTTCCTGAAGCTTTTTCTGATGAGGATTTTGTGATTTTCATATGCTGCCGAAAGATCCAAGAACACCACCCTAGTTTTTCTCTCTTTTCGAAACCATCCTATATGTGTTGTGTGAAATTTAACACCTGGTCAGTGCAGAATTTCCGTGATAGTGAGTCCAGCTTTTTGGCAAATTAGCTGGTTTTCTATATGTGGGCGTATTTTATTTAAGATGAGCCATTCATATAGATTGAAGGGAGAGTAGAGGATTAATATTAGTCGATAGCTCTGAGCCTCTTCCAGAGGAGAGGTTTTCCAGATTTAGGAACAGGTGTATATCCTGGTTTCATCGATAGTTTTGGTAGTCATTTCTCATTACAGCAGAAGCTACACAGTTGAAGGAGCCAGGACTTCGTCAGTAGTCCTAGGTGTTGTAGGAATTCGTTGACTATATCATCTGGACCAGGGGCCTTCATGGGCTTTAGTGAATTAATCGCCAATTCTAACTCTTCTAGAGTGACATAAGATTTTTCTTGACCGTTCTCCAAAGTGTGGGTTCTTTTGAAAATAGTAGTCATTTTAGTCCTAGGTGTTGTAGAAACTCGTTGATTATATCATCTGGAGCAGGAACCTTCCTAGGTTTGAGTGAATTAATGGCCAATTCTAACTCTCCTACAGTGAAATAAGATTCTTCTTGACCGTTCCCCAATGTTTGGGTTCTTGTGTAAGTAGTGGTCATTTTAATGTTTTGATGCCGTTCAAGGGAAGTTGGTGGGCAATTTGGTTAGCAGTTACAGTGACCATGTCTCTAAGACCTGCTGAGTCTTTAGAAAGATTTTAGATGAAGCTCCAAACTTTCCTGCTACTATGCGTCATGTATAGACTTTTTATCATATTCCTCCAAGTCTCCCTTTCTCTTCTTGATCAAGGATTCTAGAAGTTGCCCATTTTAGTAGTTTCATCGGCAGCATGAAATAAAGTTGCTTTAGAAAGTAGTATTTTTTTTAAATTTTCCGCCAAGGTCATGACTTCGCCAGTACTAAATCAATAAAAGCAACAGCGGCAGCGTCTTGATTATAACACGTTTGCGTTTTGTGCTTGACACATCAGCAGAGACTTGTTCAATTGCTAGTTATCATGTGGTGAATGTAAAGGGTTCTTTTTAAGATCAATGTTTTGTTTCAAATCGTGATACATTGCTGCTTTATTGTCATTAACCAAACGGTGGAATCGATGAATATTTTTGGTAACGTAATTATGGTGGGTTCCTGACTATTTTAACAAAAATTGAAATTGCCGTTTCTTATAACGATTTCCGGTTAGTACGACGTAGTATCAGCCGTAGTTGAAACCAGATTCTACTGTACGTGAAGGAATTATCCAAAACTCGAACAAGCTGTGTTGCAACTCAATACTTTAAAAGCAGCTTTTGATATCCGGAAAAAATATGACACATCGGGGCCAGGGAAGGGATCGAGAGGAACAAAGCTAATATAAGAGAGACAGCGAGGTAAGGGGGAAGTTACTTTTGAGCTTTGTCAGTTGAGAAGTCTTCCATCGGAAGCGCACTCGGAAATTCGTTTAGGTAAATATACTGGGAAATGAAATTTATGCTAATGCCTTTAGGACACTTAGCTACTTCTGAGATCATTTGTTCGCGGGCGGTAGAACATAATTGACGTTGGTAGGGGCACAAGGGCGCATATCATTGTCGATTGTCCTACAAGGAGTGGATGCTACAAAACATAGAGAAACAGCTTGGACCCTCGAACCAGATGGTTATGAGCATGCTTATCCTCCCGACCATACCTTACCGATTATAATGAGTGCCTTGACACTCTTCACCTCCTAATAAAACGAAATTATATCGTCCACCAGTAGTATTTCTAATCCTAATTGAAACAAACTACCTATAAGTACCTAAACTACCGGGTTAATGTACTTATAGGTTCTTTTTCTTGAGATATACTTCCTTAGGCATTTTATTAGTGAAGAAAACAACTATTTGGATGTTTCGTCTGACTTCCTCAGCTGCAGATATACAGGGTGGCCAATCGGGTGACGTTATTAATTTTTCTTTAGATAGCCCGTACCGAGACCTATCCAAAACATCCCCATATATGTGTAGCGATTATTGATAGTTTTCGAGTTATGATTTTTTTTTTAGAAAATTTAGAGATTTTCCAGTGTTTTCAAGAAATCGTCAAAAACAAAAACAAAAATGCCTTTTGGCTTTTATTTTTTCTGTAATTACACTCAGTATTAAGCCTATTTTGTTATCTAATAAAGAAAACCTGTACATCCGGCCAATAATTAAGTACATTTTGGGCCCAAAGTTTGAAATCACTGTTTTTAGTCAGAAGACCATCGAAATAAAATTAAAACTACGTATACCTAGTTCTGGAACTCCAAACTAATCTTAAAAACTTTGCAAGACATTACACTTTCAAAATAATAATGAAAGAGTAGCACTTATGGGGACATTTTGCGCCGAACGTGACTGTTAAAGGTAAAAAGGTGATAATTCACGAATTTCCAAAATGGTAAATACTGGGTAAATACTCAGAGTAGTACACCCGGTATATACCCAATGAGTATATACCCTAGTGCTACTTAGGTAAATACCGGGTATATATCCAAATACATTACTTTTTTCGTCAAGGGTAGACCAATTAACCATAAGACTCTAACAAATCGGTATTATAACAGATTCAATCTGAAAATAAAATATGACATTGGGTCGGAATAAAAAGGCAAAATAAAACGAGGTAAGGTACAAAAATATAAAAAGTAATAAAAGTACACCATACTTTTTCATAAAAAAATAAAGGGTACGAGATGATAAAATGCAGGAAAAAACTGACGCCATGTTGAAAATTTAAGTATTGATTGATGTATATACCCTACTTCTTGCGGGTACATACCGGGTATATACCCAAATTTTATTTACCTACCCGTCGGGTATTGACCCACCGCCCATCATTGATCGGCATTTTAGAGGCCTGCCAATCGTCTATGTATTCCATACTCTCTGGTGAGCTTCATAATAAGCATAGGTACATCGGTACATAGCCGTGCCATCACGATGCCTGGATCCTGTGTAGTATACAGGGTTATTCACGTTATTCGGCACGGAGCATTATGGTTAAAGTATTCGATAAGGAAGAAAATAATAATTTCGGATGGATAGGAAACCATTGAGGCTACATTTTAAAAATATTTTTATGTTATACAGGGTGTCCCAAAAACACGAAATGTATCAAAGTTAAGGTTTTTTTAATGGAACACCCCATATATTATTGAATATTCAGATTCCTTGGTGAATTCTAGTGTATCATACATGGGACATAAAGCGAACCGTTTAGGTGTAAATCACCATTTTCGGTATAAGTAGATATCAGGAAAAAATTGAATATCGCAGAGACTATAAAGTTTGGAAGGCTGTGACTTTGCCGTATTACTAAGCATAAAATGCGTCAGCTTTGATGAGACTGTCAAATTTAAATTACGTTTATGCTTGGAGAAATCGGTCGATTAATTAAGGAAACTTCGATCAGCAATAACTTGATTTTTTCAGATGGGAATGCCTGATTTTTTTATACGGTTAAACGTAGAATTTGATATCCTTTCTAATGATATAAGGTTGTGAATATCAGTCTCTGATAGTTTTTATTTAATTTCAAATTTTCAAACAAATCAGGTTCAGGTAGAAGAAAACAACTAACTTAGCAGAAAAATACACACGAACTAGACTAAAGGGACAAGATTATAAAAATTACTCAGAACAAACAAAATCTAACCAGAAACAACGGCGGTCACATATCTTTGGTCAAAGAGAAGATGTAGTATGGCGGAAATCGATTTTTTCACGGCCTACTAGCTACTGTACTAGAGACTGGCAATTTACAAAACCATTAAAAATTTTGAAATGAAACGAAAACTACTGGACAATGTTGTAGGCAGTTTAATATTTTCATAATAAAATTTCACATTTAATGATATAGAAAAGTATGCAATTCTGTCAGAACTCAAGTCAAAAGTACGTCTGACTGGAGTTCTGAAAATGCTTCGGTACCTATTAAAGATCGCAGAAAATGAAGAGTGGATTAAAATTTGTTCAAATTATAAAACATAATTTAAATGACAGAAAATTTAAATCTGATTTGTCAGTATTCCTTTTTTGCAATATTGCTGACAGATATTGAAAAATAGAAGGGCTCCAGTCAGAGGTATCGGCTTCGACGCTAATTACTACTTTCTTACACCATTACATATGATTGATAATTGCGTGCTGGAGCAACAGTCGCTGGTTGTTTTTGTTCCATATCAGGGTTTTTAATTGTCTTGAAAATTTATAACCTCTAGTAAATTGCGGTAGCCAGTAGACTGTAAAAAATATCTATTACTACCATACTCCAGCTTCTCTTTGACCTTAGAGAAGTTATCGCAGTTGCTTCTGGGAGACTTGATTTGTTCTAAGGAATAAATTTTATCATCTTGCCTCTTTATTCTATTTCGTCTGTATCTTTTTTCTAAGTTACTTGTCTTCTTCCATCTGAATTAACATGTTTTTGTTATATGTCATGGCCTGCTACGTTGCTTATAGGAAGGAAAATTGAAAAACGGCGATTTGTTTGAAAATCGCAAATTAAATGAAAACTACTACAGATTGACATTCACAACCTTACATCATTAGAAAGGTTATCAAATTCTTCGTTTATCCGTATAAAAAAATTAGGCATTCCCAACGACGTCATACTGATAGACTACGCATCCAAGGCAAATTGTTTGTCGGCATTCCAAACATTGGGAATGTCAACGGAATATTTACAAGCAACGACGGCATTGTTTACAAGTTACATCGCAGCATGCCAAGTTGACAATCATTTGGAATGAATTTTCAGAAAAATGTATGGAACGTATGTTGTAAAAAAGTAAAAATATGATTGTGGCTTGCTTATCTGTAATAGAAAAAGTACTCTGAAGATACTCTTTTGTAAAACACGTCTAATTTTGCAATTCTGTCAAGAATTAACGCCATTTTTATATTTTACAAACATTGCTGCATGCACCAAGCATGCCCTAATGCACAACTGGCAACGTCGGGTGTGTCTATGTCAATACAGCTGATGTTCCCCCTTCCGTCGCACCGCCAGAAACGCTTACAAACATTCGGTATACAAAGCGTAGTCTATCAGTATGACGTCGTTGGGCATTCCCATTTGAAAAAATCAAGTTATCGCTGATCGAAGTTTCCTTAATTAATCGACCGATTTCTCTAAGCACAAACGTAATTTAAATTTGACAGTCTCATCGAAGCTGACGCATTTTATGCTTAGTAACACGGCAAAGTCACAGCCTTCCAAACTTTATAATCTCTGCGATATTAAATTTTTTCCTGATATCTACTTATACCGAAAATAGTGATTTACACCTAAACGGTTCGCTTTAAGTCCCATGTATGATACATAAAGTTACACTAGAATTCCCCAAGGAATCTGAATATGTAATAATATATGGGATGTTCCATTTAAAAAAGCATAACTTTGATACATTTCGTGTTTTTGAGACAACCTGTATAACATGAAAGTATTTTTTAAATGTAGCCCTATCAAATACTTTAGCCATAATGATCCGTGTCGGATAACGTGAATAACCCCGTATAGTATATAAAATACCTTTCTGCGGTCGTTTGATACTTTTTTCCAAATAGTATGTATTCTAAACTCTCTGGTGTGCTTCGTAATAAGCATACATAGCCGTCCGAAGTGGTCCCATCGCGATAGAGACCCGGAAAGACCATCGCGTTCATTCCGGCAATTCCCCGCGCTCTTAGCAGCGCGACGTTGTGCAAGCATGTCAACGTAATGAAAATAAAGATGCACCTACTAGCACTCCGAGGAAAATTGAATCTTTTCAATAATGCTTGGCGAGCTGTTATTGGCCGCGCACTCGCTCTGCTTTTGTCTTATTAAATTTCAGCGAGCTCTCACGGTTTCTCGAGACGTTTGCGCTATTCGAGAAGTTTATGAGTTGAAGTTTCGAGAGAGTGGTGCGGTGATGAGATGGCCAGCTGTACGGTCCTTATCCTGCTTGTGTTTTCTCCTCGATTAAACTACTGTTATCAGTCGCTGCTCGCTGTTTAAACTACCTCTTACGTGGATAATATTTTGGCTACTGATAACAGGATATACTCAGTGTTGAGATATTCTTTGCTAAGAGCCTCCTGCATATGGTGGACAGTTTGTCGGCCAACTGTGTTTGTACTTTGTCGGCATGGTGGTTTGTAAATTAGGCGACAAAACAGTTTAGTCGTGTGTTCAGCGCCCATGTTAAAACCAGTTTGTCTGTGACGCTGTGAGCATGATGGACGATGAACAAATTGAGAAATCAATTGACGCAGTCCAAAAGTAGTGTCCTGCTTTGGATAATAAACATTTTTCAGACTACAGTGATGTAAATGTTGAAAAAAATCTGTGCGATTAAATATGTTTGTAGGTAGTATTAGACTGGTTGGAATTGGAGGCCAAAAAAAAAATGTTTGTGTTTTGATATGAAATACGATCCTTTATATGTAACAACCGAGGTGACAACAGTTCATCAAAGCTCTTCTTACTCATACAAAAGAAATTGAAACATTATCAGGATAATTCTTCAACGCATGAAACAATGTGCAAAATTTGCCTTTCAACAATCTATCACAGTAAATGGGATTCACCCAATATTTACTTCCCTGCCTTTTACTTCCCACACCGATAGGTGTATTGTGATCGCGAAAATTTTCGATTCCGAGATAATACGGTTTTTGGGCATTTCATGATATCTACTAAGCGAAAATCCACGTCACTCATTTCCGTAGGTCGGTCTGTCTGTCGGTCTGTCTGTGGGTCTGTCTGTACGCGTTTTTCTAGCCTCGGAATCTCAGTAACCGCTGCATGGATTGTGATGAAATTTGGGCAAGAATATGCTGTGGGGTCGTAGTACGTAATGCTGCTAATAACTTTGATAATCGGTGCATGATCGGCGGAGTAATTAGCAAAAAACAAAAAATTTCAGATATTCCTCAAACCTCGTTTTTAGGCGTTTTAGAGGTTCCTGATCATTTCCTACTTTCATTTGGATGGGGTGAAATTGGGTGGTTGGAAGGTGGGGGGTTGAGAAACTGAAACATCTGTTGTATGCACGGTAGACTGTCCACTGACCTGTGATGGAAGACCTAGCGACATTAATCACCTTTTTAGGTCCATCCGAACATTGCCTTGTCTATTACCGAAACTCAGGGAATTTTCCGTGTACACACGAGAATTTATTGCTTTAGATCGTTTTGTATTTTGTAATATGGAAATTATTAAATTGATTCTGATGAAATTTGAACACAGTATTATTACCGTGGTGAGAATGGAGAACGCGTAAGGTTGTTAGAAATGGTCTGAGTGGCAGCGTAGCAATAATCAAAAACCAAAAAATATGAAAATCGCTTAAACTACTTTTTTAGATGTTTTAAGAGTTCCTGATCATTCTGCCTTTCTTTAGATGGGGGTGACATTGGGGTGGTTGGGGGATGGGGGTTTTGAAAGTGAAAAATTTGTTATATGCATAATAGACTGTCCATTGCCTGTGAAAGAAAGACCTAGCGGCATATTACACTGTTCTAGGTCCTTCCTAACGTTTCCTTGCCTATTACAGAAACCAAGGTACTTTACAAGAATTTTCTGATGTACATACATACGAGTATTGCTTTAGATCGTTCTCTATTATGTAACATGGAAATAACCGAATTGATTTTAATGAAATTTCGTCACAGTAACATTACCTTGGCGAGGATGGAAAACACGTGTGGTTTTTAGAAATTGTGTTGCTTTTAGGCGTTTTAGGGGTTTAGGGGTGATTCGGTTGCAAAGCGATCTCAGACTATAGCTATGCTATGAGAAAATAATCAAACTGGTATCACCTAATGTATGGGAAGTACTGAGTCAATCAAATTGACCTCATTTTTTTCTTTTTCCTAAAAATTTCAAGAGCGTAGAACCCATTGTTTCAAAATTCATAGACTACACTTACACAACGACATCAAATGGCGTTAGTTCATAAAACATTCACCCTACGACTAGTTGGCTGACAAAAATGTCGAAAGCTGTTGACGTGGCCCGACGAGAGCTTGTCTTGTCGTTGCCCAGTCTATATATGGTCCAGTCGTCCCAGTGTGCGTGTCTTCAGACAATCCTCCATTCCTGGATGCAGCGACAAAACAGTTGGCCGACAACTTGTCTACCGTGTGCGGGAGCTCTAAAAACTACACTTATGATAGAAAATCTGATATGATATGAACCAGGAGAAAAAATGTGGGTGTGTGAAGTGGACTGGATTATCATTTTCCACTCATGTTGTTCACGTAAAAATATCCTCCCAGATGAAATTCCTTTGTTTATAAAAAATGCCAGATTTTAGAAAGAACGACAGAATTCAATCAACGCAAAATTTTTCATTGATGGGTCGATGTTAAAATGAAATAAAACAAGCTATGTGTGAGGTATCAAAGAATTTTTGTTTTTATTCAAAAAGGCCCATGTATGCCATTACGTGTGGAATATTACATTACTCATATATCCGCCGGGCACGGATCCGGGTGGGTCCATTTTTGAATGACTGTGGCGTAAATTTAGCTGAATTTGATCCATGGCCTAGACTATATTGACTTTAAGGCCATCGATAGTTTCCGGCTTACTGGCATAGACTTGGCCACTTTAGAAAACTCCACAAGAAAAAGTCTAGTGGGACCAAATCACATGATCTTGGTGGCCAATTTGCATCACCTCTGCGAGAGATAACCCGGCCCTCAAACCGTCCATGTAGAGGATCCAGCGTGGCGTCCGCTGTGTGGCAGGTAGCGTCATCCTGCTGGTACCACATGTCGTCCACCTCCATGTCGTTCAACTTATGCCAGAGGAAATCCGTTATCATTGCTCTATAGCGCTCCCTAGTGATGGTGATAGCTTCACCAACGTCGTTTAGGAGAAAGTACCGACCAATAACACCTCCGGCCCAAAATCCGCACCAAGCAGTAATTTTTTGTGGATACACTGTTACTTGGTGGATCTCATGAGGATTAGCATTGTCTCATATACGGAAATTCTGTTTGATAACATAGCCATTCACCAAAAAATGCACCTCGTCACTAAAGATGCTTTTTCGGCCGAAACTGGTGTCCTCATCCAAATGCTCCGAAGCCCAGTATGCGAACAAACGGCGTTGTCTATGGTCATTATCTTTGAGTTCTTGGGTAATTTGGATTTTGTATGGATGTAGGCTTAAATCTCGGTGCAAAATTCGCCAGGTTAAAATCTGCGAAATGCCGAGTTCCTTTGAACAGTGAGGAATTGACTGTCTTGGGTTCTCCTGGACACTTTCACGGATAGCGGCCATGCTCTCTGATATGGGACTGCTTTGACGTACGGCTATTGGCTGATTTTTGACTGAACCGGTTGTCTCAAATTTCGCAACCAAACATTGCAATGTCGACGTTGATGGACCACCGAGTCTTCCGAGATTTTTATCATTTGTACACGCTGTTCAATTATTTTGTAGCTTTTCATGATGGTTTGACATCAGTGACTAATAATAAACAGTTAGATTTGACAGATCTGCCAAAATAACTGTCCGCCACAGGGTGCAAAGATCGACCCCTTCTAATTGAAAAATCCTTTATAATAAATTGACTCAGCTGGAAGTTCTATAACTTCGCATGGGCCTGTAGAAGGGTTCTTTATGTTAGATGGGGTCTAAGCTTTAGACTAACCTTACTGTAGGGCTCGGTGGTGAGTCACATTGCGTGTGAACAGACTTATGGAAATACATAACGTAGTTTTTGATGCAAATACCATAAGATGCCCAAAAAGCAGTTTCTATCTCGAATTATATATTTTTCCTTTGCTGACATAGGAAGTAAAAGTGAAAGAAATTAAAGATTACTCATTAAATAACAGATATTTCAAATAATTTCCTTTTACAGCACTCTTACACTATTCCCATTTTATTTGGAATTTTATTTGGAAGGATGTACCACCGGTAATATGGTTATCCCCGAAATAAATCCGCAAAAATTTATTTAAAAAACAATTCTTTCTCATTGCAGGTGAGTTTGCATTGAGGCACTGTTGGAAGGAGTTTAGGTAAGTAGTAGTAAAATATCTTCCTACGATCTTGTTATCTAAATGTCTCTGAAAGAGGAACATTGAAATAGTTAATGTAGAAAAAAGACTAAAATTGTCTTCAATCTGTCTGTTGTGAGTTTGGTCATAGTACTTCTGACTATAGGGTACCTTTATAACAATACAACAGTGTTCATACATACCGGGGTTACTAAAAAGTACCGGAACGCTTATATATCTTCAAAACTGGGAAAGGTGAAACGCCAAAGTTCCAAATTCCTGGGGGCTTACGTTAGATGTCAAAATTTTGTTATTTTAAACGGAATGCCCTATTTAATTTTATTGCAGTGTATTGCACATATCGAATTTAGTAAGGTCTCATGACCTCAATATTTTGTTTCTATTAATTTCTGAGATACAGCAGCACCGTCTTTTCAGGAAAAGTATCGGAACGCTTAAATATCTCCAAAACCAAAGTTTACGGAATACATATAAGTTGGATCACTCTCCGTCGGCACTTTGAAGATCTCACATCAAAGCGATGCCGCAGCCGCACGCGCCAATTAGTTTTTGCGTTGGTTTTTGCCCAGGTACGAGGGTCTTTTAGCGGGGACTTGCTAACGCCTGGGTTTTACGTATATACGAGAGTCATTGAAAGACTAGGTATTGACAGCCGATTTAGACATACAAATACAAATATAACGTTTATTTTGCTAATACACTAAGTTACATAAATGGATATCAAAAATAAAACCTAGTAAAACTATTACTAATGAATCTCAAATGATTTCACATATTGTAGCTATTTCGTAGATCAGTAAAAATTGGTTCAAAGGTGCTGTAGTATTTTTAGCTTAATGTTTCGTTTATTTGATTTATTTTTGAGACCATACCTTATAAAATTTATGGTATAGCATATACGAACTCCTATGTACAATTTTAAAAGATAATCATGTGGAAATGCTTTACTTGAATGTGAATAAATTATTTTTGACATTTTGCTTTTCAGTGTCATTCCAATTGCTACTGTAGAAACTAAATTGTTAAAGTTATCAACAAAAATATTTCCGAGCTCTAAAACATAATTTAGGAGGTCCCTGGGTGGTATTGTAAGACCACCGAATGAATATTTTGTCTCCCTATACGATTTTAGCGTGATACAATCCTTTATGTACCTGTAGGTCTTGTATACCCCAAGTGTGCTAGTTTGTTGGAATTGTTTTATCGGGAGGAACACAAAGGCACAAATGTACAGGGTGTCCCATTAATAATTTTGAATCGAATGTTGCGTGACCAAAAACAAATACCTCATTGGGTAGTACAATGACAGAAAAAGACACAACATCTGCTCTAATTTACATCCCCAAAATTATAATTCTCTACTACTGCCCAGTTCCGACATATTGCTTGTCTTAATCGTCGTGAAACACCCTGTATTGATATCCTTTACATTTCAAGGTTTACCACAAAGTAAGGATGGATCTGATTGTCTTTTTCCATCCATTAATAAATTTAATTGATAAAATCAAACTTCTAAAAATATTATCCATTCCCTGCAAACAAATCCGAGATAACAGAATCCGATATTTTTGAGACACTGTATACACTTCGCGTTAAACACGTTCAACCTCTACTTTGCGCCGCCCCGTATCTCCCGGCTGACGTCGGTATACTGCTACCGGTGTACCGGGGAGACGGAGCAAGGGGCAGGCCGTTTTGATATTTTTGCGGAGTGATCCAACTTATATGTATTCCGTAAACTTTGCCAAAACTGACACAGCTGGAACGATTAAATTCAATGCTTGGAGGTTTTTTAACATACAGAATTTAAAAATTCTAGCAGCAGTGTTGCCAGATTAACCACTGTTGCATTATACATGTCATAAATAGGGCATTCCATTTAAAATGATATTTGAAAACCCCCAGGTATTGAATTTCATCGACCAGCTGTGACAGTTTTGGATATATTTAAGCGTTTCGGTACTTTTTGCTGCATATCTCATAAATTAATAGAAACAAAATTTTGTAATTATGAGACCTTACTACATTCGACATGTGCAAATCATTGCAACAAATAGAAATACGGCATTCCATTTAAAATAAAAAAATTATGGCGTATAGGCAAAAGTGGTAATTCTGACACCGTTATTGTTAGCATTTTTGAATTCTGCATATTATCCAAAAACTTCCAAGTATTAAATTTTATCATCATAACATTGGCGGTTTTGGAGATATTTGAGAGTTCCGGTACTTTTTGCTAACGCGGTATACTGGGAGCTGAAATTTTCCAAGACTTTCAAAATGGCAGCATAGAGACCTGACTACTCAATCATTCCAGACCAATATAAGAATCCAAAGCAACTAACCTACCATATTTACTCATAGCTTGAGAGAGTCTCATACAGACTCTACCCTGGGGTCTCAAAATCGTGGAATCAGAACAGGTAAGCGTGGTGGGACCCGCGGCTATAATGAACTTTTGTAGAATGGCAGGTTAGGGTCGCAAATGTGATCTTTGCTCCTAGGAATCAGGTCAAATCTCTTGGAAGAACATGTAGAAAAGATGCCCACAGCCGATTGTTGCAGAGCTGGCAAAGTAAATGGGCAATAGATGGCGAAACAGCTAAATGGACAAGGAGGCTTATAAAGGATATAGTTGCATGGTATAACAGAAAACACGGCAGTGTGGGTTACTGACTACGCAATTTCTGAGCGGGCATGGATGCTTCCAAGCATACTTTTGCAGATTCAAACTTGCAGATTCATCTGACTGTTGCTATTGTGGACTGCGTGATACGGCTGAACACACTTTTTTTGAGTGTGTACGGTGGACTCAAGAACGAGCTAAAATAATGCAAGGGATCAATCCTGACAATGTTGTGCAACATATGCTAAAAAGCACGGAAACGTGGCATGCAATCGAATGCATGGTGACAGCTATTCTGTCCAAAAAAGAGCAAGAAGAGAAGCTGCAAAAAACCGTTCAGCAGCATACACTCATTAGATAGTGCACACGACAATGCATGATTTCAATGTGAAAGAGAGCGAGAGAGGCCTGCGTTGAAGTAATGCTCTGGCGGTTCCGGCGTAGAAACCTCGTACCGAGATAGGTGAGGGTTAGGTGTTTTTTTAGCGGATGAGAGCTCCGGTTCGACCACAGAGTGGTGTCTGGATCAGAGATTTTTCCCCTACCGAGAAAAAAAAATCTCCTGCTACATGCTAGTGGCTATTATATTAACTTATCGGTTTGTCTTATAGATCTAAAGTTCCATCTCAGGCTGAAGAAGGGAAGGAAAGGCTATCTGCTTGACATTTTCTTTTTAGCGCGGCAGTATTTATTTCTAAAAAATTCTTCCAGCTACCCACCCAGTCTTTTCGACGAGTACACACCTAATAAAATTCGTTCGAATTGAATTTTAAATCTAATTTCTACACAGTAGGTGGTGCACCGTTCCCCGACTGTGCCCGAACTTTACTCACTGCCAATGAACGTTACGCAGCGGACGGGGAAAATACCGTCGCCCATAGACGTACGCAACCAGTTCATAGAATGGGGATCTGAAATTATTTTCCTAATCTGGTTGTGAATAAGCTCTAGAGATACATCCTCCCAAGCTGCCCTCACAGCATCACAGCATAAAGAGTAAACCAGCAGCGCAACTCTTCAAATTGATGCGAGTAACACGCACAAACTTTGTTGGCTACTTCCCGTTGCGATCCCGATGCAGAGTGATAGGTCAGTCTCAGTATCCGCTTTGCCGTTGACGAGTGTATATCTTGAATTCCAGGGCCGTATTGAGTTGTTTTGTTGTGCGTTTGCCGGTGTTGTTATGAATGTGATGGAACGAGGAATGCATCGTTGTCCAGCTTCTCTCTGTAAAAACACGTCAAGAAACTGGAAATTCAGCTTTTTCGCGTTTCCTCAGACATCGAGAGGTATATAAGAACTGCTTTAGTGAAAAAAATGTATTTATTATTGTTTCAGTCAATATTAGTTGTCTGATTGTTCTATGCTTTTTAATTGTGTATAAAATGAAACATCCTCAGTCCTTAAACATGCGTTTAGATAACAAAATAATGTTACACATTTGTAAGTTTTGTTTTATGCTTAACAATATACATACATACTGATATTTTATTGACATTGGAATGCTGGGATAAGGTTATTCATCCATCAAAAGTATATGATATTTTATTATCTAACGATTTGATTATCTACAGACACATTCTCTTTATTTCAGAGTAAGACCTTGGGCTATAGCCCAAAACTGCAAAAACGATATCTTCATAAACTTTCGTACAAGTTGTGTGGAATGCACTTCGAAAGCCGGACGTTTATTTTCATGATTCGAAAAGAGGCATACCAAAAATATATTCATGTGGTTGCACAATGTGGTTTTTCCGTGATATTACCTGAACAGATTATTTCTGCATAATCTTTTCATAGTTTTTTTTTTAAACGAAATTCCGACCATTGTTCCCGAGCGTGCATATAATTATCACTATGGGATTTTTACGGATATGATATTCTTGCTCAGGTCCTGTACCAATCGCTTCTCTAACGCAACTTGAACGCGACGGTCGAAATGAGACCCGAAAGATTTAAGGTCATCAAAACGTCCTGAAAGATTCTGCTTGAGTTTCGCTGCTGGTTTACTCTTTAATAATAATAATAATAATAATAATATTTATTTACTCTCAAGTTACACACAAAAACAAATCGTTGAAAAAAAAGAGTAAATAAATATGTTTACATCCAAAGAACGTCTAAGCCTGTACATGGACGAATTAGTGTACATAAAATGATACATATAGTTACATATATGTACATATAAGACAAATATAGTTAAGAATAACTTAAATGATTTTTTTTAAGTTATTAGATTACATGTGGATTTAGTTATAATATGATTTATTTATTAATCTATGTATTTCTTTTCTATCTACTGTATTTAACCATTCTTTGAGACATTTTTTGAAGCTTTTATTGGATTGTAATTCTTTTATTTTATTAGGTAGTTTTCGATAAAGTTTTGGCACCAAACAGATATATGATTTCTGCATAATTGATTTTCTCGTTTTAGGTATGTCTTTTGCGTGTAATTTATATCTTGTATTATGATTGTGTTTGATGTTGTCCTCTGCATTTAAATTTTTGTGGTAACGAGTGATAATATGTAAGAAATAGAGTTGTCTTACATCGTGTACCAGAGTTTCCCTGAACAAATCGTCACTAGGATACAGTTTTGGTTTTCTAATGTAAAACAACAAAGATGCAAATGGAGGGTGTTTTTTCATCCATGCTACCGTCAAAATTGCATCTGATGTAGATCTACCATTTGTAAATCCAAATTGATTTATGTGTAATAAATTATATTTAGTATACTGTATCCCAGAGTAGTTTTTCAATTACTTTTGATAAGCTTGATATCACAGATATTGGTCTATAATTGTTAACCTCTGTTTTATCACCTGCTTTGTATACAGGAGTGATTACAGCTTTTTTAAGTTGTGAAGGATATCTTCCTAACCGAAAACAGCTATTAATAATATGAGCAAATGGTTCTGCTATTTCATGTGCTATGATTTTGAGATGTTCGGCTCTAATTATTATTATTATTATTATTATTTATTCCATCAAATCCGGGACATTTTCGATTATTTAATGACATAATTATATTTAGTACTTCATTGGTGTCTACTGCCTTCAAAACAGGTGTATTTAGTGATCTTTTTTCGTTACGTTTTCCTATGTATGGGACTGTTATAGAAGGTTTGCCAAATTTTCACCAACTACAGTAAAACACTTTACAAATTCGTCACTTATGATTTGTTGATCTTTTATAACTTTCCCAGAGCTTGCTTTTAATTCACTAATGTTAGTATTTTTGATTTGATTTGTTTTATTTGAAATTTCGTTGATAGTTGACCAAAGTTTACTCTTTATGCTGTGACAGCATGTTCCAGTTTGTCAGGGTGGTCAGAGGATTGGGTAAATTGCAAATGTAGCGACCCATCCAATCTCATACTTTTGTAACAGGCGATCAATCGGGTCCGGATGATCATGGTGTCCAGGGGAGCACTCTGCTTTCTGTAGGAATCTTATCGACACCTTTGCAACGTGCATTATCTTTCTAAAAAAAAACCCTTTTCAAGGTCTCTGATATATGGAACAACTTGTTCTATCAACCTTATATGCATAATGCTGAGCCAGCATTGTGCCAGAACTCACAGGTAAAGGTGGCTGGCTGTTAAAAGCAATGCCATCCCTGACCATAAAACCAATAGAATTTCGTAAATGGTGCTAAACAGCAAACTGGAGATCAAGTCGTTTTCTCTGTCATTGTCTCGCGTTGGCTTCCGTCGTGTGCCCCCAGATAAAACCAGGACTCGTGGGAGAAGGCCATCTGATGCCACTCAGTATGCCATAGTCGGTTTTTATGCCACCAATTTAACCATTGGCGATGATTTCACGCTATCTGTGTTGTACCGTGTGGATTCGAAGCTGCATAACAAGCTTCAGCTACAGCTCGAGTGGATCTCATCCTGTGTCAGACAGTCAGTAGTCAAAAATGACGTTCTTGTGACTCTGTAGTTCTCCTAAGTGCGCCAGAACCTCATTCTTCGATCCGTGCGCGCAATGCTGCTACAACTGTAGCCACGCTACGCCCCATGGTTACAGCAGTTGCTCTGAAGGTAGCACCATGTTCTCGTTGGCATACAATCTGATTCCGTTCAAAGAGGGTTAACTGCGTAAACTGAAGATGTCTTCTTCTATGGGACATCTTTACACAACCAACTAGCCTCGCCACATTTGCAATAGCTATCATGGTTTCTGTATCGACTAAAAACCATGTTTAATTTTGTACTAGTATATATTTTTTGGGGGTGCCATGTAGCTAAATAGCGTCTGAATGAATAAGTACTCAATATTGTACTAATGAGGATACAGCAAAGCTGTGCACACATTTTTAATGCGAATACCTAGTGATGGGAGTATTAATTGTGATCGCGGACATTTTCGATTTTGAGATAATACGCTTTTTGGGTCTTTTATGATGTCTTCAAAACGAAAATCCACGTCACTCATTTCCGTCGGTCTGTCGGTTTGTCTGTCTATATGTCGGTCTGTCTGTCTGTTGGCGTTATTATAGCCTCGTAATCTCAGTAACCGCTACATGGATTGTGATAAAATTTGGGTGGCGATACGCTGTGGTGTCGTAGTAGGTAATACTTCTATGATTTTGAAAATCGGTGCACGGGCGGCGAAATAATTAGCAAAAAGCAAAAAATTTCCTATATGCCTCAAACTTCGTTTTTAGGCGTTTTATACGTTCCTGATCATTTTCTACTTTTTCTGGTGGGTGTGAAATTTGGGATGGTTGTGGGGTGGGGGGTTATAAAGTTGAAAAATTTGTTGTATTTATAATGTCCACTGTCCACTGACCTGTGAAAAAAAGACCTAGTGGCATAATACCCTTTTTTAGGTCCATCCAAACATTGTCTTGCCTATTGCAGAAACCAAGAGACTTAGAATTTTCTGATGTATAGAGTATTGCTTTAGAGATTAGACCGTTCTGTATTGTGTAACGTGGAAAACTATTGAATCGATTTTAATGAAATATTTACAGTGTGACTATCGTGGCGAGGATGGAAAACGATCATTGTTTTTAGAAATCGAGTGAGTGGCGGTGCAGCAGTAATAAAAAACAAAAAATATAAAAACAGCTCAAACTCATTTTTAGACGTTTTAGGGGATCCTGGTCATTTGATACTTTTTTTTGGGTGGGGCTGATATTGTGGGGGATGGGGGTTGTGAAATTCAAAAATTTGTTGTGAAAGACAGACCTAGCGGCATAACACACTTTTTTTTTGGTCGGGCGGGCGACGGTTTCATTGCATGGGCATCTCAGACTATAGCTTCATGCTATGGGAAAATAATAAACTGGTCAGTCAATCAACTTGACTTCATTTTTTTCTAGGTGTTCGCATTTGACTTGCGAGTGAGTGTACATCAAACACTACCTTGTGAAGATACATTGCAGATGGCCACTGGAACAGTTCCATTGCACCAGCTAAAAGCTTTCTTCCGCCAAAAAAGATATCCCTGTTAAAATAAAACGTCACATTTCAAGAAACATAATACTGCAGGTGAAACAATGAGGGCGGCACAACAGGATTACGTTATTCAAAGCGATTAGCGGGAGCAAAGGGCCAGATTTATTTCCGGGAGGTATGCTTTCCGGAAACGAAATCCGATCGGTAGCAGGGTGGGGGGGGGGGGGCAAGAGAGGCTGCAGGGGTGCGCATAAACCTTTTAACTAATGTTAATCAATTTGGCAATGGCGGCCAGCGGTATCGTGTGTGTGTATGTGTGTGTGGCTACAATACCGGAAAATCGCTGCTTTGAACGCTCACACGCCGGTTCGTCGAAATTCGATTCAACAATTCGGAAAATTTACCGACACCCTCCCCTCCTGCGAGGTATTAGCCTAAGAGCCAGTGATCTGCAAACTTCATATTGATGTTAGCCCACAGAGCGCTGGATGATATTTTGTTCACATTCACTACAGATATTATTAATATTATGAGAAAATTCCATGGTTTTTTTAAGGTCAGTCTCCCGCAAAGGGTGAAAGCCTGTGGCGCTGTAGAAGCACTGCGCGGGGATAAGTGTCGGTGCACGTTACATTTGAAACGCTGCAGGTTGGAGCCGCCGGGAAACAAATTTCCTTGCAGCTCATTCCACATCGTCAAAGTTCTCCAAAAGAAGGAATCTTGGAGGATACTGCTTCGAGGAGTAGGGACCTCGACCTGGTAAGGATGAGCTCGCAGAGCCTCTCTAGTATTCCTCGTTCGGACGGCCTTTGGTGTTATTATCTGGGAGAGCTCACTCGTACATCTCCCGTGATATAATCTGTAAAACACGGGTAGACCAGCCACCCTTCTTCCATGTTCCAGGCTATGGAGGTTCCTTTGCGAGGTTAATCGTATCACTTAGTCTAATTGCTCTCTTTTAGATAGTGTCCAGAAGCTTTAGAGAGGGCTTCGAAGCGCATCCTCACACATAGGAGCAATACGATGGTCGGATCTGTGCCAGGAATAAAACTCTAAGCTTCTGGGATGCCGTTTTAGCAATACTGACGACATGGTCGTGCCAGGACGTGTTATTGTAGATGTTGATCCCCAGAAGCTTGACGGAAGGTGTCTCGAGTATGGGCTGACCCTCCATTTCCACAGTTCGTAAACCAACGTGAAACTTCTTCTTTGTAAGTGTTGTTGCCTGAATTTTATGTATGCTGAACTGTACTTTATTTACTAATCCCCACTCGACCATTGTTTTGATATCTACGTTGATCTGTGAGGCATGCTGCTGTCGCCGACGTACCGTCTCCTGGGATGATAGTGGCTTGCCTGGTTTCATGCACGATATTGATGTACTGTCGTCTGCGAAGCAGTAGATCGGATTGGATGTTATTTCCAGCAGCTCGTTAATCTACAGCAAAAACAGTGTTCCCTGAGGAACACCGGCGTTTATTGAAAATACGTCTGATGTGTAACCTTCGACTACAACAGAGATCCATATTTAAAAAAGCTATTCAGCCACTGGCGCAGGCCAGGTGGTAGTCCATGAGCAGCAAGCTTGACCAGAAGTCCCTCATGCCACACTCTGTTGAAGGCTTTTGATATGTCAAGTACAGCAACACGGGATTCGCCATGATTTTCAATTACTCTGTTTCACAGGTGAGTGATGTAGGCCAGGAGGTCACCCGTAGACCTGTGCTTAAAGGAAGCCATACTGGCGATCATTTATGATGTTATTGTTGTCCAGGTATTTTAGGAGATGTGTGTTAATGACAGTCTCCATAATCTTAGACATGATGCTGAGAAGAACCACAGGTCTGTAGTTGTTGGGATCGGTTTTTTGCCTTTCATAGGGATGGGATAATTAGAATATTTATAGAATATTCTTGAAATGTTCGAATTGGGAAAAAAAGCTATATTCCTACAATATTCCACCGAATATTTCGCACGGACATTACAATCGTGGTAGAATGTTTTTGAATATTGCAGGAACAATTTGTCTATATTTCATACATGAAACATTTTTAGTGTATTGTGGACACGGTTCCAAAAATATTGGCAATAACTAACGGCAGATGGTCACAAAAGTGAAGTGGCTGACACATCAGTCTAGCAGAAAGTGTAAACTTGTAGGATTGAACCTAAAATTGTACTTGGATTGTGTAATGAACCATAGACCACAGCATGGGACCATGATTTGTTGGAACACCTTTACATACTTTATAGCAACAAGCAATTTTATTGCACAAAATTGGGTATGAATCCATGCCTTTAACGAATAAAGCTCGTAAATCGCTGAAATGCCCACATGCTCTTTTCAAAATGAAGCGAAAAGTGATTAGTCCGACAACATTGACAACTGACAAGGTACTTGACGCACCATAGATCAGCTTAAAATGCTGTACTCATGTTAGTATGTCGGCAATCGGTACAGTTGGCAATGGCTAGTGCCTAATAAACGTGCGAAAATTGCATATAATATGCTATTTAGGAGGATGAGTGCAAAAAGTACTAAAGTAGTACTAAATGAAGGTTTATTAACTCACTAAGACATGTGCAAATATAAATTAATCATATTAAATATTTGCCTACGAAAAGGTTCTCTTGCGACTATTACTAGAATGTTCTTCATGAAATAGGTACATCTTGTTCTAAGTAGATAATTAGAATAGTATTATAAGAATAAGTCAGAGATTAAACGAATAACCACTGATTATCCTGTAGATAAAAGAATAATATTCTATAGAGAATATAATTTTAGTGTTTCAGAATAATCAAGGGAAACAACGAGTTATCTATTATTCTGCTGAATATTCATGAAACATATGAAAATTACCTTACATATTTTAGCAAGGCTGAAAATGGTATAGTTATTTACATTATTATTTATAAATGCAGTTTTTAAAAGGCAGACCCTATAATGTTTCTCTGTCGTGCTATTTAAAAACATCTCAAAAGTTCTAAAACGTGATCATACTAAGTCTGCCGTTTTAATATATTGAAGTATATACCTTGTTTTATTCAAAAACTTAGCAACGGCAGACAGTTATTTTGGTTTCTAATGTGTTTTACAAAATTTCAAAGGATGAACATTTAAAAAAACTTCAGATTATTTTAGCAAGGATGAAAATGATATATGTTATTTACGTTATTATTATAGATGTAGTTTGTTAGAGGCAGACACATAGGCGGGTTCCAGCACAAGAGCAGACGCTATAACTTCCGTCTCAGTCATGCTTCTGGACTACCGAGTACACCCAAAGGAACCGTCGCTGGGGATAGGGAATCCCCATTTTACCTACGGTAGGTGTAATAGTACCTATACCTAGCATCAGTATGAGGTTTGCTAAAATACCGTAAGTTTACCGATCATTGTCTCTCAGTCTATAGAGGAAGTATGGTATTACAACTGCAGTTATTGCAGAGTTGTTTTATGTTCGGACGTAGTATTTCATTATAATCGTTTTACAGGGGTTTAGAAGAGTCTTAACGATCGACTATTGGGTAAATTATACTAGGTATCAAAAGAGGTGTCATACAAGTGTTTTAGGTAGGTAGTTGTGGAGCACCAAAGTCGCATTTTTAAATACGATACTCAATATCTTATTAGATATCTTATTTTTTCTTCAAATGTTAAGCAAAAGCTGCATGTAATGCGTGCCTAAGTACAATATTTTTCAAGTTATCGATGACAAATTAATCATATTAGTCAAGTTTGATTCGATTATATTATTGAGTAAAATATAAAAGTTTTCGAAAAGAGTTCAAACAGAAGATTCAGTGTGTGCTAAGTAGTAAAAAAATCAATAATATATGGTTGTTCATTACCAGACATTAATACCTTTCAACAAATAAATGTGATAAGACCTCAGTGAACAACTAAACACAGAGGGAGTAAATAAACTCAATAGGCAGGCATATATTTACGTATTGCGATAATAACTACCAGATACAACAGTATTATCAGATATTTAAATTACAGTGGCAAATATAACAATGTTCAGTAGGTAGATCTGCGCTGTTCATATTTCCAATCTTTAGGGAATTTTTGGACCACTGAACATAACGTAGAATATAACGAAAATTCTGCTAGCCAAGAATGACTTTTTTGACCAGTAAAAATAACCACATTTTTCGTTATTTGACGTTTTAATTGCTGTCTTCAGGAATCACCTTTTAAGCGTTAAACTATACTCATACTTGATTTTTAATGAAATCTTCCAAAGATGCTATTGTTTTCGACTCACATTCTCACTCATTTGACAGCTTTATTTATAGAATAGGATTTGATATTTGTAGGTGATTTTTGAAGTAATTAGGATCTTTCAAAACATGCTGTGCTTCGTTAAAGTGTAGATATACAGTTTTTCGCCATGGGTCTGAAAATTTTTACTGCTTGTAATATAATCGTAATATGCAGGAATTTTTAGGTTAGTCAGCAATGTTCACAATCTGATCTGACAATACTTAGAACTTTAACTGTCAAAGTATCTGTTCAATCTCTGCTTTCAGCATGGGGATAGGTCTTACCTTTTTTTAGGCCTTTACGAGAACAGTGATCTCAATCTAAAACAATGGTATTTATGACTCCCTGCTAGTTGCACCGGTCCCTAAGATATGATGATTATCTTAACGTGAACCTTAAGGTGAAGATGGTTTGCACCATGACAATCGTAACTCAACCTTATCTAAGTAACAAACATCGCAAACATAGTTTTGTGATTAATGATGTCCTATGTTCCGATTAGAATGCTTTCATATGTCATTTTTGTGGTTAACAGGTGGACTTCAGAAAAATCCTCTATACAGGAATGTTAAAAGCCTGTTGCACAAAGTCGAAGGAACATCAGAATCTGATTCATGTTATTGCTGCAAATTTATCTTACACACATTATCTTAGATGTCATAGGAATATTCAATTTCATCATCAATCAGGCTTAGATACACAGCTGTAGCTTTCGTTACCCTGAATCGACTGAAAAAAGCGAGTTCATCAAACTTATCGAAATAATCCACCCTCTCAAAAACTTGTCTTGGAACCCATGCAAAATAAAACTTAATTCGTCCATTTCATCACCATCATCGCTGAGCATGTTATTTTCAATTCTACGGTCCATTTCTTTCCTGACATTTTCTTGCGTATTATCCCGACTACTCACTATATCGACAAGGAAGTTGATAGGATTGGCAACAAACCACAGAACTAAAAAAAGCACACAAGTGAGGCTAAGTGTATCTTGAGCCAGAAAAATATAACGCTTATCTTGACAATGGTTTAGCTTATCTAACTGCTCCTTAGACAGCTGCTTAGACATCAGAGCAAAGTAGCACTCATCATCCTAAGTCCATCTAAGCAAGTTGACCTTAAGTGTTACTGCTGCAATTAGCTGTCCATGTATTAAACGTTCATCAAACAACTGAAAAGTTGGGTTAAGAATACAAAACAGATGGTTCAGAAAAAAGCTACTGAATTGCATTCAGTTCTGATTACTTTCCCTACAATATTGAGCTGAGGCTAGAGCCCTTTCCGAACGTCAAGATCAGTAATCCTTGTGATCGCGTTAACTAGATCATAGTTTCCGTAAAAGCCTAACGTAGTACCAACTACCAAACAAAATAACAGCACGTCTTATCCCAAGATTGAATTTTCTTCTTATTAAACATCACGTTCACTATGATATCTCAACAAGGAAGCTCATCAATGAATAATTCATACATTTACTTTTCAAATCAGATATAGGTTCAAAAATAGAATCCAACCGCATTAACATCTTTATATACAAAGTCGTTAACATATATATTTGAATATCTCGATACACATCTGATTAGACTCCTCGATGTTCTTTCATGTCCACGGAATTAAGTTGATATCAAGTCATTTATCAATCTTGGTTTCTACTGTTTGTGCATTCGGAATTTGAATGAATGTAATTCGTATTCAAATGAAAAGGGCCCGAGACATTTTGAATGACATCGAGTCGGCAGGGACGGAGAAACATTCCATTTGATGAAAATATGGAATATTTACCAGCTCCCGATCTGAGGAAGTAGATAATTACTTTCATAATGCAGTCAAAGCATTACACAAGCTGGTGATATTGTATACACCAGGACGAATGCCGAAGAAAGAAATTCACATTTGTTACGGAGAAATCAACGTTTGAAGTGTAGTAAAGATTATTGTAACGTGTGTGGCCACCTTAAAGAAAAGGATATCACTTTGGATTTTACAGCAACAAACGGAGATGGTCCGGTTACGCTAACAGGCCTTTTTAATGTTTTTGTCGATTGTTTATGTCAACTATCAGTTCGTTACTTACGAATATGGTACTAGCGGCCTCATACTACTTTTTACAATTAAAACTTTGGGGGTGTAAATTAGAACAAATATAGTATCTTTTCTTATTATTGTGTCACCCAATGAGGTATTTGTTTTTGGTTAAGTGACGTCCGATTCAAAATTTTCAATGGAACACCCTGTATATTTGTGATACCATTATGAATCACTACCAAAGTAATTTAACTGTAGGGGTACATGATATAATCAATGGTAGTGGTACCATTCTTTAAGTACCTGTAGCTTTTGAATAAATAACTTTAGACCCCAGGTGTGCTAGTTTTTTGGAATTGCTTTATCGGGAGGAACACAAAAATCCACAAATATACAGGGTGTCCCATTAAAAAATTTTAATCGGACGTCACGTGATCAAAAACAAATACCTCATTGGGTGATACAGTAATGAGAAAAGATACTATATTTGCTCTAATTTAAATCCCCAAAATTATAATTCGCTACAACTGCCCAGCTCCGATATATTACTTGTCTTAATCGTCGTGGGACACCCTGTATAAAAGAGAGATGCCGTGGGGTATGGCGTGATCAAGGGAAAAGGGGATTCATTTTTATATATAGATAAATTTAAAACAACAGAGTTCACTGTTATTATTGAACTTATTGGGTTCATTCCACACTTTCTACCAAAGTGCCCTGCTATTACGAGCTATCACACAGCAATCTCCGAGGACACAACATGAAACTACAGAAGGAGCCGTTCAGAACATCAAACCGGCAGTGCTTTATTACCAAACCCGTGTTTGACCCTTGGAACAGACTTCCCGTCGATGTGGTGAACGCAAATTCCGACACAAGCTTCAAGACCAAATATGACAGGTGGTGTTGTGACCAAAACTTGTAACTCTGGTTCGTGCAACTTCTAACACCTTGCGAACGTTTATGTCTGTACATTCTGATTTTTTCCCCTTATTTTGTACATGAGTTTATAGTACCTTGTACTCTACTCATATCTATTGTATAATATAATATAATTATTATTATTACTATTAACGCCTAGTGTACGTTTCACTAATATAATTTTTGTGTAATGTACTATTCATCAGCCAGATGAAATAGGATGTTTCAGTAAGTGGGAAAATTATGATTTCAGAATACGTTATTTAAAAGGTTACTCGCGTTGCTTATGTACTAGGCAGCAGTATTAATGAATGTGTTATAAGCGAATATTCAATTATTACTTTCAGTATCTGCAGCTTATAATAATTTGCGATGGTGGTGCTGATGCATTAATTTTCGAAATTGATGAAATATGATATAATTCGAAATTATGGCAAAACTAATGGACAATAAGCTATATTATGCAAAATGTTAATACTATTATACATTATTTATGGAATTATTCTTCGCTGCAAATGTTAGTTACTGTATTATATAATCTAAATGACGGGCTTTCTAGTTCATGACCAAAAAAGATAAATAAATAGGGGTGTGAGAACAACAAGCGAACACGTCGAAAATAACTGGTAAAATATTAAATTAAGTACACGCAATCAAATTGCATGCATACAGAGAACAGTGTATACAGGGTGTAATGCAGAAATAAGCTTTTTTTGATAATCGGATGAAATTCGTACAGTAATATTGTGACATTTATGAAGAGGCTGATTCAGCTGTTCGATTTGGTATGCCCTGAGTTGCAGTATTGTCACAGCATAGTAAACAACCAGCATAATATCTCTGAGGATTTCCCATATAAAAATGGCTCCCACAGAGTTTGACTTTGGGATGATTTTACTGAAGTTTGGGTAGAGATGCGAAAATGAAAATATCGATGCCGGTACCAACTCGATATTTTTTAGCCAAATAGTCGCGTTTGGTTCGTACAGAGCATTTTGTGCAACTGATTGCACCCCTCAATAATTATATAATTATTTTCGATACCGACACAAAAGTATCGATACCAGCTTGGAATGCCTCAGAAAGTATCGATGACAAAAATACTCGATATTAGTGCAGACGTATCGAAAGTATCGTTAGCATCCCTACAAAAAATCATCCAAAAGGAGGGATGCGCGTGTAATTACCGCCAACCTGAGTTATTGTGCTGGTTGTTTACTATGCTGTGGTATTGTCTCGTTTTGAAGTTGCAGTCTGTGTGTCTTATTTTGTAGTCATAAGATAAATATTATCGTTATCTTAACTGGCTCCCATTTGGGATTTATCTGCCATGCAATTCCAACACTGTGTTCTTTAAGATTTAAAACTTACAACCTTTCACAGAAAAGAACTTATATACATATAGGACAGGCGGGCAAAACAGGGTACGTGCCTAAAACGGGGTACCCCCCTCTTTTTCTATACGACCAGCTCCATCTATGCGACAGGGTCAAAATTATATCTTACACGCGTGTAACGGTCTTCGCTTACGAGCAAAATAGGTAGTTTACTTATCGATCGTTAAGAATTGCACATGTGAGCTGTTCAGTGTAGTCAGTTGTAAGATCTCCAGAAAATAAATAAAGCGTAAGTAGTACTAAATCAATTTACTAATAAATATTGCTTTTACTATCCATAGGTAGATGTTTCCTAAAGACTTCAGTTGCCATTGTGTTGAAAAATATGTCTATTGAAAAAATAACTTAGATATAACCTGAAATCTGCTCATCTGGGCAAAATGGGGTACACGCAGGAGGAATAAAATGG
The DNA here is from genome assembly GCA_951848785.1 of Callosobruchus maculatus. Lineage (NCBI taxonomy): Eukaryota > Metazoa > Arthropoda > Insecta > Coleoptera > Chrysomelidae > Callosobruchus > Callosobruchus maculatus. Next base: position 1,333,007 of record CATOUR010000126.1, read on the forward strand.
GGTACCCCATTTTGCCCTATTTTCATGTTATTTTTCAGTGAATATTTTTTTGTTTTGATTCTAGATGGTGTATAAGTACAAAAGAAAGAGTGAACGTCAAAATTGGTCATTAGAGAGTATGCAACGTGCTGTAAATGCTGTAGTTAGCGGTGATATGGGATACTATCGAGCTTCTGTTGCGTTTTCTGTCCCTCAAACTACTTTAGAGCGTCACGTAAAAAGACAAAGAGATAATGCACATTATGCTGTTACAAAGGTTTTAGGCAGCAAGAGGCCAGTTTTTACTATCGAACAAGAAGAAGAACTCGTTAATTATCTTAAGGATATGGAAGCGAGATTGTTTGGACTGACGATAACGGAATGTAGGCAACTTGCCTTTCAACTTGCTGAGCAAAATGGGATTGAACACCCTTTTAACACAGATCATAAAATGGCTGGGATGGGATGGATGCAAGGTTTTCTCAATAGACATAGAGACTTGTCAATTAGAAAGCCCGAAGCTACGTCCGGTGCCCGTGCGATGGGCTTTAATAAAGTAGCTGTACAACAATTCTTTAAACTGTTAGAAGAAACTGTCCAGAAATATCGTCTAACAGCACAAAAAATCTACAACGTTGATGAAACTGCAGTTACGGTCAATTCAAAAGGGAATTCAAAAATAATAGCTTTAAAGGGTAAACGCCAAGTTGGAGCGCTGACATCTGCCGAGAGGGGTGAAACTGTTACTGTAGAAATTTGTTTCTCTGCATCAGGAGCCTACATGCCGCCCATGCTAATATTTCCCCGTAAGCGAATGCAGCAGGGATTTTTGGATGGTCTTGTGCCTGGTGGATGGGTTGAATTAAATGAAAAAGGGTGGATAGATAAAGCACTGTTTTTTAAATGGTTTGAAAAGTTTGTCCAGTTTTCGAGAGCTTCAAAGGATTCACCAGTTTTGCTCCTGCTAGACGGTCATTCCTCGCATACAAAAAACCTAGACGTGATCAATTATGCCAGAGAAAACGGGGTGGTAATGCTGTGTTTTCCACCCCATTGTACCCATCGCCTTCAACCTTTAGATGTTGCATTTATGAAGCCATTAAGTGCATATTATGAAGACGAAGTACGGAAATGGCTTCGAACAAATCCTGGAAGAGTAGTAACATTCCATCAAATTTCATCCTTATTCAGTGCTGCATATCTAAGAGCAGCTTCAATGGTTACTGCAATAAATGGTTTCAAGGCAACTGGGGTCTGGCCTATGAATATTTCCACGTTCTCTGAAGCAGATTTTCTGCCATCGGCTACAACTGATTTGGAAATTGATCCCACTGTACCTAAAAGTCAAGTAGAGCCTATCCAACAAGAAGGGGACAGTCGAAATGTAGAGCTGATTAGAGAGAAGATGCCGGAGCCTCAACCAGGATCTTCAAAAGATAATGACACCAGTTTTGAGTTTATGAGCCCCAAAGCGATATTAGCAGTGCCAAAAATAAATCAATCCAAGAAACGAGTGTCAAGAAAAAAGGGAAAAACCGCCATATTAACGTCTTCACCTTATAAAACAGAACTAGAATTGGCTCAGGAAAAAAATAATTCTAGCAAAGTGAAAGCAGCAAAACGAAGGATAGGAGATGATCAAGGCGAATCACCGAGAAACAAGAAAGTGACAAAAACTAAAAAAGTAGCGTCCGATACAGACGGTGAAGTTAGTGACACTGACTGCTTTTACTGCGGAGACTTTTATTCAAGTTCCACAGAGGGATGGATACGCTGTTCTATTTGCCTCAAGTGGGCGCATAACTCATGTGCTGGTGTTGACGACGAAGACGACGAAGCAATACTTGTTTGTGAACATTGTAAATAAATTTTTTTGGGTTTGAGTATGTTACCCCCATTTTGCCCTATACAAAGGGCAAAATGGAGCAATTTGCATTATTTTTATTTTTTCACTATATACCATAAACGTTTACTCCATTCGAGTTCATATGTTCTTAATAAATAGCTGATATAGTAACAATGACTTTGCCTTATTTTCAGGCTTTAAAAATTTTTAATTTTTTTAAACTTTCACTTTAAACCTTAAGTACCCCATTTTGCCCGCCTGTCCCTATTGTTGCAAACATAGATTAGTATCCCGTGTTTTACTGAACCAATAAATAAGAAACACATAATTTAAGATCCATTCGATGCTGTTAACAGTATATTATAGATCCTTGTTCTAGAGCACGCTTACTATTAAAAAACTTTGTACTGACGTTTTGGCTGTTAGGAGTCTTTATCCACGCACTAAAGCTCAAAAGTTCATAGTATGAAATTGGATCAAATCATTGTCATTAAGATGTCATTGGGCCAGCAAAGATGACATATGTTTCGGTGTACAACACCTTTTTGGAACAATAGGGATCCCATTTGTATACATATATATCTCCGTTAAATTTTTTTACGTAATGGTTAACTCAGTCCAGCAATAAAACAATCCTTAGTGCTGTGAGAAAAAGCTAAAACTAAGTAGTACGTTTGGTTTTCCTTTAGGGGAGCGTACTAAGAGAATCATACACCTCTGTCATAAAGCAAATCTGTTAAATGAAGATCTTAAGCCTGGCGTAAAAATATTGCTCATTCCGCCCAGTTGTTTTCACTCTTATTCGCCATAGGAAAATCTTCTCCACTTCCAATCTCTCTGTTCTACAACCTTTGATTGTCCCAGTTTCGCAGCTACATAGGGTGTTCCTAAATATAATGTACAAACGAAGGGAAAAGATTCTTTGGCGTAAAGAACTAAAATTTCAAATAAACATAGATCCGCAAACGCTTTGTTACCGATCTACAGGGAGCTGAAATGTCAATATCTTTCAGTTTTTTCTTAATGACTTTCTTAATTTTTGAGGTATTTATCTCAAATTTGGAATATTGAATACGCAGTGGAAGTTACATAATTACATATGTCACACGGTTTCCAGAATGTACAGAAAGTTATTTTTTCATTTTTTGCACTCCGAACTTTTTTGCGGTGCGCCGCAGGTTGATTCAAAAAAACAAAATAATTTTCCGATCCTGTTTAAAAAACTTTTGTCCTCTTGTCATTTTTCTATATCTTCGATCATTCTCGAGAAAGAAACAGGATTCTCTGTTATTAGGTAGATGAAAATAATGTAGGTAGGTATTTAAAATATGGTCTATTAGGATAACTATTTTGTTCTATTAAAAAACATCTAAATAATATGGAAGATGATTTTGATTTTTGAATCTACCAGCGGTGCACCAAAAAGAAGTTCAGGGTAAGAAAAGCAGGCATGACCCCTGTAGATCCTGCTAACCGTTTGGCGTGTGGAATTATGTAACTCGTATTGCGCTTCTTATATTCAAAATTTGAGCAGAATACCTCAAAATTGAGAGAGTTATTAAGAAAAAATGAAAAATATGGAATTTCAATACCCTGTAGATCAATAACGAAGTATTTGCGGACCTATGTTTATTTGAAATTTCAGTTATAAGAAAAACCAATGAGCTCCTTCCATTTGTACATGCTATTTAGGAACACCCGGTATATTTATCTAGGTTTTAGTAAATTTGATAATTGTTATACTTAAGTTTTGTTGCTAATGGGTGTTTTCTTCCACAATTTTTTTCAAACAGTCGCACATCAAAAATAGTATGGAGGCAAACAACAAAATTTAGGGATTTATTGTCCTCTGCTCTGTCAACGGCACGAATACAGGTCTCAGTTAAGTCTATATATCTCCGACAAAAATTATACAATTACGAGAGGCCTTGCGAATAGAACAATCGCTAAAGGTGTTGGAGAACAGCCTCTGGCCCATTCCCTTCGCTTGTCAAAGTTTCCGCGTCAACCCCTTCACAGTCGTCCGCTTCGAATGGAATTCGCTTTATCTAATTTCGTTTGAAATATTTCGCATTCGGCTTCCATCCATCTAACCTTCTATTCATTCAATTCATTGGTGGCGCTAGGAATATTTGCAGCTAGTTCTAGCGCTTTCAGTAATAATAATCACCAAGCAATGTGGTTTGTAGAATACGCTGCTGAGTTCATTGCGAACAAGGTCAAGATGTAGTGTATTGTTATATGTGTATGCCCATGTGCAATGTGGTTTGAGGAATACGCTGCTGAGTTCATTGGGAACAAGATCAAAAGGTGATGTGTTATTGTAGGTAACCTTCACTACTCATCATCTGAAAAGAACTAATGAAACTCGGAATGCCACACTCGAACGCAAGCCAAGAAATCTGATGTTTTTTTTAGATTCATAAAAAACTCTCTATGGCCTTGAGAAGATGATGTTCTTCAAATGACATCTGCTCTATCTAATTTTGTTTGAAATATTTCGCATTCGGCTTCCATCCATGTAACCTTCTATTCATTCAATTGATTGGTGGCGCTAGGAATATTTGCAGCTAGTTCTAGAGCTTTCAGTAATAATAATCACCAAGCAATGTGGTTTGAGGAATACGCTGCTGAGTTCATAGCGAACAAGGTCAAGATGTAATGTGTTGTTATATGCAGATAACGTCCATTACTCAAGATCCAAAAAGAACTCGCGAAACTCAGAATGCCACACCCCAGCGCATGCAAAGAAATCCAGGCTACGGCTTTTAGTAATAATAATCACCAAGCAATGTGGATTGAGGAATACGCTGCTGAGTTCATTGGGAGCAAGATCGAGTGGTGGTGTGTTATTGTAGATAACCTCCATTACTCATCATCTGGAAGGAACTCACATAACTCAGAATGCCACACCCGAACGCAAGCAGAGAAATATGTTTTTTTTTTAATGATGAAGATGTCTCTATATGCCTTGCCCAACATGATGTCTATATTCAAATCTATCTGAATATTGCATTTGAAGATATACAGGGTATTTATTTGAAAACTCCACCACGGATTTATATACTATTAATTACTGATTACTACTGATTAATAGAAGAAGACGGAATATTTGTCAAGGGCGACAACTTTCTAACCAAAAACTACCCTCTTCCTCCCAATTATCCTCTCGCAGCGCTTCTACAGCGCCATTGCGCCCTTTGCGGGAGGTTTGCAATAAAATAAAAAGGTGCTGGAAATAACATCTAATCCAATCTACAGATTTGCAGACGACGTTACATTAATATCGTGCATGGAACCAAGACGGCCACTATCATCCCAGGAGACGGTACGTCGGCGACAGCAACATGCCTCACAGATCATCGTAGATATCAAAACAATTGTCGAGTGAGCATTATTAAACAAAGTGCAGTTTAACGTACAGAAAACTCAGGCAACAACACTGATAAAGAAGTCTCACGTTGGAGCGTCACCCAATAGTCTACTCACCTTCTGCGAAGCTTTTGGGGATCAACATCAACAATAACATATCCTGGCACGTCGTCAGTATTGCTAAAACGGCCTCCCAGAAGCTTGGAGTTTTGTTGCACTGTAGGAAGCTGTATACACCAGAGCCACCAGAGCAACTACTGCTGCCCTACAAGGCACAGATCCGACCATCGTTGGAATATTGCTCCCATGTGCGGGGATGCGCTCCGGAGCACTCTCTAAAGCTTCTGAACCCTATCCAGAAAAGGGTAATTAGGCTAATCGATACGCCCAACCTCACAAGGGACCTTCACAGCCTAGAACATCGAAGAACTGTGGATGACCTGTCTCTATTTTATAGATTCTTTCACGGAAGATGTTCGAGATTTTCTCAAATAACGAGGAATACTAGAGAGGTTCTGCGAGCTCATCCTTACCAGGTCGAGGTCCCTACCCCCATCCTGTCCTTAAACCATTTCTTGTGGAGAACTTCAACGCTGTGGAATGATCTGCCGGGGAATGTGTTCCCCGACGGCTACAACCTATAGCGTTTCAAATCTAACATGCACCGATACTTATCCTCTCGCAGCACTTCTATACAGCGCCATAGTCTTTCAGCCTTTGCGGGAGGCTTACCATAAAAAAACTGAAGGAATGCATACCTCCGGACCTCTCGAAGATAATATGTTCGGCTCATACCCATTTTCCAGGCGGTCTAAATAGTCAAATAAAAAATGTGCAACGTCCCTATTCGGCATGGAACTAAAAAATCCACAATGCATCCGCCTCTGTAGTGATCCGTCTGGTTCGGGCGTTCGAAATTGCCGCTATTTGTATCTTTTGCCGTCTGCCGCGTGGCAGCGGGGCGTCAAGTCGTGACTCGTTCTGTCGTCGCCACCCGCCAATAATAAGCCCGCTCCGGCGACAAATGAAATATCACCTTGGCGACACACAAATACCATTTCCAGCATTGCTCTTTCCAATGCTGACAGCCATCCTTTCGCTATTGTAGCTCGCTTTCTATCGACTAACAACCGAACCGTTGCATTATAACCGCACAATTCTTGCTGCGTTCCGCAAGATATTCTGCTACTTAGAAGAGACATTTATACTTGCTAGTGTTTCAAAGCTTGTTGCTCACATGTATAGCAGGGTTCAGCTGATTTAACTCAATCACTTGCATATCTGAAATTGTAGAAAGTGGGCTTTTTTCAAAACAAATAAACATATAAAAGATACGCAAAAATTGCTGAGATTGAGTTGTATCTTAAAAGGCCTGTGTACTCACATTTATGCTTACATACAGGGTGTTCATTGGATGACCTTCCAACCTGGATTTCTCGAAAACCGCTGATTAAAAGAAAAAACGCCGAGACACGTCATAAGGTTTGTCACTACTTCACCCCCTTGTACCCTTTGTCCCCCACGATCATCCCCTTAAAAATTTGTACTAAAATTTCACTAAAATGGTTTACATCTTATTTGAATAATCGCTCTCAAATTGTTACATTGTCTAAAAATGTCACTTGTGAAAAATTGAACATACGGGATGGAGTACCACAGGGATCTGTATTAGGTCCTATCTTATTTTTGGTATATATTAAGAACCTAATGGCATTGGAAATAAGTGGACAGTTCACTGTATTTGCAGATGATACTACAATACATGACAGTGGCATGTACATGATTTAAAGAAAAAAATCGAAAATGATATAAGTATAATCAGAAGATGGTGTGACAGCAATGTATTATCTTTCAATATCCAAAAAACCAAATTCATGACTTTCAAATGCTTACAGGACGTGATTTACTTAGACAATGAACAATTACATCAAACGTACAGCATGAAGTCCTTAGGTCTAACTATTGATCAAAAATTGAATTTTATAAATCATATTGATAATTTAATTAATGAGTTAGCTAAAGTAACTTATATACTAAGAACAGTTAGAGAAACTCTTGGAAGTAACACCACCAAAAGTTGTTATTCTGCGTTATTCCAAAGTAGATTGAGTTACGGCATCCCATTTTGGGGTGTCTGTTCTCATACCTACTTAAATAAATTGTTAGTCCTACAGAAGCGAGCAGTTAGATGCATCGCCAAGAGTAGACCTAGAACTTCATGCAAGCCACTATTTTTAGAATACAAAATTATGACCGTAATTGCACTATTTATTTTGGAAACGTCATCACTAGTATTCAAAAATAAAACGAAATTGAGACCATAAATATAGAATATAATATAAGGCATAAGAATGATTTTAAATTAATCACCCCTAAATCATCACTCATTAAAGGTTCAATTATTTACAATGGAGTGAAGATTTACAACAAACTTCCTCACTCTTTCAAAATTCTAAATGATTCAAAAGTTTTCCGTAAAAAACTTAGAAATGTTCTGTTAGAAAAGCCGCATTATACACTGGATGAGTTCTATGACGGGTTTTATCCTACAAATTTTGTTTGTTATATAGCTTTGTCGATAAGAATCTTATAATTTTTTAGACAATAAAGTATATTTATCTATCTATTATGTTATTTCATCTTTGAAAATCGAGGCCCTTTATTTTGACGTTTCATTTTTTTAAATCGGTCGATTCGTTTTCGGGAAAATTAGAATCTTCATGTATCTTAACTTACTGAAATAGAATACTTGCGGAATAGGTCGGGAACAAACAACAGACTGTTGTTTCTGCTATGTGTAGTACGAACAGCGGAGCGCATTTCGTGCTCCTGTCCAGTACTGGGAAGAGTTAGTTTTGAGACTTCTGGATTCATCCATCTGAAACCTACTCACCTCAAGGAAGCTTCACCCAACATGACCATTGCCTTCGTCAGGCGGGACTGGTGTGGTGAACTCTAAATAGGTGTGATCCACAATAGACACGATAGGGTCGCAGAGGAAGAATTAACTTTGAACTTAACCTAACCTTTGTATGATCCAAAAATTCAACAAACTGGACTGTGGAGCTCGTCCTCTAGTGGAGTTGAGCGGCATGTTCGTTCATTTAAACCGCAAAAAAAGTAGAGAAAAACAGGCGATCGATTCGAGAGCCAGTACAATGTCTATATACACCAGATAATACGTCAGTCAGAGCGAGAGCTGGTCATACTTTATTTGGTGAAATTAAAATTTCATCTACCGCCGCTAGCGATCGGCGTCAGAAACAAACTTTTCAATTAATGGTTAAAGCTACTCTGGACCAGCCGCGCCGAGCCCCTGTCAGCACTCACCAGTTATCGGTTGTCCCACTTTTAGATAAAACCAGTATAGTGAAAATTGTTGGAATTCTCGTTTGGGAAATAAAATAGGAACGGAAAATACCTATAATGCGTATTCGATAACCTCTGCTGCTGTTTTCCGGTGTATCTTTGCTCTGTATTTTTACCTATTGTAATTGTGCTGAACTGGCATGTGGAAAACGTGGAACTTTAATTTAGTCACTTATCATCAGACCAAAAGCAATGTTTGTTTTTCGAATACAGTTTTGGAAAGTACCTCTTAAGGGGCCTGGATACACACATTTACATACGTATTTGTCATGTAAAACACAGACTCACAATTTCTCGCATAACTCACTCTATTTTCAAACTACATAATATGTAATATTTCAGAAGGCGATAGTTAAGACCTTAGTGAATGACAACTATTTTCGATTTTCTCAAAAAAGTTTTTTAATGTGCAAAAAAACTCGCAATCCAAAATCATCCATTCTATAAATGCCTGTAGTTTAACAACCAAACACGATATCAAAAAAAGGCTAAATAGTTGCACAAGCGCAAACTTTCTTCTTCAATTTGCTCTTTGAGACATTACTGTAAGTTTAAAGGTAACGTCGGGAGCTTGGAAATGCGAAATTCACTTTTATAGTGACCTTTGGACCTTACCTTTGGACCTTTTGACCTTAACATTGGATTTTTGGACTTTTCTCCCCTCATCTAAGACATACACACTGGAGAAAGGGAACAGGTGTCCACGCCTCCTCGCTAACACGGGAATACGTCTTAAGTGTGTATTTGTAAGAATTAAAAGCACTACTCCATCCGGCCGATATAAATATTTATCTTTAATTTATTTTTACAATTATAGACATTACAAGGTTAACATAGTGTAGTGGCAATAAGCTAACCGTATATAACAAATAATACTTAAACTAAAGCAAAACTAAAGTTATATATTCTATCAAATTTGACGTAGAAACCAGATACTTAAAATTTACGAAGTGAACATGTAACACGTATGAGAGGGTTGTGCATAGCGTAATCACTAGCATGCGTCGTACAAACAGGAAGTTATTGCATGTTGTTCGATAGGCAACAAAGTATATGAACCCCAAAAGTTCTTCATAATCAATATAACCATGGACTAATTTAAATAAAAAATATACAAATAAACTATGCCCTCCTGGCTCCAATATAGACAATAAGGATTTTGTGTATTATTGTGATCATTAATATTTCACCAACCCGATTTCGGAATAAGAGTATATTATTCAACGAGTGGTAATGACGGTAATAACTCACCCAGTGGAAGTTTCTACATCAACAAATGAATTACTACTGTTATCGGCGAGTTGAATACTATACTTCATCTAGGTCCGTAGCAATAAATCGTAGGATTTAAATACATGATAATTATAAACAGATAACAATAAGACCATGTGTCGCTAGATAAAGATATACAGGGTGATCGATTTATACTCCGAACTTTAGAACCTCCGTTACTATAGAAGGTACAAAAAAACTTTCGCATAAAAATTATAGGTAAGTCTACATTTTAAAATTCCTTTATAATACACAGGGTTCTTGATACAGTAACGGCACACCAATGTTGTGTTTTGTCAAGTGGAACACCCTATATATTATCTCGAATTTGAATTCTGCTAGTTTTCCCTATCCCGGAAATGTAGGGTTTTATCAGGTTATAAAAGGTATTTTCAGAGATATGGCCACCTTTAGGTGAAAATCTTAATGAATTCATCATCCTGTATCTAAATAACTCCATAACTGTTACATTTAGGTATAGGGAGTGCTTATAAAAGTGGAAGTATTTTGTAAGAACTTTCTGACGATGTTATAAAAATTTAAAATATAAAATAACAAAGAAAAATGTAGTCGTGAGTTTTGCTTCACCCTGTATACAAAATAGAAGATAGCAGAAACTAGACAACCGCGAAATTATTCTAGCACTGCGAATCAAGCCTCCAGTTATTGATTTCTTAAGATACAAGTGTGGTAAGTTCAATAAGATTTTCACAAAAAAAGTGACCGTCACTCTGAAGATATTCCCGGAATACGGAAAACGAGCACAATAGGGTACTTGCAGTGGCCGTAATTTTGGATTAAGGGTATGTTTAGAGGAAAGAAAAACGTATTCAAAGGATGTCTATAACAAAACTTCCACTCTTGGTGCTGTTCAGATGAAGAAATTTGTAATTAAAATTTACGTCTTTTTCAATTTTTTTCCACGTGACTGAAAACGGGTGCTGACGTACAATAATCGACATTATCAAACAAAGCCATCTCTAACTATAAGTGACAACCCCAAAAAGCACAAAAAAACATGTTGTTCTATGACATAGAAACACAAGGTAGGTTCGGTTTACGTCAATCTTGTGCCAATCTTCCGTTTTGATTTGTGATGTGACAAGTCGTCAAGTGTCGTAACCAAAATTATCGACCAAAAAGTGTTTATGATCCCTCAAATCCCATCACTATAATGTCTTGTGACGTCAGAGGTTGTTTTCGCGCCGTTTTAACTAGTTCAAATTTATAGTTGGAATAAGTCTCACAAACAACTTAAAAAATCAAAAACTTCTATTTTATGATGTTCAGTAGGTCATAATGAATGCTTTAAAGGAATATTTTTTTGGGTGCAAGGACCCTATTTAAATTTGGGATAATATATAGGATGTTCCATTTGAAAAAGCAACTTTGATATTCCGTGACTTTATAGGTAGGTATATTATAAAATAATTTCAAAATGTAGACCTTAGCTTTACCTATAACTTTTATTCGAAAGTTTCTTTTGTATCTCTCGTAACGGAGGGATCAAACTTCGGTGTATAAGTTGATTACCCTGTAGGTACTGAACACCGTTCGAAGTATCGTTTGACATTTCATAACCACCTGTGTAGTTATTATAGCATTTATTTTATCATATGTATTTCCAAGAGATTAGTTGGTATTGGTATCTAGTAGGCGCTGTCCATAACTCCCCGTTGGGATGTCGGGAGTATAGGGGGGGGGGGGCGGGGTTTCAACTCTAATTATTCAACGGTTTAGTATAGGTAACGGTTAGAATAGTGCTCCCCAGTTACTGTATATTTGCTAGGTAAAATGATCGTAAGGAACTCCACATTAGTCAAAAAAATCAGGTATATCACTTCACTTCTGTGGCTCTTGTCACATGTAACCTTCCGTCTTTTCCATTGTTAACAGACTGCCATTCAATTCAGTTTTTGTTTCCCTCATCATTGTTAGTCGGCATAGAGATCCATCTTATTTGAGTCTTCTGATGTGTGATTGAAAACCGACCAGTGGACGTGGCCTATTTGCATTATTTGTCCTATCTGCGCATATAAGGAAAATAACCCAAATAGGTTCTCTACACATCGCAGTTTTTTGCCAAACCAAACAAATGCACAAATACGCTAAGCCAAGTGGGGTACTGGCATAAAGGTGGTGCGTTGCTAATGAAGTAGCTAGCAATAATAAGGCATATCAGACCTCCTCGAAATTTGAATTTTATATCATTTCAAGCCTCCGATCATTTTCAGACATAGTTGCAATAATCTTGGCAGGAGACGCTTTGGAACGTGTCAAAAAAACGCTTGCTCATATTTCTTAAGTCTTTTGTAACACTCAAATATTCATGATTAAGAGGCTATAACACTTTTTAAAGAGAAGTGGCATGTTTCATGTACATGTACAAGTTTAACTTAACTAGTGGAAAGTATGACGTCAATCTACTTAATTTTGTTGCCCTAAAGCTAGAAAATGGATTGGTAAATATATCCGACTTCAGTGATGCATTTAGGTAAAAGTATCGCGATTAACTCTAAAGAACACTGTCTAATTTTGAGCTCAACTAATCACCATTGTAATTGAACCAAATTCAGTGTTTTCCCTCTAAAATTTCAGATTCCCATTTTGAATCCCCATTGTTTTTGCTGAAGCATAATTATTACCAAGCAGGGCTGAGATATATCTCACCCATTCATCCGAGGCTTGCTGTATAATATCCACATAACGGACAGAAGCAATTTGCCCATAATCATATTCATGTTTAGTGATTAATTGCCGAAACATTAATTTACTGTATATCGATAGTATCGATATTAGTTGATTGCTTAACTGATGTCCTACATACGGCAAAGGGCAGATAGTGAGGGAAGAGTAAGCCTGAGGGTAAGCAAGTCCAGTACAAATGCATTCCTTAAACGTAGTGTTTCAGTCAGTCAGTTAGACAAAATGAACTTCTATTTAGCTATGTACATGTACATATAATGACTTATTTTTATAGGTGGAAATATAATATCTCCCTAGAGCTTCACAGGTGTGTGGTCTTTCGATTGCATTTTCCATCACTTTTTGAAATATTTCCGGCAAAATTTTTGCAATTGCTTGTCGAATATTTCCTTTCAGCTGTTTTATTGTTCTGGGTGTATTAGTGTAAACCTTTTCATCTAAATAGAACAGAAGTAAGGTGTCAAATCTACCGGATATTATTTGTGTGGTGTAAATGTGTTTGGTGTGAGGCCTGATGAATGAGGGGAACAATAATAACATTGTTTTGTTTCCCGAGTCTTTTTATTTCTATGACAAGATCGGTGTATTTAGATATCTTCCAGCGTAGATGTTTTGGATATTCATGTCATTGGGAATCGAAATATCTATCAAATAGGTCACTTTGTCTGCCTTTGACTGAAAAATTATATCTGGTCTAATGACTGGGATGGTTTTGTCTGTATGTATCTTAATCTCCCAGTATAGTTTGAATTGATTGTTTTCGAGGACAGAGGTCTGTGTGTAATTATAACATGGATCTGTATCTTCAGTTGGTTCGTTTATTGTATCTAGTGCTAGTCTGCTAGTCTGGTGTATGACTTTGACTGCAGAGTTATGTCTGGCTGTGTACTCCAGCGAGAGTTTTGCATGCACTTGTTATGTGTTCTATTGTTTCGTTCTGTTGGTGGAATTTTATGTAATCGTCGTCGGTGATGGATGGATCTTTAATTATATGCTTGTAGTTTCATGTCGCAATCACTTGGTCCTGAATAGCAAGCATAAAACCGTCCGTTACTGGAAAGAATTGGCCATCCTGCAGCCAAGTGTGTGGTGTATTATTTTCACTTTTATTATTATTCTCTATTGAATCAAGCAGTGAACTCGATGTTTATTTCCATGGCATGAATTGTACTTGACAGCTATTTGGACATAGAGCATTCGAATATAGAATGAATGAATATATACCTATTATTCAACAAGCGCTGATGTCGGTAATAACTCACGCAGTTGAAATTTGCAGCACGAGCCGTAAAACACGATAAATGAGAGATACAACTGCAGGATAAGTTGCAAAAAATATGTGACCAGTGATATCTAAAATTACTAAAAACGAAGTTTATCATGTTAATCGGTTTTTTGTTACTTCTCTGATGCCACTGGATTGATTTTAAATTAGTAAAAGTTTTTCATCCTTGCTTCAGTAGTAAACTACCGAACAATTTTCATTAATTTCAAATCAGCAATTTCCAGGTTTTAGAAGGGTTTAGATATACCCGCTCTTTGATTATGACTTCTTCACAATTGTATGGATTTCTGAAAGCTTTGTCGTCGTTCAAATAACAAATTTACTAACTATTCTTGAAGAGCAAAGTAACAGTGAAACACATGCAGAGAGAGCCAGAACTTTTGGTTTCCGTATACTTAATTAGGTCATTTCGAACTATAGGCGCAAGAGCAAACTCAGGATCATGTAGATATTACAAATCGTCCTCATTTAGCTGGCATGTCTAAGTAGGACTATAAAACCGATTCAATTTGTCTAACAAGATATTTCTGGGATTTAGTGGGATAATTCCGGTAGAGTCTGATTCCGTTTTAAACTAATAAGTAGCTTAAAACTTTCACAGGCCAAGCAGGGGCAGGCCAGATATATCTGTACCTTGCCACGACTTTGCGGTGTACAGTTACTTATACGTTGTAACTCATAAAATAAGGGATGAACGCTGTCATTCGTTATTCAAAAGGGTAGTATGGCAGATCAGCTTTGGTATCCTAAACGGTGTGATTATCTAAGGCAGTAATTTAACTTAGAAATGACTGGCAACCTAGTGTTACTTTACGCCTTAGATTTTTCTTTATTGAAATTCTTTCTTTTTACAAGAATGAGGACACCTAAGACAATGCTGTGTTGTATCCAAAACTATTATTTGTAAAATCAGTAAATAACACATATCGGTACAATCTAGAAAAAAAAATTAAAAGTGAATGAGAAAATCTGTTTTGGTTTCATGACGTCTTACATACTTGCTCGAATAAAAGAGCTGTGTTTATCATAATTTGCAAAAATATAGTTTTCAATTTTCAACTCAAGATGCAGAGGTTGCCTTTTTAGATCTTCAGGCATAAAGTTGTATATTTTAATATCTTTATAAAATAGATTTTTGGCATACAGTTTCACTCACATATTGACATTTGTATAATTAAATAAGATTTTTTATTGCTTCATATCCGTGATCTATTTTTTTGTAAATTTGTTTTCGTATGAACTATTTTTAGAACTGCATGAATGTATAGAGCTTTCACATCCAAAGTAGCTTCCGCTCTGAATAAATTTCTCACACTCTGACGATTCTGCATTTTAAAGACAGACCTGTATTTTTTAGGCTTGTTAAGTAAGCATATCTCCACACATAAGCTCAATATCTGAGAATAGATTCAACTAAACTGCTGAAAACAATTGTAAGTAAGAATATATCGAAATGTTTAAAACTATAAGTTCTGATTTTCAATTTATTTGTTGATGAGTTAATTTGAGGTGACCATTTAAGATATCCGCATGCAAACACCAAGGTACTTCATTGATTCCACTTGTTCTATTACTTCATTTGTTTTCCCAATTATTAGACACATAATGTTTTCTAGGGATGATGTATGTGAAGAGAAAATACACTAAATCTAGTGTTGAAATATTTAAACTGAGATTGGTGATATCGGGCCCGTGTGGGGGCGGGTTAGAATATCGTATATTCTGTGCTTCGTAAAAGGCGACTAAAGGAACCGAAATTCTGTCGGTATAAACAGTAAGCTCTTCTCAACCAACAGCTTCGGGTGGACGAGTTGAGAAGAGTCAGGACACCTTCCTGTCCTTGGGGTGAGAAATTGCCCCTAAAGGCGGTTGAACCAGTAGATACCATCTGGTCAACAGCATGAGGATGCAGAAATCAAATGGGAAACTACTGCATTAAACATCTTAAAGATATCTCAAGAGAACTCGTAGAATGAGTAAATGCTTTCTACGAGTTCACATGTCTGTTAAGACATTGTGACTATGATGATGGTGATATCGAGCCATTTTCTGACTTTATCAATATTTTTTTTGCCACTTTAAGAGCTTCGTCCCATGTACCTATGCAGACAGTATAATTAGCATCTCCCTATTTGTTGGCATTTAGTTAAATCAGTACACAATTTTATTTTCTCTACTCTGCGTTTGATATGGTACCGTCTAAACAGTGCATCGAGATACTTTTTCTCATGAGATCAAAATTTCATTACTCACGGGTTTCACAGAAGTATACCATGTTCTGTGGAAACATCTGAAATAAATTTCTCATGAAACAAATATCTCATGCGATTTTTATCTCATTGTGGACACACACCTTTAGATTTTAAATCATGCTTTATTGGAGTTTTCGATAATGCGCCTATTGCCTGGTGTGGCATAATTTTTGACATATACTGATTTGTTGATGAATCGAGAATCATTAGCCGCTTTTTTTTCAACAGATTTCTCATCTATTTCTCTCAATTTCTCAAGTAATAAAAATCTATCTTGTAGGAAAATTAGAGGTTCCGTCGAGCGTTAAATGGTCATGGCATGCACATAGTCTGACCAGCCTCGATGGCAAGCCGTAGCACTTATACTCATTAGTGTGAAGGTTAATGTTGTCATCGATTTTCCGGCGCTACTGTAACAAAATCTGCGCTTTTACGGGATCCTAATAGGACCCACGTCTCCACTAGTTTAGACGAAATGAGCTAACTTAGGGCAAACTTGCATGTCTCACCATTAAAGTTGAATGAGGAGGTCGGACATAGTACCACTATTTCGTTTCAGTATTGACATTGTGAAAGAGAAGACTAGAAGAGGGTAACAGTTAGGATCTTACTTGGCCAGTACCGAAAAGCCATACTATACTATTAGCTTTCTGATTAAAACTTGTGTTTTACAGAGGTTTTTTGACCGGTCAGTTTAATTATACTACTTATAATGAAGTCAGCATACCTAGTCAGTATTTTTCATTAAAATTCATAATAAATTAGTAAAGTCTAAATACTGTCAAATTTAGATATTCATTTTCCATCAATATGGACTTAAAAAAGCAAAATAAAAACAGTTAAACTGGAAATTTCTCAAACAACTATAAAGCCAGTCAATTTTTGTTAGAATATGCGCGTATGGTATATTGTTGTCATCTTCGGCTAGGGATTATCTATTCGTTTATTTGACGTATGGCTGCAAGGAAATACGAAAGAGTATACTGTTATATAAAAGTTATTAACGACTAGCCCCATGCATGAAATACTTAAATACGATACACAAATATGGATTGAGGGATAGATTGAAAGATTTAGAGATTATATGGATGTATATGAAAATAATTTAAAAGAACTCATATCTTCTTATTCGATTCTCATTTGTTTTCAGGTTATAGCCTGACAAAACATGTTTATCTATCTTTCCACTTGTATTTGAATTTTGTCATAATCAAACTATGCTATGTTCGACGCTCAAGGCGTTTGATAACTGTGATATTTTGATGAAGTGTCAGTGTACAGTGGCGGTATTTTTGAACTTTTATTAAAAGAACGCTATGATTAAGAACATGTTAATGTGTGAAATTTGTTAGTTTGTTATCAGCTATAAGTTGAAAACAAATAATAATAAATCGTCTCTATTTCTTGAATTTACAATAGGCGAAGTCTAGCTCAGCTATTTTTACACTTATCCTACTGTAGACTAAACCTGAATTGTCTTAAAACAGTTCATTCAGGTATAGTATAAAATACATTTTTTATTTACATTGCAACTAATTGATATCTTGAATAAATGATATAACTTAAGCAAATAATAAAAACAATAATAGTTGAATCAGTTTAGTTTAAACATTTTAACAACGAATAATTGAAAACGTCTTTCGGAAAACGCCTCCAAAGTAAGTTTTTATAACTATCAGGTAAGGAGTTATAAGTTGTAACAGCGTTATGCGTAAAACATCGGGTGAATAGAGCCGGATAAGAGCATTTTTTACATTATTTTCACATGTAAAATATACTCCTAGAGTTTGGTGCGTTCCTCCCGACTTACCGTGTATATTTGAAATTGCTTCAAACGTTGTCACGATACAGTTCTGTTGCGCGACTGTAGACTGCAATTAGGTGGTTAGAAGCATCTCCCATCAAGTTATATCGCTCGTCGTAAGGTGGTGTTTCCGCTTATTTAGCCATATAATTTTGATGTCGAGCGGCGATAATGTCTCCTGATGGGGTAATTACTAATGCCGTGGGGGTGAATTTTAGGTAAAAACCGTTAGTTAGGAGGCAGGGTCACAGCTACTACAGTGTGCTCTCTGATGCGATAGTAAAACTGCAAGCTTGACTGTTATATATTTTCAAAAAATTATGATATGTCATGAATTCTCGTTTCGTGTAGTGTACCACTTTTGCCTTGCTTAATTGTAAATTTCCCGTAAACTGTAGCTAAATTAAATCTAAACTAAATTTAAACTAAAATTTTATCTCGAAAAGATTATTTGCTTTTGGTTTTGAACAAACATAATTTTATATGGTTATGCTTATTTTTCATTCATACAATTAATAATTATTTTATTTAATTGTGTTTTTTTTGTTGTTTTTTTTTATTTTTATTCTTACTTTTATTGTATACAGATCATTTCCTATTCATTTATAGACACCTGAAGATGGTTTAGATTAAAATAAACCGAAACGTAGTGAAGGAAAGTTATAGTTTCAATCGTTGACCGAAACCTATGAAAACCAACCATAATTTATATGGTTATTGAGAATTACAAAATGAGTAGAACAATTGGGCAATTTGTAATGCACAGAAATAGTTTTGTACATTTTCCGAATGGGTAGCAGTTTGTTTTACAGCCTCTCAAACTCAGATAAAAAGTAGGGTTATGTTTATATTGTTGTTTTGGAAGTATTTTGTTTGTGCTCGTGAAATTGTGAATGTTACAATTATTATAATTGAAGAGTCCAATGCAAGAACCGGTTAAGTCCAATTTTTAACAATATTGCGTTATTCACCTGTTCTTGCTTATACAGGTATTGTTGGTTGTCTGGTTCTTTATGGTGTGCATGAATTAGCTAAGTACTGGACTTGACTTGTTCTTGCACAGTATGAAACGAACCAAACCTCTTTCATTTTTGCCATTTTTGAAATAAAATTGAATTTGTTGCTGGTAGGTAGTCTGTGTAGCAGAAGTGTAAGAATAGTAACAAATAGCGTGTATTTTTGGGTACTTGTACCGACAGTGACCAAGATTGTTTGCCGGAAAATGCCAATTATGGCCCAATACCAGAATACAGCGAATTTCGCTGTATTCTAAGAGAGATTAGAGAAAATACAAGAAATCATCACATACAGTTAATTAAAAGGGCTATCTTATATAATATTTCATGCAATAGCAAATGTACATTTTATGTGTTTCTTTAATATTGAATCATTAAAAACCTGTGTTAGAACAGGTTAAATCCAAACGTTTTTTTATTCTACAGTGATTTAAAGCGTTTAATTAGGCAATTTTCTAATATGAACTTTGTACAGTTGTGCCCACAGTTCCTTCAGACAGTTTTTCTTCGCTCCTGAATATGATTACAATAATAAAATGGAGCTATATCATAATCAGTTTTAAAATCAAATCGAAATTTTAAAACACTTACATATTTGAATATTATACCGGGCTGCCGTCATCACAACTACACACAGAAAAATATGTCGTTCTGTCAAAGACTTACGCTTGGATTCAATGGGACGTTACACTCAGCATTCCTCAAATACAGCGATGTTTTATCCAATGGGAAGAGGAGTTAGTAACGAATTATATCGTATTGCCGATTCAACTACAAGATGTCATTGGATTCCAATGAATAATTCAATCGCAGCCTGTCGTTGAATCGAATCTGTGTTTGATAATTGATTCTAAACTACTTTCTTTTCCTTGGACCAACAGATTTTATTGCGAGGACAGCTGATCGATTCGTGTGGATGTTTAATTATGTGATTTAGTATGAAGTTATAAGGAGCATGAAATAAGAATTAGACATAAGCCTGCACCAGTTGTTGCATTTTTACCTGAAATATAACTGTCTGACTAATCTAAATACCTACATTCAAATGTGGGTGTTAGCTCTTCTAAGCCCCAATTTCTCAGTAGGTCCTCCAATTAAATATATATCTGGACACATTTAAATCACAATTGCTGATGCAATATGCAGAACTACGAGATGACACAACACGACTAACACCGAAACAACACAACGAAACAACCTCGTCCATATTGGCGGGTTGGCGCCGATAATAACACTGAGATGATCCTCCTGTTTTTGCAATGTTTTCATTCAGTTTTGAAATTGCACAGACAAAATGTTATAGAAAACATGGACCTTAAAAGTCATTTCAAAGGCTATTTACATCACTGGACTTTACTTTCTTTTCGTAAACCTTTCACTACCTTACATGATACATAATTACTAATTTTCTAGGAATGACTGATCGTTTCCAAAAACTACAAACCATCAGATAGATAAGATAAATACTTCTGGGTTCTAGAAGGTTCATGGGTTACCAGACAGGATAACAGACCATAAGCTGATAGAACGAGGAAGGTGCATACCTTTTCGTGATATAGATATCGTAAAATTGCGATAAAGCATATCCTCTCAAATTCGAAATTTCTCGCAATTACAATACTTCCTCCGCATGGCCTGGAATAATACCATTTACTTATATACAGGGTTGGGATAAAGTATGGAACCAAGCAAATAACTTTGGAACGGAAAGAGTGATATTGCTGAAAATTTGCAGGCAAGTGTAGTGACGTCTAGTGCATCCGAAGACGTTATGTTAGCTATTAATGTACTTCCGGTTTAACCGGAAGTACCGTCAACTTTTTTAATTTAAATGGGATACCCTGTATGTTTTTGCAGATTTTAATTCATCTTTCTTTTCCGAATACGTCCATAGTGGGTTTAGCATTAGTTTCTGTAAAAACGGGAAAGATAAAGCTTCTTTATCATTTCATGTTTGACGGTGACTAAACAAAAAAAAAATACAAAAAAAATTACCTCAAACGGGAAGACCGCAGACCGCCACGGACGAATTTGTGAGACAATTTTTTTAAGAAACAAATACTAAACCCACTATAGACGTATTCGGAAAAAGAAGATGAATTAAAATCTGCAAAAATATACAGGGTGTCCCATTTAAATTAAAAAAGTTGACGGTACTTCCGGTTAAACCGGAAGTACATTAATAGCTAACATAATGTCTTCGGATGCATTAGACGTCACTACACTTGCCTGCAAATTTTCAGCAATATCACACTTTCCGTTCCAAAGTTATTTGCTTGGTTCCATACTTTATCCCAACCCTGTATTCAATGATGAATAATATGCTATTCTGGCATTTCTGACACTTCAGTTATCACGACGTGGACGTACTATGGCGTACCGTAACCAGTACAAATGTAACCTAATTGCTCAGTATTTAATATTAACGTTATAACATTTCTGATGGGCTGTATTAGATCTATTGATTATAATATGCCGTATTACATATCGCATAGCATAGTATTATTACATAATTGAGGGAAATCTCAAAATCAGGTCTGAGTTGAATACGTTCCGCTGTCATAACCCATCTTCAATGCGATTGAGTTCTAATGACAGGCAGATGTAACACAAATATTTCATCAGTCGGATGTATTATGCATTAGATGATAGTTGTTTTATTTCATTATCTTCTAAGTATATCACATTCATATTTCACACTTAAAACAAGTTTTATAAAACCTCAGGATGCAGGTGCATTATATTTCTCCTTTTGGTTTTATGAGGTATCGGCAATGGGGCTGCTGTTATCCGGGAAACAGGTAATAAATAATAAGTTAGCTGTCAAAGATGCATGTACTTGGCCTCAGTTGTACTGTCACACAATAAAAAGTTGTCTGAATCATATACATACATAATTAAGATGAGAAAAAGTTCTTGGGGTTGTGGCCAAAATTTTGAAAAAGAGGCTGGGTCACAGCATGGAGGAGACTCTGGTGCTAACAGCCAAGCTTTCGGCAATGTTTATTGCCATCTTCAGGGCATGTAGAGACGAAAAAGAAAAGACTTTCCGAGATTCCAACAAGACTATTAAGGTCGTGAAGGAACACCAGAAAACCTTTCCTTCTCCATATTTAAGATATAAGAGTAAATGCAGCTCAAACCATCAATGTCCGACTTTTTATTTAAATTGTTAGGGGTGTTCCTAATATGTACCATTTCCAGAAAAGTTCTCTTAAAATAGTTAGATTCAACATCCAAGATCTTAGCATTGCTCCAGGATACTGTGTGGCCTGTATCAATGGCATGTTGTGTTAAACCACAGCTAGTTATATTGCGATTGATATCACTTTTATGTGAGTTAATTCTACCTTGCAAATATCTTGATGTTTGTCTAATATATGACTTATTGCACTCACCACAAGGAATTTTATAAACAACATTGGATTTGTCTAACAATTTAACAGGGGTTTTTAATTTTGAAAAAAGTTTGGAAACTGTAATAACATTAGTCAATGCAATTTTAATGTTATGATTCTTGAAAATATTAATTAATCTAGATGTGAGATTATCTACATAAGGTAATGTTTTATAAAGGACTACAACACCATCCCGGTTATCATTGTTTTGGGCGTTGCCTGATGGGTTGGACGCTGGTAATGTGTGATTAGAAACAGCATTTGAATCTATCCTTATGTCATTAGTATTGTTATGTGGTAAAATAGAACTGGATCTTTCATTATAATTAAAAAGTAATGAGTTAATGAATTTAATGGGGTAAGAATTTTCAATTAACAATTTCTTTAATTTTTGGAGACTTTCATTTTTATGTTGTGGATGGCTTAAACGTATGACTCTATTCTTTAATGCCAAAATGAGATTCTTCTTCATCCTAGGTGGATGATAGGAAAAATAGTTGATGTATCTACCACTACTCATTGGCTTGGTGTACCATTTAGTGCACAAAACATTTGTGTTAGGATTTCTGATAACAAGCATATCTAAAAAAGGAATACTATGATTGTTTTCTCTTTCCACAGTAAATTGGATATTAGGATTAAAGGAATTAAAAATTGTTAAAACATGTTCAATTTTATCCTCGGGTAAAGCAAGCAAAAGATCATCCACATAACGTTTTATAAATGGAATGTTAAAGTTGATGTTTGCACGAACATTGCTTACTAGGTCATCCAGGACAAAATTTACCAGTATAGGGCTAATACTAGAACCCATTGGAGTACCAAAAATTTGTTTATAAAATTTACCATCAAACACTAAACAATTGGAATCAAAAATGAATTTGAGTACTTTTAAGAAAGAGTTTAAATCAAGGTTACAATGTTGAGAAATAGTGTTAAAATTTCTAGTAAGACAATCTAAAATAACTTCTAATGGTACATTCGTGAATAGTGATACAACATCAAAACTAACTATGACATACCCAGGTGGTAGTTGATAATCATTTATAAAAGAGCTGAAAGAAAAGGAATCTTTGATGTAATATTCATTCTCACTATTATAGGCTGATGTTAAAATGTCAGTGAGGAATCTAGCTAGTTTCCCATTAGGTCCATTGATAGAAGAAACTATAGGCCTCATTGATAATTGCGGTTTGTGAATTTTGGGCAAGGTATATAAACGAGGTGTAAGTGTATTGTAGCATGTTAAGTTCTTGGATTCAAGGCTGGAAATAAAACCATTATCTTTGAGCTGGCGAACTAAAGTGTTTGATTTTCTTTGTAATGTGATATTAGGATCATTGTTGAGCTTTCTGTAATATTTAAAGTCATCCACTAAAAGTTGGCTTTTTTCTAAGTAATCATTTTTATACATGACCACAGTGACATTACCTTTATCACTATTTACAACAATGATCTCAGGGTGTTGTTTTAGAAAATTTTGGCATTCTATGAAATAATCAGAAAGAAAATGTTTACTGTTGCTGAACTTGTGAATAAAATTAGTGATGATGTTAGTATATTGTGACCTAAAGATGTTTTTTTGTTCATCTTCAAAAGGGTTGATGATATTTTCCAATTCTGCTAGAAGTTTTGAAAGTTTCAGGTCTCTTAACGATGGGGGGACAGAGAATTTAGGACCTAGTGATAAAATAAACTTGGCTTTCGGAGGAATGTCGATGTTAGTAAGGTTCTTAAGCCATTTTTCTTTTATAGCAATTTTATTGATGTAAGAAAGTCTAAGGTTTTTAATTTTGGTTATGTTGGATGCTTTAATAGAGTGGAAAACATTGTTGAACTTAATATTTTGGCGTCTGGAAAATTCCCTGATTATATGATTTGGAAGTGAAAGATTATTCTTGATAATTTCAAGTTTTTTCTCAAAATTCTTTAAGTCACAAATAGTAACACCAATCTCTAAGTTAATGAGTTGAATTTTTAACCTGTTGTTGAGTCCATCAATCCTTCTCCCCAGTCTGCCTCCTGAGTGTTGCAAAAGACATCTTACATTTTGAGTACAATTTACTATATGACTAGGAAAAAGTCCTTCTCTTCTACAAGTTAACAAAAAAATTCGTCGGTTCTTCAATGCTGCTATTTTGTTGTTCAGTCTGACCCATTCTTTCAGCAAAGATACGTTGTGGGTACCATAACGTTGTTCAATTTGCTGATAAAACCCCATCTGTATCCTAATACAAGGTAAGCTTATGGCCAAAAAACTGAATTTAGATGAGAAAAAATTCTTGGGGTTGTGGCCAAAATTTTGAAAAAGAGGCTGGGTCACAGCATGGAGGAGACTCTGGTGCTAACAGCCAAGCTTTCGGCAATGTTTATTGCCATCTTCAGGGCTTTAACGTTGAGGTTTGCCAATTCGAAAACAGCAATTGCATTGAGTGCAACACGACTTCTAAATGCAATTAAATCTAAATGCAATTAAATGATCGTCACAATTTTTGATAAAATCTTTCAAAAAACCTATGCCACTATGGCGTCTTCTACTAACAGGTCAGGAACACAAACGAACATATACTTGTAAATTACAAACGAATACAGGAACGACCTTTACATGTTTAAATTTTAAAAAACCCGTAGGTGTATTACTAAATTCGTGGTTTGAAAACACACATTTTACGATCTAGGTTTTTCTTAAATGGTCTAACAGGTGGTACAATGGCCGTTACTTAGTGAAATGTGCACTAAATGGTACACCAAGCCAATGAGTAGTGGTAGATACATCAAATATTTTTCCTATCATCCACCTAGGATGAAGAAGAATCTCATTTTGGCATTAAAGAATAGAGTCATACGTTTAAGCCATCCACAACATAAAAATGAAAGTCTCCAAAAATTAAAGAAATTGTTAATTGAAAATTCTTACCCCATTAAATTCATTAACTCATTACTTTTTAATTATAATGAAAGATCCAGTTCTATTTTACCACAAAACAATACTAATGACATAAGGATAGATTCAAATGCTGTTTCTAATCACACATTACCAGCGTCCAACCCATCAGGCAACGCCCAAAACAATGATAACCGGGATGGTGTTGTAGTCCTTTATAAAACATTACCTTATGTAGATAATCTCACATCTAGATTAATTAATATTTTCAAGAATCATAACATTAAAATTGCATTGACTAATGTTATTACAGTTTCCAAACTTTTTTCAAAATTAAAAACCCCTGTTAAATTGTTAGACAAATCCAATGTTGTTTATAAAATTCCTTGTGGTGAGTGCAATAAGTCATATATTGGACAAACATCAAGATATTTGCAAGGTAGAATTAACTCACATAAAAGTGATATCAATCGCAATATAACTAGCTGTGGTTTAATACAGGCCACACAGTATCCTGGAGCAATGCTAAGATCTTGGATGTTGAATCTAACTATTTTAAGAGAACTTTTCTGGAAATGGTACTTATTAGGAACACCCCTAACAATTTAAATAAAAAGTCGGACATTGATGGTTTGAGCTGCATTTACTCTTATATCTTAAATATGGAGAAGGAAAGGTTTTCTGGTGTTCCTTCACGACCTTAATAGTCTTGTTGGAATCTCGGAAAGTTTTTTCTTTTTCGTCTCTACATATCTTTCACGACAATTTTATTATCCTATTTTAGGCCACCGTGTATTCACGTTTTACAACTGAGATCTTGGTTTCTTTAGTGTGTTTTGACTTTTCAGGTTTTTGTTTTTCTCACAGTTGGTATCGTACAACTGTCAATATAATTATTAATAATTCATATGTCAATCGTTTTCTCTTTCTGCTTCCACATTTCACTAAGTAACGGCCATTGTACCACCTGTTAGACCATTTAAGAAAAACCTAGATCGTAAAATGCGTGCTTTCAAACCACGAATTTTAGTAATACACCTACGGGTTTTTTAAAATTTAAACATGTAAAGGTCGTTCCTGTGTTCGTTTGTAATTTACAAGTATATGTTCGTTTGTGTTCCTGACCTGTTAGTAGAAGACGCCATAGTGGCATAAGTTTTTTGAAAGATTTTATCAAAAATTGTGACGATTATTTAATAATTGCATTTAGAAGTCGTGTTGCACTCAATGCAATTGCTGTTTTCAAATTGGCAAACCTCAACGTTGTGAGTATAACTTTAATAATTTATTATACATTTTGAAACTAAATTCTTTTTTGTTTTTCCTTTAACTATGTAGAAAGCCCTGAAGATGGCAATAAACATTGCCGAAAGCTTGGCTGTTAGCACCAGAGTCTCCTCCATGCTGTGACCCAGCCTCTTTTTCAAAATTTTGGCCACAACCCCAAGAACTTTTTCTCATCTAACATTTCACTAAGTAACGGCCATTGTACCACCTGTTAGACCATTTAAGAAAAACCTAGATCGTAAAATGTGTGTTTTCAGACCACGAATTTTAGTAATACACCTACGGGTTTTTTAAAATTTAAACATGTAAAGGTCGTTCCTGTGTTCGTTTGTAATTTACAAGTATATGTTCGTTTGTGTTCCTGACCTGTTAGTAGAAGACGCCATAGTGGCATAAGTTTTTTGAAAGATTTTATCAAAAATTGTGACGATTATTTAATAATTGCATTTAGAAGTCGTGTTGCACTCAATGCAATTGCTGTTTTCAAATTGGCAAACCTCAACGTTAAAGCCCTGAAGATGGCAATAAACATTGCCGAAAGCTTGGCTGTTAGCACCAGAGTCTCCTCCATGCTGTGACCCAGCCTCTTTTTCAAAATTTTGGCCACAACCCCAAGAACTTTTTCTCATCTAAATTCAGTTTTTTGGCCATAAGCTTACCTTGTATTAGCATACATAATTATGTGATACTATGATCTCCGAATTATTGCTTTTATATGGTCAAAGATGTGTGGAAAGAATTACCCCATGGCCGGCCCTTTATTTTTTACCAAAAATTAAGAATCTCTGCTAATAAGCTATTTTCCTGAACAAGTAAGTGTTCTGCCAAAGCTGATGCATTTTCTCCAGACTAATGGATGAGACATTATGTGATATCTGCAAAAAAGCATATCTCCATCACTTGGATTATGTAAATAATTGCTATTACTCTAATGAATGCATTTTGGATCCTTTTACTTCCCACATCGTAAGGTGAGGGGGTATTGTGATCAGCAGAATTTTAGATTTTGAGTTAATACTGTCTTCTCTGACGGTTTGTTTGTCTATTGGGGTTTTTCTAGCCGCGCAATCTCAGTAACCGCTGCTTGGATTATGATGAAATTTGGGTAGCGATATGCTATGGTGTCATAGTAGGTATAACATTGAAAATCGCTGCAAATCCTGTTTTAGGTGTTTCAGGGCTTCCTGATTATTTTCTATTTTTTTTTTGTGAGGCTGAAATCATAGTGGCGGGGTGGGTATTGAGTTTGAAAAGTAGAATGTTTGTTGTATTCATAAACTACATCGCACGAAAAAAAAATGAATCTGGTGATATCTTGTGTTTTTTAAACCTATTCGATTGTTTTCTTTGAACTTTATATCCGTGGAATAAGTTGACACTCACATTTATTATAATACTAGCCTGTAACTTGGGAACTACTAACTTGATTGTGGTGAAATTTTTACACCATATTGCAACCCTGAAGTAAATGATAACAGTGTATCGCTTGGAACTCTTTTCAGTGGCGGAGCAGAAATAAAAAAGTTATAAATATCAAAATTGCTTAAACTTCATTTTTAGGTGTTTCAAAGGTTCTTAATCATTATCTAATTTTTTCAACTTCAAATCCGATAATGTGTAAAAAGTATTGTGTCAAGACACTTGACGCCATTTTTTAGAGATGGTCTGAAACATGTGGGCTAAGGATCAGTAAATATGGAACGGAGCTCTAGTACGGCGTCTTCACAACAGCCATGGAATCATGTAGCGATCAGTAGCATTATTGGTGTCGGTAAATTCCCCAAACCTTATGTAGTATTAGCTGGCTTTAATTTATGTTTCCTGCGGACCTGAGAACTGGATAAAATGCGATTTCAACAGCGTGTTGATGCACGTCTAAAGTGTCTGAGATACGTGGACAATATTAGCATCAACAATGACTAAAATATATTAAATAATGAAGTCAAGATGATTGACTCAGTACTTCCCACACATTACGCTGATACCAGTTTATTATTTTCCCATAGCATGAAGCTTTAGTCTAAGATCCCTTGCAGCTAAATAATCGCCAGCCCCCCCCCCCCTAAAACTGTCTTATGCCGCTAGGTCTTTCCTTCACAGGTCAATGAACAACCTATTATCGATACTACAAACTTTTCACTTTTACAACCCCCCACCCCCCAACCACCTCACTTTCACCCCCACCCAAAAAACTGGTAGCAAATTATCAGGAACCCCTAAAACATCTAAAAACCTAATTTGAGTTGCTTTCATACTTGTCGCGTTCTTTGATTATTGCTACGCTGCCACTGACAAGATTTTTAACAAACATACGCGTTTCCCATTCTCACCACGGTAACAATATACTGTGTCAAAATTTCATTAGAATCAATTTAATCGTGTCCACGTTACAAAATACAAAACGATTTAAACCAATAAATTCTCGTATAGTATACAGAAAATTCTAAGTCCCTTAGTTTCCGTAATAGGCTAGGCAATGTTCGGATGGACCTAAAAACGTGACTTGTGTCGCTAGATCTTCCTTCAGGTTGGTGGACAGCCTATTATGAGTACAAGAAACTTTTTAATTTTACAACCCCCAATCACCCAACCACTCCAATTTCAATCCCACCCAAAAAAACGCAGAAAATGATCAGGAACCTCTAAAACGCTTAAAAACGAAGTTTGAGCTGTTTTTATATTTTTAGTTTTTTTATTATTTCTGCGCCGCCACTGGCACGATTTATCAAAACCATCCGCGTTTTCCATCTTCACCATGGTAGTAATGCTGTTTCAAAATTTCATTAAAATCAATTCAACAGTTTCCTCGTTACAACGGTCTAACGCAATACTCTCGTATGTTTACATCAGAAAAAATAAGTCCTTTGCTTTCTGTAATAGGCAAGGCAATGTTTGGATGGACCTAAAAAAGTTACTTATGCCGCCAGGTCCGACAGACCGACAGACCGACAGACCGACAGACAGACCGACGGAAATGAGTGACGTGGATTTTCGTTATGTAGACGACATAAAACGCCCAAAAAGCGTATTATCTCAAAATCGAAAATTTTCGCGATCAC
This sequence comes from Callosobruchus maculatus, assembly GCA_951848785.1. Lineage (NCBI taxonomy): Eukaryota > Metazoa > Arthropoda > Insecta > Coleoptera > Chrysomelidae > Callosobruchus > Callosobruchus maculatus. The sequence continues at coordinate 1,362,536 of CATOUR010000126.1, forward strand.
AACACACTCCCCTCACCTATTGGTGTGGGAAGTAAAAGCAAGGTGGACAGACGTTCGCTGTACCGGCAGTTTTCTGACCACTTTTGTCCACTAGTTAGTCGTGGAGAGTTATTTCCGAAACATTAGCCGTGGTCTATAAATTATTTTTATTGGGGTTGTTAAAGTTTGGATTTGGGGGCGGATCGTACATCACTCCCCTATTCCTCGCCAGTCTTATCGGGCCAAATGTGCGGTAAAAAGAAGAAAAGGGCGCGTACTGTGCAATTAGGACAATGAAAAGTTTTTAAATGGTTACAGGAATTCCACATCCGCAGTTTGGAAAGAGTTGGGTTTAGATTTAACGTTTTGGTTGGATCAGTAGACAGGAGTAAGTACAGGATGAGTTTAAAAATATGCACCGGCTAAAATTGACTATGCAAGTTCGGCAGTCATTGAGGCACCACTGGAAGATAATTGTGAGAGAAAGAATGAGAGCCGAATGAAACGTAAATGAGACAAAGAGTGCACGAATGTCCCAATGTGTGGCAACATAGCACACCATATCGCAACTAAATGTTTATTAGTATTTCTGTGAAAACTAATTCCACCGTAAAAATTAAGACGACTTGAAAAATATTGACAACTTCATAAAAAGTATAAAAAAGTATTGGCGCCTTCAAAACTCTTGAACCGGTACGACCGCAAATTTTTATTCCAAGGGTGTCCAAGGCTTGGAATGGACTGCCAGAAGATGTGTTTATTGGGCCTGCGGGTGTTGACCTAAACAAGTCCCGCGTTAGCAAACTGCCCCTAACATAATCTTTCCACAGCAGCCGCGGTACCCTGGTAATTAGGCTTCGCCTACGCGTTCTGCTCCGTTATAAAATAAAATACTCAAAAATGTTTTACTAGTTCGCCACTGCATATTGCTTCCAAAGTTTAATAAAAACAAATGGCTGCCGAAACCACGCAGTGACATACCTACCCCGAAGTTTACAGGAGAACGTATCTAAAGCCGGCGCCATATATGCGGTAATCGGCGAGCAACGAACCCCGATTAATTGCTATTCGGCTATGTGGCTGCAGGACTTTCCCCGAATACTCGCCATATGCCGAGCACCGAGCATTCAGCCGGCGCGAACAACGAACAGCGAATATTCGCAATTCGGCAAACGCCTACTAGTGTGGCTGGAGCAGTTTGTGCGAATGGTCGGAATTTGCCGAACACAAATAAGTACCCGAATACTGACACAGAAACAGGAACAGGGCCGGACTAGAGAATTAAAAACTTTATTCGCATTGTTTATTTGTTAGCATGTTAGCATTTTTGAATTCTGTGTGTTCAAAAACCCCCAAGTATTGAATTTCACCGCCCCAGCTGTGGCAGTTTTATTTATTTATTTATTTATTTATTTATTTATTTATTTATTTATTTATTTATTTATTTATTTATTTATTTATTTATTTATTTATTTATTTATTTATTTATTTATTTATTTATTTATTTATTTATTTATTTATTTATTTATTTATTTATTTATTTATTTATTTATTTATTTATTTATTTATTTATTTATTTATTTATTTATTTATTTATTTATTTATTTATTTATTTATTTATTTATTTATTTATTTATTTATTTATTTATTTATTTATTTATTTATTTATTTATTTATTTATTTATTTATTTATTTATTTATTTATTTATTTATTTATTTATTTATTTATTTATTTATTTATTTATTTATTTATTTATTTATTTATTTATTTATTTATTTATTTATTTATTTATTTATTTATTTATTTATTTATTTATTTATTTATTTATTTATTTATTTATTTATTTATTTATTTATTTATTTATTTATTTATTTATTTATTTATTTATTTATTTATTTATTTATTTATTTATTTATTTATTTATTTATTTATTTATTTATTTATTTATTTATTTATTTATTTATTTATTTATTTATTTATTTATTTATTTATTTATTTATTTATTTATTTATTTATTTATTTATTTATTTATTTATTTATTTATTTATTTATTTATTTATTTATTTATTTATTTATTTATTTATTTATTTATTTATTTATTTATTTATTTATTTATTTATTTATTTATTTATTTATTTATTTATTTATTTATTTATTTATTTATTTATTTATTTATTTATTTATTTATTTATTTATTTATTTATTTATTTATTTATTTATTTATTTATTTATTTATTTATTTATTTATTTATTTATTTATTTATTTATTTATTTATTTATTTATTTATTTATTTATTTATTTATTTATTTATTTATTTATTTATTTATTTATTTATTTATTTATTTATTTATTTATTTATTTATTTATTTATTTATTTATTTATTTATTTATTTATTTATTTATTTATTTATTTATTTATTTATTTATTTATTTATTTATTTATTTATTTATTTATTTATTTATTTATTTATTTATTTATTTATTTATTTATTTATTTATTTATTTATTTATTTATTTATTTATTTATTTATTTATTTATTTATTTATTTATTTATTTATTTATTTATTTATTTATTTATTTATTTATTTATTTATCTATTTATTTATTTATTTATTTATTTATTTATTTATTTATTTATTTATTTATTTATTTATTTATTTATTTATTTATTTATTTATTTATTTATTTATTTATTTATTTACTCTACCCAACAGTTTAACACCAATTACAGGGTGAGATATACATGTACTTAACTTTATTTACTGATGAATAACTTAAAAATAGAAGAAACAAAAAACGTTGTAACGAAAATTCAGTGACAGTCAAGAATCTTCCAAAAAATACTGCTTAATCTTTGATACACTGCTATTAAATATATCAAGCTGATTACCTATTGTATTACATTTCCTTAGCATACTGGGTAGAGGTGAATAGTGCTTAATGTCTGTTCGGGCAGTTGGCAGATAGAAAGTGTCACTTGCTCTGGAGCACAGTCTTGGAATGTTTAAAGAAAATTTGCTCAGCAGATTAATGTCGTCAATATCACCATTTAATAATTTGAATGCAGAAACAACAGACTGTAGTTTTCTTCTTGCTTCCAAACTGCACATACCATGTCTCTCAAGAAGGGAGTCGTGGGGTATTCCTATATGTGGATAAACGCCGTCCACTTTGAAAGAGAGGAATTTCAAAAACCGCCTCTGTACCGACTCAAGTTTCTGTACATGCGTTGAATGGTACGGATTCCAAACCAGCGATGCATATTCCAAGATAGGTCTAACATATGCATAATAAGGAATTTTGAGAGGTGCTGTCTGGGTGAAGTTACGGCAGTTTCTAACAATACATACATATGTCCGACTTGCAGTTTTGGAAATATTTAAGCCTTCCGGTACTGTTTACTGAGAAGGCGGTGAGGAACACCAGTTGAAACTTGTTCATGCTGTAAACCATTATTAGGGAATACTTCTATATTAAATAAAATATGCAGTGTGTTCTATTAATAAAAATCGGGGATATTTGTTTGTAAATTTAGAAAAATAATTTATAACTTGGAACTTGCAAATCCGGATATTAATAGAAAATAAATTATACCTTGGCAAGATCGCAATAATATTTTAGGGTTTAATAGAGATCAATGATGGAAACTAGAAGAATTAAAAAAAAGTAATAGTACCATATAAGAAAATCAAGTTGATCACTATCCTACTTTCCCGAAACACCCTGTATATTTCAGAATATTTTTAGGGTATGCGTCTTAAGTAACCAAACAACCTTCTATTTGACATTTTCTTCTATCAGGTATACATTGCGAGATATCGAGGAATTACACACTAAATGGACAACCTGTATAATATTATGATTGTCTTAGCGTCTGTGCTAAGGTGTGATCTTGTAAATCTGAATTGGTCACTATCATTACTATCCTCACTACTGTTCTCCGACGCATCTCTAGTGGTGCATAATAATAAACATCCTTGTCGTCTTCAATCTTCCCACGAAATATGCTCAACTTTCAGCCTTCCGTCAAAGAAAATTGCTCAATGTAAGCAAATACAGAAAAAGCATGAAAATTAGAAGAAATATATCATTATTATTTTCCATTGATGATGACGTTGATTCTACTGTCGATAAATTTTAATAATAAATGAGTTTCAATTTGCTACGAATATTCGGGCTTTCCCATTCCCTTTCTTCTCGAAACTAAACAAAGCCAACTACGCACATGTAGGGCCGTACGTGCTCGCTATTCGGCGAGCAAGGTTGAAAAACGGCGAGTATTGATACTCGGCAAATACCCGCATATGTGGCGCCGGCTTAACAAAAATTGCTTCTCCAATGTCATAAATACATAACATAGAAAAGTTACTAGCAATTTTTATTTATTGGAGATGAACATTGTTTGAGTACAAAAATGTCTGACCTACATACATCAGCAAGAAAATCTACCTTACAGTTGAGGAGGAGAAGAGGAACCTATTTTATTCGATCAAAAAAATTTCTTCTTAAGCGGCATCAACGACTATGTAGGTTATTATCTTTAGAATTGATATTATTAACACGCTTTTATTATGATAGCTTCCCCTGAATGTATGTTTGTTTGTTAGTTTTTTTGTGAGTCTGTAACTCTCCCATGGATTAGGAGCAAGTAGCTTACTACTGTTATTAACACGGTTTTATTACATAAGATGCGTCTATCATAAAATAATATGTTATTATATATCTCAAGTAATTAAGAATGGTTGCTGTTTCTTTAAAAACGAATAAAGAAATTTTCAATTACATGCAGCTCGTAGTCATCTTGTTCACTGTCACTTAATAACTGACTAGGGACTAGGTCAATGACATGCCGTGCGGATGTAAACAAAGTTGATTCATTGGGATTTTGCATTTATAGACAGCTTGTGATACTACTGTCTAAGAGATGGTGCACACACCTTAAAGTTTGTCAATATTACACAGAGGCGTAGCGACGAGAGCTAAAAGGCGTGACATTCAACTGTTTGGAAGAAAACATCGAATTAGAAACTTAAAAATATTTTTTAAAATAAACTTAAAACAACAATGAACAAAAAATACTATTATTGTTGTGAAAAAAAGTATTGGCGCTTGCGCTCAATGCTTTTTCCCAATAAGAGTAATATTTTTCGTTCACTATTCTTTAAAACTTATTATAACAAATTATTTTGTAATATTATGTTCACTACAAGTGTGTATTTTAGTTTTTTTTAACTATATTCATTTTTATACTTGCTTGGTCTAGAAGTTTCAAGAGTGAAGGATTCATGAATGAAATAAATATCGAGATACATATCATAATGTTACTGGAATATTTTTCCTCATTGAAGATTGAATTAGTGCTCAAAAAAATCGTAGACCGGTTAGTAGAATTAAAACATTCAGTTTACCTGTACCTTTATTGAACTGACATTTATTGCGTTCAAGTTCTTGCAAAAAGGTGATAAACAAGGCGATGCTCCTCTGGCAAACATCATTAGCAGTATCGTAGGTACAACACCATGAGAGAATATGCAACGAAGCTATTATTCAGCTAGGATCCAGCTAATATTAGCAGTTGAGATTTTCGCAGTAATTCTCGGGATATAAGCGCCTAATCTTCCGTGTTCTGTGCTCTCTGCTAAACTTGGCACCAAAGCACGTTTCTACCAGAGAATTCTGACACGTCTAGATTCAGATCAACATGTTACAAAGGTATACTTTGTCTGGTAATTCTCATATACAATGTGTCCGGTCATTGGTGTCGGAGCCTTTCATCATGATCATAGTCACAATGTCTTAACAGGCATATTGTGAACTCGTAAAATGCATTTACACATTTCTCGTGGGATATCTTTAAGATCTTTAATGTAGTAGTTTCCCATTTGCTTTCTGCATCCTCATGCCGTTGACCAGATGGTATCTACCGATTCATCCACCTTTAGGGGCAATTTCTCACCCCAAGGACAAGGTGTCCTGACTCTTCTCAACTCGTCCACCCGAAGCTGTTGGTTGAGAAGACTACTGTTTACACCGATAGTAGTTCGGTGTTCCTTTTAGTCCCTTTTACGACACGCAGGATATACGATGGGAGATATTCTAACCCGCCCCCACACGGGCCTTTAGGGGGATAAAATACGTTAATTTTTATCGACAAATCACCCCTCAAAAGTAGTTTTTATCCCACCATAATAAAATGACAGCCATTTTGTTGTTTGTTTAATTGATGCTCGAGTGTTCTAGTAATTTGGCCATATGGCTACCTAAGTAGTGGTTCTTCAAACACAAAATAAGTCTCATTCGAAAGCGAAGCATGCAGACCATAAACTAACAACTAAACTAACTTTCCAAATTTCGTATCATACCAGGGCAAAAAAATCAAAGAAAATAATCATGTATTTTTGCGTTTTTCACAATTTTGAATATGACCCTTTATTGTCTAATCCGGCCGTGAGAAGACAATTAAACAAAATACTTAGTGGTCACATCATTTATTTTGGGAAAAAAAGAAACAAATGTTACAACCATTGTTCGAAATGTCTTCCTTGGTGTTGCAGATATGCTGTTGTACTGACACATGTTGCGGAGAGCGACTGATCATTGCTTTGTCATTCCGTAATTCATTTCCGAATAACTTTGCTAATAAGCTCCTCGCGTGTATTTGGCAGGTTGACATTAACTTTCTATTGCATTGTACCCCACAAGAAAAAATCAGGTTTGGTCAAGTCCGGTGAACGCCGTTTGAATGAACGATGCTCGCCGTCGATTGGACACGGTGGAGCAATCGCTTGGCCACCGCTTAAAAATAAACAAAATTAGGTTAACGGCTTAGATTTTTTGGAAAAAATAAAACTGTAAAAAAACGCAAAAAAATTCTTTTTCTTATCTTTTAACAATTTTTTCGCCCTGATATGAAACGAAATTTGGAAAATGTTTACCATTAGTTTATGGTCTACATGTTTCGCTATCGAATGAGATTTATTTTGTGTTTGTAGAACCTTTACTATAGGTAACTATGGCTAAATTAGTACAACACTCGTGCACCAATGAAACAAAAAAATGGTTGCCATTTTATTATGGTGGGAGAAAAACTACTTATTGAGGGTGATTTGTCGATAAAAAATACTGTATTTCATCCCCGTAAAGGCTGCGACACCGATGACCAGACACATCGTATAAAGCCGATGTTATAGAAAGTTTATTGATAGTGCAATGGTTAGGCTAGAGTCCTTATTAGTAAAAATGGTCGAGATACATCTGGCAGTAATTTTATTGCCCTAATATCTCAAAAAGTTGATCTCCTCTGATGGCCAAGAACGTGTATCATACAACGCATAGTGTCGCGTGCCGGATGTTGAAGATAGAACCATCCAGGGCCATACTAACATTAAATAAGAAAACCAAACATGGTTGGTGGATTTTTAGTAGATATTGATTAAGATTATGAAATGTAGAATAAATATTATTCAAACTTACATTCTAACAATATTTCTTAAGAATACAAATGAAAATGAAATGAAAGGAATTTAGCACAAGTCAAAGTCAGATCCATCAAGTTGAGAATTATTAATTAAAAATTAATTAAAAAGGATGACTCTATTTTTATTACATACTTAGTGCAATTTTACTATTTTCTTGAGTTATTAAATGAACCTGATCTGTAATAAGCTTGTTGTAACTGCTGATGAGCTTTCAGGGTGTACTACTTAATATTTATTTTTAAATCGCTCCATATTCAATACTTACTTTTCTTATGTTATTAAGACACTAACAAAATTTAATATATGTATTATACATATATTTAGCAGGAATTTCTTATTACAAATCCTAAGCTTATACAACCGAAATACGTAAATTTTAGAAATGCGATATGAAAAAAATGGATTATTCTAAATAAAATAAAATAATAAAAATAGACATAACATGAACTTGTTGAACTTCTGCCACAATGGGGTGGAGTCACGATGGATTTATTTATATGATGTTAATTCACAAAAATACTCTTAAATGTTTTCAAACAAAAAATACTATACATATATTTGGCAGCTGTTTCTTATTACAAGTCAAACAATAAGCTTATGCAACCGAAATACGTAAGTTTTAGAGAAAAGTGGATTTCTCTAAGTAAAATGAAATTATAAAAATGGACTATAACAAGAACAACTTACAATGACCTTATTTCAGCACGAGTTGCCATGTCGCCAACATTTTTGAGCATACTAAGCATTTTGGCTTCCAAAACTCTATACAGGCATGCTTGTTTTCTTATGTCATTAAGGTCCAGTTTCACAGTTATGACGTTAATATACAAAAATATACCAAAATATATTATACATATATTTAGCAGCTACTTGCAACCGAAATAAGTAAATCTTAGGAATAATGATATGAAAAAAGTTGATTCTTCTAAATAAAATGAATTCATATTTAATTCTAATTTTTTTGTAGTTATACCTACATGGTGTCAAATGGAATTTTCACCGGATTCAATAAATCACAACGCAGTTAGCACCAGTTCTTCTGCTTTTGTGATTATTCATCTTTTGTTTTTGCATAAAACTGGATCAAGTAACCCAGAAGAATAATTTTTCATGTGAAAATTTCTAGAAAAAGTTTATATTAGTGGTGCAAATCCAATACACTAATCTGCATTCAGACGCAGTCTAGACGTTGTGAGCACATCTCTGGCATGTACGCTGCTGTTTCCCTTATCGATAGGATTCGTATCTAGTTATCTATGTGTGCATGTATATAACCGTCGCATAACAAGTTTACCGGATAAATATGTCGTTTGTTCCCGATATTACATGTCAACAATCCACGTTGGAGTTTACAATAACTACCTAGTCGGCAAAATAGTGTTTACTGTACAATAATCTGCTTCGTAGTCTATACACATGGCAGGTTTCGCGGAAAAGGGCAATAAGTCCACACCTGCTTCTTCTGGATGTAATTTTTCTTTTGCAATATGGAGCAATTCATTGGAATCGTTGTTAGTGAGGATTCCAGATTTAGTTTGTAGAGCTAGGGTGCTCTGAATTTCCTTGACACATGATATTCTCGTAACAAAAAAAAGTTCAAACGAAAACTGAGTGGAATTTTTGAAAGTACTATAGATTCTATCATAATCATACTTTTAAACATGTTTTTTTGTACTTCAACCCTTAAAACTCACCCTCCACTTTTGTTTTTCAAATAGCACCAAATAGTTTTTCCTACACAAATTAAGCCCTTATATTACTTAAAATCTTGCCTTTGATTTTACACGCAAACTTATTTTTTCCCTAAAATCATAACCATGACATAAATAAAATAAAAATTTGCTTGACGCAAAAAACTGATAACAATAAAACTAATTGGGTTTTTAAAGGTACTAAATGATCTATAATACATGTTTCGAAAACAAATGTGTCTTTTTTATGCTTTTCTATTACGAAAATATTACGCTATAAATAAATGCTCATTTTATCTTATGTTAATGACTTTACGAATAAAATTGGTTTGTTTTATGAAGTCAAAAGCACAATAAGATATTAAATAAAATAATGATCTCACTAATGTAGGAAAAGTAGGGAGTTTTATGGGTTGAAGTAACAAAAATGTTTCGAAAGCACGGTATGATAGGTCATTCGGTACCCTTGAAAGGCCCACTTAATTTTATTTTTTATCTGTTTTTTCCACGAAAATATGACGTCTCAAACAAATCCTCATTTTATTTATTTTATTCACTTTGCTTATGACTTTACGAAAAAAATAGGTTTTTCTACGAAGTCAAAGGTATTATAGGATTTTAAATAAAATAAGAACGTAATTTGTGTAGGAAAAACTATTAGGTGCTATTTGAAAAAAAAACTTGGGGGTGAGTTTTAAGGGTTGAAGTACAAAAAAAAGCTTTGAAAGCAGGGTACGATGGATCCTGTAGTAGTACTTTCAAACATTCCACTCGGTTTTCGTTAGAAAATTTTATTTATTACGATATCACGTGTCAAGGAAATTCAGGGACACCCTATATAGAGAAAGCCAACTACTTTTATATGGAATGCGAGCTTGCGCTCACTATAAGGCAGTGGATATCTCATTTTACCTCCCACGAAATATGTATAAGTTTTTTGAGTGTTTTAAAATTTCATCGAGAGAACTCATGTTAGTTTCTTCCGTCGTCTTATGTCTCTGGCAAGTTTTCTACCCACGTAATGTCAGTAACCGCTACACCAATGATGATAAAATATGGGATGCTATGTGCGATCGCGTCATAGTAGAGAGAGCTGCTACATTTAAAAAAAATCACGCCAAGTGGTTTGTAGTAATTCCACATATACAAAAAAAGTCTGAGTTCACATAATATATGTCGTTGTAAGAAAAATTCTAAGTACTCAAAGGCAATCTTCGGATAGGTCTGTGAAAAGAATATCACCAACATAATTTCTTGCAGATAATGAAATTATTTATAAGTACAAAATTTTTGGAGTCCCCATCATTCCAACTTTACCACCTTTCTTAAAAAAAAATGGAAAACGTTCAAGAACCCCTAATACAGCTAAATACGAAGTTCTGGGCGAAGGTTTTCATTTTTTGGTAATTACATTGAAACGCCAGCACCAATTCTTAAAAGCACGATCTCTTAGCATATCCCACTCCAAATTTAATTGAAAGCCGTGAAATGCTTAGTCTTATATCACGCTGGCATAAAAATGGGAACGGAAGTACAATTTTTGTGATGTAGACATTATAAATCGTCCATAAAGCACCTTACTTTAAAATAGAACATTTTCGCAATTCCAATGCTTCCCTCATGGCGTAGGAATTAAAATTGAAATAATGATTGAGTACCATCGGGAGTACCATCTAAGAGTTCAATGGTATAAGAAGATTGTTACCCTAACAAGTGAATCACTCGTTGGCCTTGATTTCTTGAAGGAGAGATGCCCAATACGAGACTTACCTCCTATAAGGCTTCTAGTTCAGAACAAGATAAAAAAAATAAAAGAAATGTTGGACTTTTCCTATTCATCGTTTTCCCTCTGCTCCAAAAAGGAAAATGATTAGGTACTTCTAAATTATCTTAAAACGCATTTTGGTACGATTATGAAAACTCTCATTTTATGCGATACAATTTTCATAAATACAGTTGTATTATCTACTTTGAATCCACAGCAAATTCTATCTCAAATTTCATTACAATAATTAGTGATGCCGTTGTTGAGATTACGAGTTATACAAATAGCAACAGACCGGCAGAAAGTTACAGGTTATTAAGGGAAGCTAATTAATCAAAATGTATTGCTTTGTTCTAATCCGAAATTTATTCTTTCGGTAACGTCTAACTTTTCTAAAGACTAAAAAAATAACACACAGCTACCATAATACCCAACAGACTTTGTTAGAGACAGATGGAGCTATGCTATCACACTTTAATACTATTAGGTAATATAGGAGCATATTAAACATTGGAGGAATCGCTTACCTGGAAGCACCTTGAGGAAACTTAAAAAAACTATAGTCACAGTTTTTGGAATTGTCAATACTGTCTACAGCGGCGCAAAATTTTTGACTCCACGCGTCCCGATATCCATATCAGCGTTTCACCAAATTCCTTAATCCGGTTCTGTCAAAGATACTACCTTCACTCTCATAGACTGAACACGACTCAGGCGATCGCCGTGCTATACAGCCTGCGAACGATGCGCGGGATGCTATGCGCAAACCACCAAAATTCTGGAGAGTTGCGCTACTGTGTAATTGGATATACTGTGGTAATATTGGCATACGGCAATGCTAATAATTAGCCGAAAAGCGAAAATCACCAAATCCGTTGAATGCTTACATTGTACGAACGTCACTGAATTTCAAATGCCGATAGCAACGTCAATGCTGTTGCAGGAAAGTGTAGAGGAGAAGAGGGGGTGTCAATAAAATGCTTTCCTCTAATCCTTTACTTTGCATTCGGATTAGGAACGCTGCTCGATTTAACCAATTTGTTCGGCAAACATCTTCAGCGCGGTCTCCCGGTTTCCTCTTTCGCTCAGTCGACGTCTTCCAAGGCCTAGCAGTGGCGTAGCGTTTTCAAAAAGCTATATTGAGCAGTTATAGCGGACGACACCGTGTGATGATTCCGAATAATTCCTGGTTTTCGGATCAGGGATCGTGGTTCGAAAGTAAGCGCGGATGTGACAGGATACAATTTATTTACTAGCGATGAAGGTACAAATACCTTAAAACTATTACAGCAGAATAGAGCCCGACCGCGACCATTGAATAATAGCCCGAACGTAAACGCAACCTCGCCGTCCGCTGATAGAGGCGACTCACTCCTTGTCAGAATCTGTCAGACTGACTGATACTGTCTCTCTTCCTACACTATCGCCTTATGGCATCGCAACTTCACTGAAACCACTACAACCGCTTTTAGATTTGCTTACATTTTTTGTGGACTGCGAAAGAAAACCATAAAACCCGATAACGGCAAGTACTGGAAAAGGAGATATTTTTGGTACGTGTTGTGGTGCAACTTCTATCAAAGTACTATGAAGTTATACTGTGGGGGCAAACTGCATGGGTGTGGCTGAGTGGATTATCAAGTGAATGAGTAAAAACAACACCCACCCATTCTTGTCAGTTCTGATTAACTAGTTTGGAGATAATATGGCTTAGATAAATCATGTCAAAACTGTCAGAAGTGTAACAGCAATGTACCAGAAGCTATGATCTCAAAGACAAAGAATTTAACTTAGGTCGCTGGAAAAATATGATTACCTTAACCTTTATTCTCGTAGGAATCATCGTTGACTTCAATTAGGAATTCATCACCGTCCTTGATGTATGCTACGCAGTTGGCTATATTCCTCTTCAATTTTTGAATACTTTGGCAATTTTTTTGACCAACCTTCTCCACTAAAATACAAGACTCACAAATTTTCCATATGCCTTCACTGGACTTGACTGGACGCCCAACGAGCCCGATGACGGTAACCCCTTTCGACATTTTCTGCTGGGCTAGCGCGGTCATAATAGTGTAGTCAAAATATGTAGGTATATTGCCTGTGTAGAATCAGATGTCAGTATATAAATAAATCAATTTATTTTGTTTTTATCTAATGTAAATAGGTGATTGCGATTATTTTGATCTCCCATCACTTTCTGCATTATCATAATATATATTTTGTATAGATAATTACGTTTTTATCATTACTCAGGTCTACATAATAACGTAACTGCACTATAAAGTTTCGGAACTGATTTATACCTGAAAGAAATGTAAACATATATATACATAGGTTACTTGGTATAATAATTCATCAAAATATCTGAATACTAAGGTTGCGATGCACAACCTAGGATGGGAATCGAAGTTTCGTCTGGCAAAGATCTGTGAGAGCCTCCACTAAAAGGTTAAATGGTTCTCAACTTCTATCCTTAAGGGATCTAGAAGTTTGTGATTAAGCATAGCTATGCTCTGTTACCGGATACTTTAGACTGGCTGAACGTCTATTTGATAGGTATCACCTGACGAAGAGGTGCATCTCAGACTTAGGTTTTTATTAATGGTCTGAACTGGCAATCCTGCAAATTAGGACAGTCTTAGTAATATTTTTACTCAATATCTCATTGCCAAAAAATAATGACTACGTTTGTGAACAAGAAACTGATTCACAGTCTGAAAATTCGCAGCAAAAATGCTAGACCGAAACAAATACATTCTTTAGTTTATATGTATATTGTTAAGAGTCAACTACTCGTCAGTAGCGGTACGTAAATATGTGACGGAGTGTTGTGTTACAGTTTTATGAGTATGTTTTAAAACCAAGATTAATTTTCGACCGGGGTATCTCTCATATAGCTGACGGTAATTTATTTTGATCACAAAACGGTATTTAAACAGTTGTAAACATATAACAAACGTACGTCTAGTAATTTAGATTCTTTGAATATTTCTTTAGTTTGGTAAAGTTTGTTTTTCTTTCATGATTATCTTTAGTATAATATTTTGAGCAATGAAATTGTTGATTTGAAGGCTGCACCCCAAACAGGAATGCTGTATCTGATGATAGATTCAACAGGGGCTCTATACAGAATTATTAATTTTTTTCTTGATAAGATGTTACGTAATTCATAAAACTTATGCATTAGACTTCTCAAACGTTTAGAGACATAGATAATATGATCATCATTCCTAAATATCTAAGTGATTTAGTTCATTCTATTATGCTACAATCACACTGTTTGGTATCATCACACACCCAGGGGGTGCGATACGAATATTTTTTGACAACTGACTATATATTTCAGTTTCATATCTAAACACTGATAAGCTTTTCTGTGAACTGTGATTGACGTCTCCTTCTTCTTCCAGCATTCAACACGTACCTGCTAGACCGCTGTTGCAAATACGCAGGAAACACGGAAGCAATTTTAATAATTTCGGTAATTTTGACCCAAACGCTTTATACAATTTAAATTTTTTCTGTGTTACGATTGGTAAAGTTGGATTGTATTGTATTTATTATCTTGTAATCATACATGTATGATATAATACTGGTCACAAATAAATTAAAAATTAAATAACACAAACAGATAAAAATGAAGCAAACAATGCAAACAGATAAATAGGCAGTCCAATAAATGCACATCTGTGGAACAGATGGGGTGCGAACTCTCCATTGCAACTAACAGAGAAGGTACATAAGGGCAAAGCTATCAATTGTTGAAAGAGACATTTAACCCCTCATACATCCTACATTCCCACTACATTCATAACCAGGCGCAAATTTCGGTGGAGCGCGTTAACGTGCTACTTCTGAATACATGCGATACTCGCCAAAGCGAGATGCTTGTAGCCAGCTTTTGACATGAAGATCGCCTGAAATCGCCAATTTTTGGTATGCGGTTGTGAACGTGAAAAATGTCGAAACCGAAACACCCAATATGACATATTCTGTGGATGGTAGTGACCTTCGACCTACGGAACTGCAAACATATATCAAACTGAAACTATTCTATAAGGGCTACTGTGATCCTCTCGGACTCCCAGACCGCTTAGAAGGCCTTGGAGTCCGGAGGAGAATTCATCAAAACTGATGGTATGGGACTGTTTCAATACTTTCAGCTGACTAGCTTCACGTAACGATGTACATTTCAGTTGAGTATCAGGCCACCAAACTATTGGTGGCAATGAGTGTACAGTTGAAGACACAAAACATTATTACGGATTAACTCTCTGACTGATTTGAGTTAAAAGAACTTTCTAGTGAGATCAATTTATTTTAAAACTTCTAAGGTTCATGTGCTAATTACAAATCAAAGTCGACCATTTTACTGGCCTGCTCTCTCACTCCTTGTCAGTGTCAATTGTGCGACAAGCCCTTATTTTTCGAGGGGATAACCAATGAAATGGAATCTAGAAATAGCCAAAGTAGCTAAATCACTGTGTATTTTGCGCCACCGAAAGTCACGCGTGTATAGTGTGACTATTATCATGTTTTAATGTCTGTGTTGTGATTTCACAGTTTGATGCATCTCCACGCTTCATGGCTTTTTTTCTAACATCTTTCGGCAATAACCTCACCGAACTTATGTTCGTAATATCGATCTTTGTGCTATGTTGTAACAAATTTCATTGTCTTTTAGCCTTGAAAAAGGGATCAAAAGGATCCCGAAAGCTTGAAATAGTATAAGAGTATATTTTGTTTCATTCCCATTCCCTGGGATTGGTATAGTTTTGTTCTATATATAAATGCATATCAATCAACTATAAATCAAAAAATATTTTATACTGCACATATCAGATAACAAAGATAACAAAGGATGTCATTAAGCTTAATTTTACGTGACATAAGGCGAAAATGTTGATGTGAGGGAAGTACTGATTCAATTAACTATAAGACTTTTACTTCCCACACCGATAGGTGAGTATTGTGAGTATTGCGAAAATTTTTGATTTCGAAATAATTTCCGTCGGTCTATCTATCTGTTTGTCTATCTGTCTATGCGCGTGCTTCTAGCCTCGTAATCTCAGTAACCGCTGCAAATTGTAATTAAATTTTGGTATGGACATGCTGTAGGGTTCTAGTGGATAATGCTGCTATAGTCGCGAAAATCGGTGCACGGGTGGCGGAGTAATTAGCAAAAAACAAAAAAAATATGCCTCAAACTTCGTTATTAGGCTTTTTTACTCAAAAATTTTGACCTGTGAAGAAAGGACTTAGCCGCATAATACCCTTTTCTAGGTCCATCCGAACATTGCTTTGCCTATTACTGAAACCAAGGGACTTGGAATTCTTTGATGTATACATATACATACGGATATTGCTTCATATCGTTCTGTACTAAGTAACATGGATATTATGGAATTGATTTCATTGAAACAGTATTATTACCGTAGCAAGCATGGAAAACACGTATGGTTCTTAGAAATCATGTCAGTGGCAGCGCAGCTCATGTCAGTGGCGGCGCAGCAACAATAAAAAACTAAAAATATATAAAAAAGACAGCTCAAACTTCTAGGCGTTCTAGGAGTTCTTGATAATTTTCTGCGTTTTTTGGGTGGATGTAAAGGTAGGGTGGCTGGGGGGTAGGGGGATTTAACACTGAAAATGTTTTTTGTATTCATAATAAGCTCTCCATTGACCTGCGATTCTTCCGCTAATGCCTAACGGCATAATGCACCTTTTTAGGTCCATCGAAACATTGCCTTTCCTACAACATAAACCAAGGGACTTGGAATTCTTTGATGTATACATAATTATAGTATTGCTTTAGATCGTTCTGTATTGTGTAACCTGAAATTGTATTTAATGAGATTCCGACACAGTATTACTACCATGGCGAGGATGGAATATGTGTATGGTTTTTAGAAATCGTGTCAGTGCAACAACAAAAAAACTAAAAATATAAAAATAAACAATTTTCGTTTTTAGATGATTTTGAGGTTCCTGATCGTTTCGTTTCATCTAGTGAAGCTTGCAGAATAAAAACGGTGTCGTCCTAATTTCTACAGACATACAAGAAACTATTTACGAGAGTCTTTGTTGTGGATGTCTTTTTGTGGGTGGCGAGTGATGATTTGGTTGCAAGGCGATCTCAGACTACACCTTCATGCAATGAGTCAATAATAAAATAATATCTCAATCATGTGTGGGAAGTACTGAGTCAATCTACTTGACTCCATTCTTTTGTGTAATATTTGGATATTTATTTCAATAATCTTGACTGACGTACACCCTTAGGTGATAAAAGTACCATCCTGCTGCGCCTCTGCTTTAGAGCGCTTTTCGCGCCAATCGCGCGACTAAATCGTCCCTGTAAGTACATTTACTCTGCAGATTGAAGGCACAATGGCAGACTCTGCTTATCATTTAAATATACAAGACTTCCTATGGGGAAATTAATGTGTCAGACCGTACTCAACCTAGTTCCCTTTCGTCCCATCCTGTTGCCTGCGTATGTATGGTTTCCATGACATAAACATTATATGAAGGTGTCATGGAGATGTGTAGTGAAAGAAACGCTAGTTAAGTGAGGGATGGAATTAGGGTTTCTAAACATACGTATTTATGTAGAAGCCTACTCTATTTTAAGGCAAGATATTAATGAAAAGAAGGTTTAAATGCACGGACCTTGCGGTGTAAACAAAAGGTCTCTGCGAACAAGATAAAGTTAGTTATTAGCATCATTCACTGTTTTCCTTTTTGAGGTTAGGCGTATTGATTGGTCTAACTGCTCTCTTCTGGACAGTGTCCAGAAGCTTTAGAGAGTGCATTGGAGCGCATCCCCACACGTGGGAGCAGTACTCCAACTATGATCGGATCTGTGCCTTGTAGAGCAGCAGTAGTTTCCTAAAGCGGAACAAAACTTCAAGCTTCTGGGATGCCGTTTTAGCAATACTGATGACCGACGCCGACGTGGTCATTATTGTTGATGTTGGTCCCCAAAACCTTGAAGGAAGGTTTCAGCTACCTACCTTTGTTTAAAATATCTAACTTGAAATAAGTGACATTTGTTGAGTGACTAACGACCTCAATATATCAGCCTTTATTTTGAGAAATAACTTCCTAGATAAGTCGATGATTACAACCTTGAATAATACAGATTGTTGCTTCTAGACTGTTAATAAATCCAAAGTGAGCATCTGTAATACATCTCTGAGTATCAGCACGTAGTCGGTTATAATCGCATAACTGAACACACAACAGTGCAACCCTGAGGTCAAGGATATCACAATTCTTGTTTAAAACATGTCCTGAATCGCATCAGGTACGATGTCCCTAGACCACGATAGCACTGTTTCGATATTTCGGATCTCATGGAGTGGACATGTGTAGAGCCAAATATCAGGCTACCTTGAAAGCAGTGAACCAATAGAAACAACTATTCCGAGGGCAGATACCTCTACCCGCATTGCATTATACAAATCGCTCGAATGCTCCCTTTGAGGAAACGTGAAGAAAATGATATCCACCTTACAAAAAGTAAGCTCAGGGATATCACAATCCTTGTTTGGAACATGTCCTGAATCACATCAGGCTTAATGTCCCTTATTGTCCACAGATCTTTCAGATCTTATGAGGTGAACCTTTAGAAATACTACCCGTATAAGGTATAGTACACTTCAGAAATATAAGAGCAGTTTACATTTTTTGTGCTCCTATCGAGTACCGACACTACAAAGGACCCCTTAATCCTTCACAAGACGCCCGACGGGTCGAATGCTGCGCTGTAATACGGTCATTAATGTAGTCAAATATTGTATATGTCTGTATATAATAATCAGATGTTAATATACAATAAATAGATCAATTTATTTTGTTTTTATCTATTGCAAATTGGTATTTTCGATTATTTTGATCTCCTGCCAGTTTCCGAATTATTATAATATATATTTTGAATAGATAATTACGGTTTTATCATTACTCAGGTCTACATAATAACGTAGCTGCACTATAGAAGTATCAGCACTGATTAAGACCTGAAAGAAATGTAAACTCATATACAGGGTGTTAATTAAGTATGTTAACAAACTTTAACCACGAATAGTACTCCGAAAAATAGAAAAAAAATGTCATATGGACATGGGTCCGGAAATGCTTCCTAAGGGAGCTACGCTCCTTTGCATGGGGCACCCTGAAGTCGGTTTTCCCTCGATATTTTCGAAACCGTTCATAACAAAATTACGAAATTAGGTACGATGGGTAAACCTTTGACGCTGAATCTGATTCTGAATTCAGAATTTCATAATTTTAATCAGAGGCGTATCATACGGGAGGAGTTAAGGGTAAAAATAACCCCATTTTCTAAATGGTAATTTTTTGACGTTTTGATTTTAGAATATGGTATTTCAGAGATTTCTACGTAAAAATGGTCTCCTGTACATCACGATAGGGCTAACCGTTTTCGAGAAAAATGCAAATTATTGAATACAATAGCCTGCATCGATTCAATAATTTGCATTTTCTCGAAAATGGTTAGCCCTATCGAGATGTACCAAAAGACCGTTTTTACGTAGAAATCTCTGAAATACCATATTCTAAAATCAAAATGTCAAAAAATTTACCATTTAGAAAATGGGGTTATTTTTACCCTTAACTCCTCCCGTATGATACGCCTCTAATTAAAATTATGAAATTCTGAATTCAGAATCAGATTCAGCGTCAAATGTTTACCCATCGTACCTAATTTCGTAATTTTATTATGAATGGTTTCGTGAATATCGAGGGAAAACCGTCTTCAGGGTGCCCCATGCAAAGGGGCGTAGCTCCCTTAGGAAGCATTTCCGGACCCATGTTTATGTGATATTTTCTTTCTATTTTTCGAAGTACTATTCGTGGTTAAAGTTCGTTAACATACTTAATTAACACCCTGTATATCTGACTTCTACTACAACTAACCTTCAACCTTCAAATGGACGTTCCTTAGGTACAAATAAGCTTGGGTGCTCTCTATTAGTTACAATATTTTTTGGCTCGCAGTATATCTAAAGATGCAGTAATACAATAACTCTTACGATAGCGGTTGTTAATAATCGGCGGCGGAAAGCGTTTATCACCGAGCAGCTATAATTGAAATCATTTTCAGCACCGAGCGAGGAGTAGAGTATATTCTAGCATAAATAATGCACTTCTCTGATACGATTAAAATGTTGAAAAACCCCGACACAAATAAATTAGAATTTTAGCGTCAGTTGGCACGCTACCAGCTAGGTGTATAATTTTCAGGGTAGCGTACCCGCGAACTGGTACGTAACAAGGTGGGTGGCCCAAAGGGCTGTTGTAATTCAAAATTGGGGACACCGGATGTTTTGAAATCTCCATGGATATACAGGAAATGTCAAATCGTGGTCACAAGGCCGCAGAGGGTCGTCATCACTAGAAAACCGCCTTCCTTTTAGCTTTATTTTCACATCCAGAAACAGTGCAAAAGTCTGGAATATACAGGGAGGGTACGAGATAAGTTTCAGCCATTTCGTGGTCAAATATTGGGTGCAGGCTTTGATGCGGGGATCTGGAGCATAATTGTGTTAGAGAATCCAGGTGCTCGTTCACAACATTGGCCGCTACTTGTTACTGTCTTCTGTGTTTCAAAACATTCCATAATTCCACTGGATTTGGAAAATATAGCTGATTATAATAAATATAGCATTTTCTTCTTCACAGAGCAGGATTTTCTGGCAACTGCGGATGTATCATCATCAAAGACTGAAATTTAGTTTTGAGCCTTGATTGGCACATCGTAATAGCCAAACCAAGTCTCGTCACCTGTCATGATATCGTTCACATGCTGATATTATACAGTGCTTTTCTTTAATGTCCCCCCTTTTGTTCTTTTAACGTGTAAAAACAAATAGTGAAACTTAGGATAATGAAATGGATGCACGAATACATCTTTCTAAAGCCCCTGACCAACACCTCACAACCCCAGAATATAAGTCGATATCTTCACCTACTACAAAATGACAAAACATTTAATAACTGCCTTATACAAACATTAATATCCATAGATCTAAAAATATTTGTTAAAAGTTTGAAGTTAAACTCTTAAACACTTACTTAGTTAAACGTTAAACTTAATAACAAATAAGCTTAACCATTGATTTTCTTCGGGAAATAGATCTTCACGATAACTTCTGGTTAACTTCCATGTGTCGGATAAGTGACTACCACAGGTTACCAATGATTGAGGAACTGGGCCTAAAAAGTTGTGTCTGAAGACCCCCCTTTCAACTTTTTTTTTTTTTTTGAAGGATGGCGCCCAGTGCAGAATTGTATTTAGTGTTGAGAATAATTTATCTTAAATTCGGTACTATTCTAATATACTCTACTTACACCTACAATGTTCCTAAATTATCATTATCATGTGGTTGATTTAGACCTATCTAAGGCTTCTCTTAAGTAGTGCAGTATTTGCTTATCTTATATCGTAAGCTCAATCCGAACCTAATTTGCTTATAATAACTTATCATCAAATTTAATGTCACCTTTTTTCTGTGCAATACTCTCACACGGTGTGAGAATTAAAATATGAATCAGCTCATATCAAATAGGATGAAAAAAAAACGAGCCAGTTCCAAATACTTGTAAATTCTGAACATTGTCAGAATCGAGATTCTTCTACTTCTGCAGTTGTTTTTTTATTCTTCGTCCATTGAGCGCTGATGAGAATACATTGGTAGTGAACATAAATGACACTGCAATAACAAATTCGGAGCTACGGGTAATTATCTGAACTTCAGTAAGTTACAACATTGCTTATAACAGAAGTTCCTGAACTATCGCGACTATTGGCAACAACTTTCATCAGAATCTTATATGCTACCAGTCATCTATGAAACTGTGCTAACACAAACACCATCCTTCATTGGGTTGAAGCACTTCAACAAAAGACCACCAGAGGCTCCACAAACGGTCAGACCCCCTGACAATGTGGAACGCGTTCGACAAGCCCTTCGTCGAAGTTCAACTCGATCTGCTGGCCAACATGTTGCTGAACTTCGCATCAGTGAGGCGAATGAACTTCGCACATGAGATGGACGCAGTTATCGGGCAAAATAAGAACCCCATTTTGTTCATGTGTCAGCTGATAACAAAATGTTAGAGACATACGAGTCCAACGGTATCCCTTACACCTTTCTCGTTCTGATAGGGAAAAAGTCCTAGCCATTCCAAAATCGTCCGTCCTTTGCGCAGGACCCTGTATAAGGTCTTACCAGGTGGCTAAAATAAAGAGATATACAGGGTGAGTCAAGCTCAACGCCTCGGGCTCTTGTAACAAAAAGATACCACTTATCAGAAAATTAACTCTGCGAGTGTGTGTAGGTCGAGTTGTATTTAAATTCTCGGGTCAATTCTAGTGTGACTCTATGTGTCACACATGGGACTTAAGTGAACCCTTTAGGTGCAAATCACAATTTTTGGTAAACGCAGATATCAGAAAAAAACTGAATGTCGCAGCGATTCTAAAACTTAGAGGACCTTGACTTTGCCGTGCCGCTAAGCAAAAAATGCGTCAGCTTAGACTAGACGGTCAAGCTTGAATTACATTTCTACTTTGAGAAGTCGGTAGATTAAATAAGGAAACATCAATCAGTCAAAACTTCATTTCCTTCAAATGGGTATGGTTATATTTTTATTCGACTAAATGTGCAAACTGATAGGCTTTCTAATGATATGAGACTGTGAATATCAATCACTGGTAGTTTTCATTTGATTTCGAGATTCCAATCAAATTGGGGTTTTTCAATATCTAAAGGGTGATGTCCATTGAGTGTGTAATTCTTCGATATCCCGCAAGATATACCTTATAGAAGAAAATGTCAAATATAAAAGTTATTTGGTTGTTCAAGACGCATATCCCAAAATTATGTTTAAATATACAGAGTGTTGCAGGAAAGCAGGATAATGATCAACTTGATTTTTTTAAATGGAACCATTATCTTCTTTAATCTCATTCATCTTAAACAACCAAATAACTTTTGTATATATACCTAACATTTTTTTCTACCAGGTGTACCTTGCGAGACACACTAAATGTATAAGCAAATTAGCAGCAGGCCATGAAATATAATATTGACCCGGGAATCTAAATATGCAATAATATACAGGGTGTTCCATTAAAAAAAAAACATAATTTTGACACGCTTTCATTTTTATAAGTATTTTTAAAATGTAGTCCAACTCGACCTAAATAGACTCGCAAAGTTGATTTTCTAAAAAGTGATATGGTTTGGTCACAAGAATCCGAGGCGTTGAGCTTGACTCACCGGTAGGTAACTTCCATGCACCTTAATTATTATAAAAACTCCTAAAGTTACAGACCAATAACACCGTTAATCATGAGAGAGCTACAGTACGTGAATGCACGACTGTCGTTTTAAATCTGTCGCAGCATTGTTTTCGTCGCAATTTTTTAGCTGGAATAAGCAAAAAGTAGAGCAGCTAGTATTGCACAAGAGCTGAATCGAGCACGTAGAAACGTTTCATCCATTTTCGTTCCGCTGAAGGACGGCCGTATCTAAAATTCAAAAAGGTCCATGTTGGGGCCTGCTGCTGTATACCTGTAACGTCGGATATATATCAAGAGTGACACCTTAGCGCTGGAAGGCGAGCCTTTAAACATTCACGCGACACGACGAGCAGATATGAAGTACGAGCTGTCATGACCAATCAACGAAGACTCTCGATGTGCACCTCTGTTGGCACGAGTGGCTGTCAATGGCGTCGAACTGTAGGGTTCTCTGAATATGCGCACGAAAGATTAGATTTTCGAGGCGTAGGCGAACAAATTATTGTCAAACTGCGAGGATGTGTCAGCACGGTTCAATAAACAATCAGCCATCTTACTCAAGGTCGGTTCCTTTGTGATGACATGTTGCAAATATCGGATGACAGCGATGCCATTTTGGGATAGTTTCATCCAAAATCACAGGGGCGGAGTAGAAAAAAGGGTAACGATTTACTTTAGGGTACAGCCGCTAGGTGGCGCCCCTATATGTCAATCGAAAGGGCTTGAGGTGGGGAGCAATAATGTCCCCGGGCACAACACCCGGAAATGAAAGATAAAAAAGTTATGGAGAAAACAATTTCCCATGTTAAGTGTATGGGATTTTTTTCGAAAATTTAGGGTACAGCCGCTAGGTGGCGCCCCTATATGTCAATGGAAAGGGCTCGAGGTGGGGAGCAATAATGTCCATGGGCATAACACCCGGAAACGAAAGACAAAATAGTTATGCAGGAAACAATTTGGGAATTTTTCAAAAAAAATTTTTCTCATTAAAAGTCATTGAAATCAAAAGGAACATGTTTATTTTATTTATTATGTAAGAAAAAAGCAACATAATCTAACAACCTAACCTAACCCAACCTAACCTAACCTACGTGGAAGATTTCATTCACTTTTAACGAGAAAGAAAAATTCCCATAGACTTAACATGGGAAATTGTTTCCTCCATAACTTTTTTGTCTTTCGTTTCCGGGTGTTCTGCCCGGGGACATTATTGCTCCCCACCTCGAGCCCTTTCGATTGACATATAGGGGCGCCACCTAGCGGCTGTACCCTAAAATTTTCGAAAAATTCCCATAGACTTAACATGGGAAATTGTTTTCTCCATAACTTTTTTGTCTTTCGTTTCCGGGTGTTGTGCTTCGGGACATTATTGCTCCCCACCTAGAGCCCTTTCGATTGACATATAGAAGCGCCACCTAGCGGCTGTACCCTAAAGTAAATCGTAGCCGAAAAAAGTTTTGTCAGTACAACAGAGCGGAATTAAGAAATAGAAGTTCAGGCCATATAAATCTTCTCTCTAACTCTCGAGAGCCACGTTCTAGCTCTAGGAAAATAAATTTATTACTGCGTGGACACATACAATAACAAGACACTTTGGACGCCCTCGAATTTAGACGTTAATTTATTGAATCATCACACTACAGTTACTTATGATAAAACATTTAAAAAACAAAAGCTTTGAATAAAGTCTCATCTCATAAGTAATTGAAAATCGCTTTGAGTAATTGCCTTTACCTCATCTGTACTAACCAATGTTAATTCTTACCTTGAGGGATCTTTTAATATTTTTATTTTCTATCTATCTATCTATCTATCTATCTATCTATCTATCTATCTATCTATCTATCTATCTATCTATCTCTATCCCTACACAAAATACTACGACTAACAGGAAACTTAGCAATGCTAAAAATGATGACAAACTATTTAAGAAGCCGTAGCAAAATTCAAAAACAGCTCGAATTAGTAACGCTACCACTGTCACCACGCCTCGTTAAATATGAAACCAGACAACCATGACCCTGCCGTGCCGCCGCTGCTGAAATCAAAACAAATCTAACCCAAAATGGCGATGCGCAAAAGGATCGGCGCAAAGATTGTGGTGATCCGGAACGCGCTCCTGGCTGCCATACGTTAGAACGCACCTTTAGCTGTCAGGCTGCCAAAGTTTGACATTGACGGCAGTGACATTTGATAGAAGGAAAATGGATTAAGATTTGTTAATTGTAATAAGTGTATGAGTGTAGTCATTTGATGAAGTTCAGGTAAGTAATTTATTTGATTATTACTACATCCTATATTGTTCAGATATTTTGATGTTTGTCAGATCATGAGTGACTTTTCATAGAGTAAATACTTCCATGTTCATTTTCAATCAGAGAAAAATATACAGTTCTGTGATGCTATTTGTTTGCTTTCTGCACTTTAATAAAGTAGTGGGTCGTGGTAATCGTTGCCATGGTTTGGTTTAATTATTACGGGAGGTTTTTGTTTTTAAGAAAAGAAAGAAAGGAAGGAGAATTTACAAACAAGGCATTATTTTTGGAAGTCTTACGAAAATATTTGCAGGTATGTTGTCTTTTGAGTTTGTATTATTAACTAATGTGGACTGGCTACGATATTTTAAGTGTTTGACAAGGTATACTATACATCCGGGGTTTTAAGACGACTTTATATGGTGTTGGATCTCTAATTTACGTCTACTCTAGGTATTAGGTCCTGAGAGATTGCAGGCTGATGGTGATCAGAAACAACTCTGTCTTATTTAGGTGTATCTATTTCAACCTTCACTGATCCTCTTTATGTATATACGATATTTATTTTATGGTTGTGGAAACCAAGGTGACTGTCCCCGGGACGGCCTATCACTTACCGTAGGTGGAAGTGGGTTATGCTCACGCGTTCACGAACCATACGTTTCCTCTAATCAGCCCTTTTATGTGTTTTTTATTGTTTATATT
The DNA here is from genome assembly GCA_951848785.1 of Callosobruchus maculatus. NCBI lineage: Eukaryota > Metazoa > Arthropoda > Insecta > Coleoptera > Chrysomelidae > Callosobruchus > Callosobruchus maculatus. Next base: position 1,388,746 of record CATOUR010000126.1, read on the forward strand.
CATTTATTGATCTATTTATGTGCTTAGATACCATGCTTGCTATGCTGTTATGCTTGCTATGCTTGCGATGCTTTGCTTATATTTTAGATACCCTATTCCATTTACATCCTTTATTTACTCCTTTATGTGTTGGTTATATTTATTTATTTATATATGCTGATATTTTACATTTTTCCACATTCTATCCATATTTCTCTCCCTGACGTTGAACAGAGACCTAGCCCACCATGTATACTTATTATTATTTATCATTTAGACTGCGAATGTTTATAACAATTTCTTTATTATACAATATTAATAACAAAAGCCGGTTTACCACTATTGTTAAGACATTTTTTGAATCGTATATTTTAACATATCAATATAAATACTTCACCAGTAAAATATATGAAATACAAAGCACTCATGATTTGATAAATACAAGAATCAAGTAACAAAACCATACCATAAACACTCAGCACTCATGATTAATATATACAAAACAATATTAAGAAACAGATAATAAAAAAACCATATCATAACATTTCTGTGTTTTGATTTCATTCTCTCTGAGTTGGTACACATGCATGCTAAAAGAATCTGGTTACCACGGACACACACACACCATTGGGTTCTAAATTCCACCACTAGACGTCTTGATCACTTTGGCTATCTCAAAATTTGATATCAGTTTTGACAGTGACCAGTTGCTCACTACAGTATCCCCAGACCTTCAGAATGATAGCTGATTGTTTGTTGAGCCGTGGTATCAGTATAGAACGTAACTGATGATGTAACTTCTTACAAACATATTAATGACGATCTGGAAAGGCTTGTAAACATTTATATAGCCCACAATTAAAAAATTAACCCATCAAAATATTCAGTCGTACTGTTTGGATCGAAATCTAGTAGAACATCAATAGAACAAGCCCTCCATCTTGAAATTTGTGGAAACCGCCTACCTATACAGCATGAGTGTAAAAATCTGGGACTCAGGGTCTTAATACATAGTACTATAATAGTATGTGTAGACGAAATTAATATATTTTTAAAAAAATAATTTTGATCATTCTCAGCCCATTCGAAAACATCTAGCTCCATTCTAGTTCTATAAATTACTAGTTTGCCACAGTTTTCTCACGTATATCTGCTATGATTTCAGCTCCCGAACTGTGTCGTACAATATACAAACATAAAATCCCAATCAAAATGCATTTCTCCCTTGACCTTAAATCAGTTTGTTTGCCTAGGTATGATTTCCTACCGAATAACATGGAGACCAAATGTATTTTGTCTGTCTTATTCTTCATAAAGAGTGAGCACTAGATCCTACGAATCCAGCGCCACCTCTAACTAAATATGGAAAATTTGGGTAAAATGCATTTTGAAAGTCTGCTGCTTAAGTGTAAAACGAGAATGCAAGACAAAAGCATAAGAAACATGTCAATTTTTATATGAAGTAATGTTCGTAGAGAAAACAATTTTTGGCGCAATATAAACGTTCAAACTGATCTTGAACCTTTTGAAGGCTAACATCATTACATGACCTACATTCCACCCTGATGTTTGTATCAGTCTTACTGCTCAAATCATCGTCATCTCGTCAGCATATCAACGCAGTAAGCAGTAAAAGCTAATCCTCGGCTGCGGTTTGACGGCGGACGTCGGCCGTAGCTTCAAGCGGGCTGGTAGCTTTCAATTGTCATACCATCCAGCGTTTCTCCAGTTACACACACACATACACAGGCTGAATGCAAGATGGCGGCGACCGCATCGGTCGACTAGATCCGCTCGTTGCCGTTTGTAAACCGATTCGAATGCGGATCATGCTCTCCTCTCGAACCAGCCAGATAACTGTTCAAGTTAATGCTCGCACAGATTGGAGAACAGAGGGATATATGAGAAGTCGGCGATATGGATAGGTGTAGTTAGACAGGGTGGTCTTCCTTGCCATTAATGTAATTTCAGGAACTCAAAGTTTCTACTGGCCTTCCGGCCACATTTGTGGCGTTATCAAAGTACAAAGCAAATTGATGCTATATCTCCATTATTTTGCTTTTAGTCCTGGGTTTTAGCTAATTACTTTACAGCCAACGCCCCAGTTCTTGACACTCTTCTACACTGTGGAAGAAGGGTGTCAAAATTCCATTGCAACTGAGAAAACAACGAGTGCTGTTACCAAAAAAAAATATGTATATAATAATTATAATAGTAAAAAGTAGAAGCGACCAGGAGCTAATATAACCCCTAATTTTCGAACTATCGAGGGTGTTATAGTAGTCGTTTGATTTTTGCTAATGCACCTATTTTCATGCCAGTTTCCGTCTATATAATGGTAATAGAGAGACATGCCACTATGTTGGAACCCGCCTGGGTGTGTGCCATTCAAAAACTGCATTCATAATAATAATGTGAATAACATATATCCATCTTCGCCAAAATAAAGTAAATTTTTATAAATTTTTCAACTATTGAAATTTTTTGAAACACATTAGGAACCGGAGTAAGTCTCTGCCATTGGTTTTTGTATAAGAAAAGGTATATAATACAATATATTAAAACGGCAGACTTGCTAAGATCACGTTTTAGAAGCAACGTTTAACGCTGTTTAATTATCACGACAAAGAGACATTATAGCGGCTTAGAATCCACTTTTTTGCTCTTTTGGACTCCGGTCCATGCCCAAAAGAACTGTCGCCAGGGATATTTTTTTTTTCATTTATTTGCAAGATACAAATAATGCCACCCCTAGAACTCCTATTTCACCTACGGCATGTGTATACTCATACCTAGGATCAATATGAAGTTTGCTGCAATACCGTAAGTCAATCACTAGCTCATAGTCCACTACAAAGAGTATCGGAATATAGTCAAAAAAAGGTAAACATCTAACGACTAACTAAAACATTCAAAAAAACATCAATAACATTAAAATTCGTAATTTATGTACTCTTCTATGAGGTAAAAGGGGTCCTCTAAAATATTTTCTAAACGGTCTTTAGGATTGCGGGTAGTTAATCTTTTTGATAACTAAAGGCAGCTTATTATATAATTTTCATAGGATTACGTTAGGAATCTTTGACATGAGTGATAGACGGTGCACAGCGAGTATCAGATTGCAGTTAGGTAGGTCTTGAATTATTATACATCGGTTTTTCGGTAGAAAGAAATTTTTAGCATAGTACTGCAGTTAGAGATGTATAGAGAGAAGACGATCATAATACCATAGTCTTTAAGCAAGGTATGGCATGACTGTCTTTTATTTTTACCACACATCGTTCTCACAATTCTCTTTGGTATGATACATATTTCACTAACATACGTGCAGTCCCCCAACAAATAATACAATAGTTTATTTCAGATTTGTTATGTGCGAAATAGTACTGTTTTAAGATACCTTTGTCACCGTACAGTTTTAGTTGTGACAATTTAAAGCAATGGGTCCTTAGTTTACATGGTATTTCATAGAGTTGCTTTGTACAAGAGAAAGTTTCATTAAAATATATACCCAGATATTTAACGTGCGCATCTTGTTTAACACTAGTGTCACGACATTGAACAAGTAAGCTAGTATCTATTTTAGCAGTGCCAAACATAAGAAATTTTGTTGTAGGCTCAGTTTCACAATCAGTGGTCACTCTGACGGTTTACTAATCTCGACCTGTGAGTTAACTCGAACAGTCGAACGCCTCTTGTGTCACAATCATAAAATGACGTAGGGTTAACTGATCGCGAGTTGTATTTCATTTCTAGCGGTTGTGTCCGCAATTTTCAAAATTCGTCTTCCCTTCGTTAGGTGTTGCGTGTTGGTGTTTTGTGTTCCTCTGGCAAGACTGGCAAAGAATGAGTTCGTTGAGTTGTCAGTTCCATGCGATTTCCAACCTCTTTTGGTTTTTTCCACTGACGTTTTTTCATTTCCTTCGCAGTTATTTGGTGTTTGGCATAGATAAAAGACTTTTAGTTTGGGTTGGTGTTTGGTCTGCTTGACGTTGTAGTTGCTTCTGGGGCCTTTTTCAAATAATAGCCGTGTATGTACCCGTGTGTCACCACGGAAAAACCAAAAAGAGCGAACAGCTTTTCAAAAGATGAAGAATATCTGCTCAATTCTTTAGTAGAAAAGTACAGGCATGTGATGGTATGCAAAACAAAAGGTGAAACAACATGGCGCGGAAAAGACAACGCCTAGGAAAAGATAGGAGAAGAATTTAATTGCAAATGTGCAAATAATAGCCGCAGATCTTTAAAGGTGCTGAAAGAAAAATAAAATTTAAAAAAGGCCAAGGAGTCATGGTCATCATATTCCTCAAAGTAATTGGCTCTAGGTCAAAATATTTTTGGTCACATTGCTTCTTCATCACTGCTATACGCATTTACATCATAACCATACATTTCAAAATAACCTAATGCGTAAACCTGGGTTTAACTCGAGAATTTCTTGGGGTCAAGTTAACTCAGATTTAACCTCAAGTAAAATCGAAAACCACCATTTGTGAAACATCACATCTAGGGTTAACCTCCGGTCAACACACAACCTTGAGTTAACCCATCATTGTGAAACCGTCCCCTAGTGCTATTCCATATTAGGCAATTGGTATCATAATAATTTTTCATGCTGTCACACGAGCTACAAGCGTTGTAATCGTATTGTGAAATTGCTCACTATGCTTTACTTAGCCTGAGAATCCGTAACCATCTGTAAGAATTTCCAGTTTCCACGTATTTCATCAAAGCACAGGACTCTCACAAAAGCAGCCAGCTGTCGAACAAAAGGGCACTAATATGGCAGATAAAACACACACACAGCACTTAAACGAGTCCTCTAAAAAGCAAAAGCAGCCCATTATCGCAAGTCCTCTTTGTCACCTGATATACTCCTTTTTCTCTTCTCACCGAGCGAGAGCCTAAAAAAGCATCTCGCTAGTTTAGCATTTAACACCTACACAAACCCGGCCCTTAGAAGTGCCACTTCAACCTACAGGATCGTGTTACTGCTACACGCACTGCCGACAAGCCCTTTGATGTGTGTCGAAAAAAGAACAACTATAGGCTTGACGATGTGACGAATAGGCACACTTGTTGATGGTGTTACTTCGTTTTCAGGATATTACTGTACCGGCAAGGCCTCAGATCTCATAACCTCTATAGAATAGAAGAGATGCAGCAAAAAACACAGTAGAATGATTCGATGAGGCACGCATAGGAAAACATATATAGGATCTGAGTTTGATAAATCCCAGGAGGGAGGGGGCAATGGATATGTCGCCCCGTATCCATACTTATATAAATGAGTTTCATCACAATCACTTAAATGTAACTTCAAATACGATTTATCTAACCAATTTTCTGAGATCAAACGCATTCAAATCACACCTGCAACAGCTGGGCCTGGATGAAAAGTTACACAAAATACTCCATAAGTCTGGCAATCGTGAAGACTTGTAATATTGCAGCATCCTTCCTTGACTTGGCATAGACTGTCAGCACTGGTTGCGCCCGAAGCTATGCGGGAGAATCACAGAAACAAAGAAATAAAATCATAATATTAATGATAATTGACTAAACCCAAAAAAACCTAAAACCTAATCGTTGAATGAATTTCACACTCTCACCACCAATGATTGTTCTACACGTACAATCTGGAGATGAAACTTGAAAATATTATTGATCGTCAGCGACTGCTTTAGGTGAACTTAATTAGTTCTATCAATAAATAGGTAATAAATAGGGCTTTTTTCTAGTTTTCAGTCAGAATGAGCCATTGTGAGATAACCAGATCACAGTCTGTGCATGAAAAAATAATAAATAATTATGTAATAGAGTGACATTTTCTTTTGTCTAGCTTAGACATCAGATTTTTCTGACTACCATTCTTTTATTATTCTAGGTATTTTATTCTCGCTAAAACACAAAAAAAACCGTTTAAAGATATTTTAGGGTGTATCGTTTGTTAAGTGTTTTGCGATGTTTGCCGAACCAGCTTTAGGGAGTGTGTCTTCCTTTCTTGTGAGTGGACTGTATTGTGAGTAGTTGTCCCAGAAGAAAAAATGCTCTCTCGTCCAAAGTTTAACACTTTTATTTGCACACTGTACACAAGTTTAGTGGCCAAATCAGCCTTGCAGTTGCACAAATATAAAATACTACTATCAATAATGTCAGACGTTTATGTAAAACTCAATGACGCTTGTTAAGATTTTTTCCGCAAACTTCACGATTTCCAACATCGTTTTTACGAATATCCGATAGTATTTACAAAAGCTCATTATCTATCTATCTACCAACATGTAGGTTGATTTATGGGCCATAGGGATTTTTTCGTGTCTGCATGATCTTAGTACCCGTTTGCACTGATTTTTTATGGCATGTGGGATGCTATGTGATGTGGGATCGTATTAGGTAACACCGCCTACATTTTTGAAAATCGAATATCTGCGCAAACCCATTAGGAACTGATAAAAAATTATCAGAATTCTATCGTTTTTTGTTATTTTTGGCTTATTGATGAGGAAACTGCAGGGATTTTTTGAATACATACCAGAGTTTTCATTGCACCAAATATTACGTCAAAAATACTGCCAACAGGTATGAATTCACCTGCAGGCAGCATTCATAATGAACAATTCCATACGTTGTAATTTGAAAATTACGAACTTTATAGCAATGAAATATTGAGAATGTACAGAAGGAAAAAATGTCCAGTTATTGGAAATCGGCGCATTAGCAATCATTTTATTGGCCTCATTGAAGAGGAAATGTTTGTTCCCGATAATGTTTGTTCCAGATAACTAGAATTATTTGAACCAGCACTCGTTGCTTATAAAGACATATCTGAATTATTTTCAACTTTATACATATAATAATCTGTAATTTGGTATTTGATATAATTTAACAAGAAGAAAACGTTATCGCGTTATGCAGAACGAGAATGTTTGGGAACCCAGTCAATCGTACATTATAGTTTTGCCAATTAAAAGTTATAAGTGTTCAGAAGTTAGTCATATCTTTGTTGATTCTAATTTAATATATAGTTGTTGCACTAATCTGGGATAAATTAAAAATCAAATAATATTTTTATCTGCCCGTATTGTAAAAATAATACCGTATTTCCTATAACAGACGTTCTAAAATCCAGCAATACTCAACCTGGAATTTAGTATCTACCCAAGCATGTAGATATTTTGCCTACCGTGCGTGAGACTCTTGAGTGTATATGCAAACAGAAAAGCTGTGTACATGTTTGCATGCATTATTTATACGTTGTTTTCCATTCTTTTCTTAGTCATCGGATATCGATCTTTAAGCCGCCCAGCAGTAAGATACACAACATTACCTACATTATGGCTCCTTCCAATATTTGCTTTACTAATGCTTTGTTTTCTCCTCTTTCAGGTAGAAAAACCAGTTTATTCCTTCTTATAATGATATCAGGTGAGTGAAGTATAGACCTGTTTTTCATAAGGGGTACCTGTCTGTATATAGTCGGTGTACTTATTAGGTATTGCAAATAATTATGTAACATAACAAATTATAAATATTTACGGAGGCCTCAGACCCTTCAGTTTCATTTTTCGTTTTAGTAAAAACGTTCGAGATGTACACGGCAGTAATTTTATGGCCTCAATTTTTAATTATAATAAAAACTTAATTTAAATGCTATAAACATGTATTATACAACGCATGTCGGATGTTGAGGTCATAACGATCCAGGGCCACACTAACCTTAAAGAAGAAAGCCAAAAGTGATTGTCTGTTATAGTTTTAATAGATATTAATTAGCATTATAAAATGTACATTAAATACCATTCAAACTTACATTCTAACAATATTATTTAAAAATACAAACGAAAAAATGGAGTCAAGTTGATTGACTCAGTACTTCCCACACATAATAATGATTTCGTTTTATTGCTTTCCCATTGCATGAAGCTGTAGTCTGAAATCCCCTTGCAACTAAATCACGCCCACCCTCCCGAAAAAAAACGTCCAACACAAAAACTCTCGTAAATAGTTTCTTGCGTCTGCCTCCTTAGAAACTAGGACGCCACAGTTTTCATTCTGCATGCTTCAACTGAACCATGCAAAACGAACAGGAGCCTCTAAACCGTTTAAAAGCGAAGTGTGAGCTGTTTTTATATTTTTAGTCTTTTATTATTGCTGCACCGCCACTGACACGATTTTACCAAATATACACGTTTTCCATCCTCGCCGCGGTAGTAATACTGTGTCAAAAGTTCGTTAAAATCAATTGAATAATTGCGTTACGCAATATAGAACGATCTAAAACAATACTCGTATGTCTGTATACATCACAAATTCTAAGTCCCTTGGTTTCTATACTGAGCAAGGCAATAATCAAATGGACCTAAAAAAGTGTATTATGCCGCTAGGTTTTTCATTCACAGGTCAATGGACAGCCCATTATGAATACAACAAATTTTTCAGTTTTCCAACCCCCCATCCCCCAACCACCCCAAATTCACCCCTACCAAAAAAAAAGTAGAAAATAATCAGGAACCCCTAAAACGCCTAAAAACAAAGTTTGAGACGTTTTTATTTTTTTTATTTTTTATTATTGCTGCGTCGCCACTGACACGATTTTTTCAGAACGTACGCGTTTTCCATCCTCGCTGCGGTAATAATACTGTGACAAAGTTTCATTAAAATCCATTTCTATTACGTTACTTAATACAGAACGATCTGAAGCAATATTCCTATGTATTTATGTATGGACCTAAAAAAGGGTATTATGCCGCTAGGTCTTTCTTTTACAGGTCAATGGATAGCCTATTATGAGTACAACACATTTTTGAGATTTACAACCCAGACAGACAGACAGACAGACAGACAGACAGACAGACAGACAGACAGACAGACCGACAGACCGACAGACCGACAGACCGACAGACCGACAGACCGACAGACCGACAGACCGACAGACCGACAGACCGACAGACCGACAGACCGACAGACCGACAGACCGACAGACCGACAGACCGACAGACCGACAGACCGACAGACCGACACACCGACGGAAATGAGTGACGTGGATTTTCGTTATGTATACATCATAAAACGCCCAAAAAGCGTATTATCTCAAAATCGAAAATTTTCGCGATCACAATACTCCCCTCACCTATCGGTGTGGGAAGTAAAATGAGGAAATAAAAAAAATTAACACTAGTCAAAATCAGATTCAGATGTGTCGCTATTATTCAGATTAATAATTACTAAGTCTCCACGGGCTTTCAAAACGTTTTGAGTTTTGAAATATATCGCGGAAACGGCAATTGGTTACGTTTTCAAAACGTTTCGTGTTGAAGGTCGCTATTTTTTGGGATCGTATCGAGATCCGAATGTCGTAGAAACTCTAGCTGCCATTTTCGTTTTGAAATGGACCATGTGTTGTTCTTTGCTGTCTAATAACAATATTATTGACACTTTATTGAAGCTGATTCGAAATTCGAAACTAAAGATAATAAACAACAAAACAGGTAGGTTATAAAACGAGGAAATTATATTTATGAAGAGTGTCAGTTGAAAACGCTTTGAGTGCGTTTAGCAAATCATTTCGAACCTATCGTGGAAACACCGACAATCCAAAGCTACAAAAACTTTGAAAACTGCTTTGAAAGCCCGTCTAAATGTAGTAAATAATGTCATTCCGTCGTGTATCTAAAAATGGTGACGCTACTTTTATTACAGTTCAATCCAGTTTCCCTATTTTTATTAAGTTATTAAATGCACCTGATCTCTAATAAGATTTATAACTGCTGATGGGCTTTCGAGGTGATTATTGTGCTATCTGACATTTCGTTTTAAATCGCCTCGAAACTATTCTTCAAAAGGGCTTTATTGTTTCACTAACTACTATGTTACGTTGCTCGGTCATACTGGAATAACATGGTAAACAGGTTGAGCTATTGTATCCGTGGTGCACCGTGGTTTTGCACCATGTCAAGTAATTATAGATACTTAATCAGGAAGACTCACGTTTGAGCTTTCAGAGGTGGACATTTCTTTCAGCTTGTCCGGAAAGTATACAGCGTAAGTCCTAAGTTGATATTTTTTTAACAACCTTTGTATTGCACTTATTTTTCAGCTTTCGGAAAAAAGGTATTTGAAATAGTTGTTAATTTTAACAGCTACTTTACACAGTTAGAACAGGTATCAACTTGGGACTCATCCTGTATAATTTCGTTGTTTCCAAACAGAGGTCTTAATTGATTTTTTTCACAGCCAACTCTACGCTTAGCCGTATAATCGTTATATATTTTGACAACTGATCTAGCAAGGTTTGCTTTTGAAAATATATGATTGAGTCTCCGTAGCAGTTTTTGATTGGTACTTTTTCAAATATAGAACATTAAAAGCGGCACTTTTGGCATATATCTTTCTACTTGCAAAATTTCGATCTAGTTATTTTGATATTGAAGATTCACCGCATTCTGAGAGGCTGCTTAAAGTGTAAAAACCACAATTGGTGCACAGCTTGATCATTTGAAACTCCTAGATTTAGTCTCTAAGCTCAACGTACAAGTTAGTGATGTTCTGGTGGAAACACATGTTTGTCATCGCATTGATGTCTAGAAGTTGGTCGGTGAATATTTTTGTTCAGTTTGTTGTTTTATTATTTGCTGGTATTTATCATCAAGTTGGTTGGTTATATCAGTGTTAGACCTGTTTGAATATTTTTAGCACTAAGAACACATTGCCATTATGTCGCACAAACGTAATATCTCCTTTAAGGACAGCTTTTGGTGATAATTTGATATCCAATGCCAACCCTGTAGCTACTTCATGTTCCGGTCAGCAGAAAATTAATGCATTATTTAACAGAAGCATAGGGCCGAATGCATCGGTTCGACAGTTTGACTGTTATGTGCTTCCCTACCCTCTGAGTGGCAGTTAAAATAGAACAAGTCTCCAGGGAAATACAGCAAGGGACTTCCATTCACCAGATCTAAATTATTCACGTTGATTTGGTAGCATTCAAATAAACAGCCAAACAGCGAATCTCATTACCGATAGAAGTTATTTCACGGTCTCGTTTATAAAAAAATGGCGTCAAGGTGGTTGACTTAGTTTTCGCTTTACTTCAGCATCACTGCCTCACGAGATCCCCCTGTTTATAAAAGTTGTCTCACAACAAACATCTTCTCCAATAAAAAAACGCTGACCAATTTCGGTTACAGAATTATCTTAGACTCAACTTTAACTGAATTGGCACATTCTCAGCAGCAACAGAAATTTTTGTGAGTGCAGGCGACAGAAACGATCTGCCTGTGCGCTATCTGGCACCCGAAAGTAACGGCAAAGGAAAGAAAATCGCTGCTAAACAGCAGCAGACTTCCCGGTGGAACGCCACGGCGCGTTCGCTTGGCCACCAGAAGAGCGCGGTTCTATATGCTGCTGCATATGATATCCGATGTATGGGGGTTGCTCTATATCTCCGTCATTCCACCAGTATGCAGACAGCTAAAGCGTCAAACAGCTGCATACTGGTGGATTGACGGAAATATAGAGCAACCCTCGTAGACATTTTTGTGTTACTTAATTTTCCATCAACTAAATTTCACCCCTAGCTGTATAGATAATCAAATATTATTAGATAGTCTGCATCCGTTGCCTCTAAATCGCATGAACAGGATGCACATTGTTTTCTGAAAGTGTAAAAAGTGTAATGTAAATAAGCATTCAAGTATAGATTTTTATGCGGAACTGTTTTTTTTATTTATACAGACTAGTAGATACCTATTAGCAACGATACATGGTTAGGGTGCCTAAATACTCGGCAACTAAGCTAGTAGTTCCTGAGTTACAGGTTATATGACTAAAAATCATAAGGTGTATAAAAAGGCGTATTTTTCTTAATGCTTTGAACAATGATGTTAAGTGAGCCGAAGCGTTAGTAATCATTTTTGAATTCATTAAAGTTATTTCGTTTGTATATGCTAAAGAAAAATAAGCGACTGCCATAGAACACGTTTGGGAAATTATTAATTCAGTTATTTGTGTTTTAAATTTTTTGTGTAGCTTTTCTTTATGCCGCCTGCAAACTCTTAAAAACAAAACGTAAGTATATCCATTTGAGCTGTAGATACGCTGCAAGGTATTCCCAAGGAGTCAGTTGTGCGTGCAAAATTCACGAAACCTAATGGACTACCCATTAGGTGCATACTACTCAAAACATATATCTCATTCAACGCCTGGGAAAACGGAATGTTAGCCCAGTTAAATTCTGTATTTTCCGGTGCCCGATGTTCCAGGTGAAAGTTACCAAAGAGGTGACGTTATATTTCATTAGAATTTTGAGTTTTACTTCCCAAGCTAATAGGTAGGATATGGATTGAAACCCTAGAAAATTCCGAATACCTATATGTTTTTTGATATCGACAAAAACATGTCGAACTACTGTTTAAAGCATTGTTAAAGAAATAACCGTAAGGAACTATGGAAGGGACGAAAAACTTAAATAGGTTTCGAAAACCAGCGGACCAATTATTTATAGTAGAACTGGTATTCATAAGCATCTCTGTAACTTGGAAATGAATGATTTTATACTAATGTCACATGTCCTAGTACTGTAGCAGGAACGAAAAATGTTTACGGAGTTTTCAAATTTATCCAGCTGTGGAGAAATAAGTGAAAAACAAAATTATGGAAATTTCGTTTGTGCATTTTAAATATCATCTTTTTCATTTTGGAGAGGGTAAAATTTATCTGGAAGGAGCCGCGGTTGTATATGTATACTTAGAAATGAGTTTCTGTTGCCACGACAATATCCAGTCCAGTAGTATCCAGTGTATTATTGTGGTATCATCAGCGTACATTAAGGTCATGCGAGATAAATTTACAAACAGTTAAGTCATTAATAAAAATTATAAATCGGGTAGGACCTATGGCTGAACTCTGATGGACCCCATGCTCTATCTTTCGAATATTAGAGCAATGCCCTCGCATGCTAACATACTGCCTTCTATCAAAAAAAAGACAAGAATTGATGAGTTCGATACTCTTAATATCAAAGGCATACTTACTTAGCTTCTGAATTAACAAACTATGAGGTCAACTAGGTCAAAGACTTTCTTGAGGTCATAAAATGTTGCACTTGTAATTCAATACCGCCATTAAAACAATGTTGAACATGGTCTACAAGTTGCACTAAAGCTAAAGTTGTAGATTCACTTTTTCTGAATCCAAACTGTCTCGCTAATTAGATTATTGCTCTCAAAACAATACAAGGTCTGTTTTTTCAAGATGGTTTCAAAGATCTTCTCGAACACTGGTTGAAATTGGTCGGTAGTTAATAAGATCTTCTACTTAACAATATGTTGGATGCAATGCGTTCGTTCAAGATTTTACATAAAGATGCTTAAGTTTTGCATCTTTGCCTTAAGTATTTTTTTAAGTTAGTTATTACGTCTCTCTATTCGATAATAGGAGTTTCTTTAAAAGTAAAAATTGAATTGACGGTGTTGATGCTTGTACTGTATCTTCAGTCATAAATAATTTTCACTCATTATAGGAACTAAAAGGTTACATAGGAAAAATTACAGGATTTTATGTGCCTAAGGCCTAGGTGAATCCAAAGCGATCAAGAATACCTGTGGATGCAAGATCAGTAATCTTTTTGGGCATCTTCCGAGAAAGATATTTTTATCGTCTACGAAATATAGCTACCAGGCGATTACGTAGCTAATTTTGAAAAAGAAAACAAAATTGGGTTTCACGGTGGGCTATGTACAATGAAAATGTGGGTTTGACGTTTCTTTTGCACTACAGGAACTGAACTAACGATACCGGTACATTTTCATGAAAAATAGATAGCAGAGCGCGCCCTTTCCATGGCCAAGCGCTGCCGGATTATTAAATAAACATTCAGAGGAACTGTTATTTTTCAGTTATATTCCTTACAATTTAAACTACATTCCCTTCTGTATTTATTTTATAATGAATTGTTTATACAACGAAACGGAATACTATCAGATAGCTGGAAACGTAACGATGATATGATAATATGAGAAATTTGTATTATTTCATTGTGTACTCGTTGTGGTGAAACGATAAAATAAATAAAATAAATGTAATTGATAGCTCTCCATGACTAGATATAACAATTATAGTATTAGATATATTCAAAAAGCGTTTATTTTAATTTATTTGAGTGGTACAGTAATACAAGACGAGCTTTCGAAGCTCTTATGAGAAACAATGCAATTCAGAAGCTAATCAAACTAGTTTATAAAAAACAAAAGTTGTTCCCTGGCCCAAATGCGATTTATTCCAAATTTAATTTTTGTCAAATATTTTGCAATCCAATAAATTTCAGACAGGTTGCCGAAATGTCAGTAGAAAGTTTACCTTCTAGCTTATATGGTTTAAATGATGGGCGAGTAAAGCGTAATGGATCAGTGAGATAACTACAGGATAAGTTTGAGAAATCATAAAGTATGGTAACATTAAACAACACTTGGGCTAGTATCACGAGGTTAAGAACAATGATTTAATTGTTATAACCGCTTAGTGCATACAAAAATAAACGTACTGCTGCATTTCGTTACTTTCTACATCATTTTGTTTTTTAGTAATTCCATTCTAAAGTTTATAGAAGGGAATTCAAATTCAGCCAATCAATGCCAACCGCGCGAATCATCAGCAGTGCATTGTTGCCAAGAATAGCTCCGACTTGCAGACGGGAACAGAAGACAAGATAGATGAGCCAGCCCGAGTGCAGCTCCGGCATTTCGCGCGTCATCAGAATGCGGCAACACAGCACACATATCTGTCTTTTGATTGGCTGTTCGCCTTTAGGGCAGTGACGTCACTGCCCTAGCAGAATTCCAATATTTTCCTTATTTTCACGGCTTTCCTGTGTCCAAAAAAATCGGAGAGAAAAATGAGATGCTTTTTATGACGTACTCTGTTATATGAAACAAAAAAATCATGATACTAGTCCATTATTAAATATATTTAATGTTTACGTGTTTACTTGTACTGTTGTTAGACTGTTCGAAATGTCATTTTTTTAAACAGTGGACTTCCTTACATTTAATTCTGGTAGAAAATTATCATGATTAATCTGGAAACCTACGCTAGTAGTGGGTGCTTTAAGAAATAGAAAAAATAGAGAAATAGAAATTCGAACTATTGGAAAAAATGCCTAACACTTCTATTATAAAATCTGAGCTTATTAAGTTTCTCATAAAATAAAATATCACAATTTCACAAGAAATTAAAACAAAAGATCATTTATTGGAATTGGTAAAAAGTTACAACTTTTAAAAAAGTATATCGTTGATGAAATGGCGAGAAGCACTGGCTACTTTTACGACTTCCAGCGATTCAAAAATATAGTAAAATAATCACACTGAAAGCATCAGCAGTTACAATTATTATTTGATAACTCAAGAAAAATGCCGAAACTGCAACTGCATGTAATAAAAGTAGAGTCATCATTTTTAAATAGACGACCGAATGAGCTTATTATCAACCTGCATGATAGCGGCTGATCTGAATCTGATTTTAAGTTCTGTCAAATTATTTTTATTTCCTCATTTTTCTTTCTTACTCTCGAGTGATATTGTTATAATGTAAATTTGGCATTTATTGTTTATTTTATAATGTTAAATAACATCTATTAAAAATCTAACAGGCAACGACATTTGGCTTTCTTCCTTGACGTCAGTGTGACCCTGGATAGTTTAGTCCTCAACACCCGGCACAGAGCGCTGTGCGTTGTATCACACGTGTCTGGGAGATTAACTTTTTGAAAAGTAAGGTTATGAATTACTGCCGGGTATATCTCGAACGTTTTTACATACCCTATTACGAGTAAGTTGGCCTACTACTTGACAAATACCAGTTAGATTACGATATCATTCATTGATAACAAATGGTGGACAACGATACTGTGACACGAAAATTTGGAAATGTTTATGTTTACTTCTCAATCGTTTGACGTGAGATCTTTACGTTTTTTTTTTCAAGAAGCTAATGTACTTCACAATATAATCCATTTTTCATCGAAGCAGATATCACTTAGCGTACTAAAATGTGAGATAAAATATGTCAAGGGATTGTATTATCATTATCCAGTGTTCGCTTTTCATAGGGGAGAAACAGCCACCATTTTTGATGGATGGTCCAGACCCTCTCTGGTCAACGGACCCGGTCATTTTTTATCAGCTAGGGAGAAGGACATCGGACAAACTGCCTTAAGATCATAGGTCAACCTTGCACGGTTTTTATTTATTGTGGCTATTTTACATCCAAGGATTTTCTTTGCAGAATGAACTTTCCTTCCTTTTGTAAGACGTTCCAAGGATATTTTTCTTTACGATGTCAGTATGTTTAGTAAGCGTAAAGACTATTCAGAGACCAGACGTGGAAAAATCTGTATTTAAAAAAGCTATCACTAGATTTTTTTATTGTTTTATGTATACACGTTTATTCTGCCAAACCAAAACCACCACATACATAAAACTTACAGAGGAGCAATCCGTATTGGTCTCCATGATAAGGAGCAAATCTAAGCAAATAGTGTTATTGAATGTGTTTGTCTTCCTGATTAAAATAGGAAATTGGAAAAAATCGTATATTTGTGTTTAATAAGGAGGAGACTGACGGCTTTTGCTGAGACTCCCTAGGTGTCGCTGAGTTGAATAACATTACAAAAACTGTTCCATATTTCTGTCTGTCTGAGGTCTGTTGATTATCCGTTCTTTGGAACGATTTTGTTCAAGAAAATATATATTTTTATATCCCAGCGATGATGAACCTTACTAATTAGATTTTTCTTGTTTCCAAGTTCAAGGTTATCGCAGTAGTAAGGTTACGCTTATTTAAAGCGATTCTCTTGATTTTGATTGCGTCCAGTTTATTAGGATCTAATTTTTATGAATTTTGACACAGTATTATTACTGTGACAAGTATGGAAAGAGCTTATGGTTTTTATAAATATTCTCAGTGGCAGCGCAGCAATTATAAAAAAACTAAGAATATAGAAATAGCTCAAACTCCATTTTAGGTGATTTGGAGGTTCCTAATCGTTTTCCACATTCTCCTTTCCACGCCGATAGAGAACAAACAAGCATTGGGATCGCGAAAATTTTCGATTTTGAGATAATTCGCTTTTTGAGCGTGTTATGATGTCTACTTAACATAAATCCACGTCACTCTTTTCCGTCGGTCTGTCTGTCGGTCTGTCTGCTTGTCTGTTGGCGTTTTTCTACCCTCGGAATCTCAGTAACCTCTGCAAGCATTGTGATAAAATTGGACTGCGATATGGTGTGGGTTCATAGTAGGTCCCATAATAATGAAAAACGTAATAAGGGCGGTGGAGTAATTAGCAAAAAACAAAATATTTCAAATATTCCTCAAACTTCATTTTAAGGCGTTTTAGGGGTGCCTGACCATTTTCGACCTTTTTTTTGGATGGGGGTAAAATTGGGGAGGGGTTGTAAAACTAAAAATGGAGTCAAGTTGATTGACTCAGTACTTCCCACACATTACGGTGATACCAGTTTATTATTTTCCCATAGCATAAAGATTTAGTCTGAGATCCCCTTGCAACAAAATCACCGCCAGTATCCCCCCCCCCCCAAATTGTCATATGCCGCTAGGTCTTTCCTGCACAGGTCGATGAACAGCCTATTATCAATAATACAAACTTTTCAGTTTTACAATCACCCGCCCCCCCCTAACCACCCCAATTTCACCCCCACCCAAAAAAGGTACAAAACGGTCAGGAACCCCTAAAACATCTAAAAACGAAGTTTGAGCTGTTTTCATACTATTAGTTTTTTTATTATTGCTACGCTGCCACTGACACAGTTTCTAACAAGCATAAGCGTTTTCCATCCTCACCACAGTAATAATAATGTGTCCAAGTTTCATTAGAATCAATTTAATAGTTTCCACGTTACAAAATACAAAACGATCTAAAGCAATAAATACTCGTATGTATACAGAAAATTCTAGGTCTCTTAGTTTCGGTAATAGGCAAGGCAATGTTCAGATGGACCTAACAAGGTGATTTATGTCGCTAGGTCTTCCTTCACAGGTCAGCGGACAGCCTATTATTAATACAGAAAATTTTTCAGTTTTTCAACCCCCCCAACCACCCGAATTTCACCCCCACCCAAAAAAACTCAGTAAATGATCAGGCACCTCCAAAACACTTAAAAAACGAAGTTTGAGTTGTTTTTATATTTTTAGTTTTTTTATTGTTTCTGCGCCGCCACTGGCAGGATTTATAAAATCCATACGCATTTTCCATCCTCGCCACGGTAGTAATACTGTGTCAAAATTTCATTAAAATCAATTCAACAGTTTCTTCGTTACATAATATAGAACGATCTAAAGCAATACTCGTATGTTTACACCAGAAAAAAGTCCTTTGGTTTCTGTAATAGCCAAGGCAATGTTCAGATGGATCTAAAAAGGTGATTTATGTCGCTTGATCTTCCTTCACAGGTCAGTGGGTAGTCTATTATGAATACAACAAATTTTTCAATTTTACAACCCCCCAACCCCCAACCACCCCAATTTCCACCCCCACCCAAAAAAGTAGAAAATGATCAGGAACACCTAAAACGCGTAAAAACGAAGTTTGTGGAATATTTGAAATTTTTCGTTTTTTGTTAATTACTCCGCCGCCAATGCACCGATTTTCAAAATTATAGCAGCATTACCTACTGCGACCCCACAGCATATCGCTGCCCAAATTTCATCACAATCCATGCAGCGGTTACTGAGATCACGAGGACAGAAAAACGCGTACAGACAGACCGACAGACAGACAGACAGACCGACGGAAATGAGTGACGTGGATTTTGGTTATATAGACATCATGAAACGCCCAAAAAGTGTATTATCTCAAAATCGAAAATTTTCGCAATACAATTACACCTATCGGTGTGGGAAGTAAAAGGTTTGTTGTATTCATAATAATGTATCCATTGACCTGCGAAGAAAGACCTAGCAGCATAGTACTCTTTTTTAGGCCCAACCGAACATTGGCTATTACAGAAATCAAGGGACTTTTCTGATATATGCAAACAAACATATTGAATTGATTTTAATGACGTTTTGACACAGTATTATTACCGTGGCGAGGACGAAAAACGTACGGTGTTTATAGATCGTGTCAGTGACGGCACAACGATAATTAAAAAGTCTAAACATGAAAACAAATCAAACTTCGTTTTTGGGCGTTTTAAGGGGTCCTGATGATTCTCTATTTTTTTTTGGCAGGGGTGAAATTGGGGTAGTTGGGGAGTGGGAGGTTGTAGACCTGTAAAATTTCTGGTATTCATAAAAGACTATCCATTTCCCTGTGAACTAAAGTCGTAGGGACGTAATTTATATGTTTAGGTCCATCCGAACATTGCCGTGCCTATTACAGAAACCAAAGGACTTTTCTGATGTATACATAAGAGTATTGCTCTGGATCGTTCTGTATTGTGTAACTTGAAATTGATTTTAATGAAATTTCGACGTAGTATTGTTACCGTGCCGAAGATGAAAAATGGTTTTTAGAAATTGGATCAGTGGCGGACCAGCAATAATCAAAGAACAAAAAATCTCAAACTAGCTCAAACTTCGTTTTTAGGCGATTTGGAAGTTCCTTCTCGCTTGGATTCGCCCAATTGAAGCTTGCAGAATAAAAACCGTCATCTCACTTCGTATGAAAAGAGATCAAAGAAACTACTTACGAGAGTTTTTGTGTTGGATGATATTTTGCAGGCAAGCGGGCGATGATTTGGTTGCAAGGGGGTCTCAGGCTATAGCTTTATGCTATGATAAATAATAAAACGGTGACACCCTTATATGTGGGAAGTACTGAGTCAGCAAATTTGACTCAATTTTTTATTTATGTGCGAATTACTAGTAACAAATTGGAAAAAAAATTCGAGTTTTTTGCGAATACAATACTTTCTTGCGTAGTGGAGTAAACCGGCTAAAACTTTGCTATGGAAGCTCTGTATAGCCTTAACGTGTACTACCAATTGGAAAAGGCGGAAAGACGAAGTGTGTGGTTAGTTGCCAGCTGTTTTAGGCTATTGTCTTTATGCATTTAGCACCACACATGCTGCCCAATCCCCTGTAACACTTTATAAATGTCGGCCCAAAGTGTGGAGTTCTTCGATGTTAAAACCTATGTGCTGTTGTTGTATAGGCTGCCTCTTCTGGACAAAGTGCTCTTCGAATTCAAAGTACTCTGTGTGAAAATTGGGAAACTATATTAAATTTTTATTTATGGGCTAACTACCAGTAACAAATCCAAAAACATATTCGAGGTTTTTGCGAATACAATACTTTCTTGCCTAGTGGAGTAAAACGGCTAAAACTTTGGTATGAAAGCTCTGTATAGCCTTAACGTGTACTTCCAATTGGAGACGGCGGAAAGGCGTGTGCCCCAGCACGGCGGCAATAAGAGAAATAGGAATTTCTAAAGGACATTTCCGCAAACAGAGCACATTCACACAGAGGACACGCTCCCCGGGAGAGTGTGCCTTGCAGTTCTGATGCCGATGCCGCCGAAAACTACTCCAAATAGAGGAGGAAGAGAGAAGGGGCCGTTCGATCCGGTCGGCGCCCGGCCGGTAAACATTAATATCCTTCCTCTCTTCCACTCTTGTTCCTCTCGTGCTGTAAAGGTCGACAAACTATGGCGAATCAGCCGGAATAATCGAAAATTGGATCTGGTCAGCTATTGGCACACAATCGATTTAAGCACTCGGTAGTGCAGGTTGAGATTTTGATACTACAATCGCTTATTGCATTTATTAATTTTTTTTAGGCAGGAGTAAGCTTTCTAGTATATTTCGTGCGAAGAAGCCTTTGTTACGGTTTGAATAAGTTCATACCCATTATGGTCATATTTTAGGCAACCACTTTGTTGGATTGTAATGTACAGGGTAACCTAATAAGAATGGATGCCGGCAATATCTCCGTAAACATTAATCATATAACTTCGAGCAAAAATATTGTTAGTAAATCGGCTAAGAGAAATCGCTGGAAATTACTTTCAACTTCCGCAAGTCGCCGCTAGGGGGCGTAACTGTTACGATCAATCAGAAAAACGGCTTTTTCTCAAAAATATGCAAATAAAGGTATATTATAAATTCTACCATCATGTTGATTAGACAATTTTCGACTTTTTTGGTTAAGCGTTTTTTGCTCTATCTGGTAAGGTGTATTGGTGTGGGAACCCCAAAGAAGTTTTTATTTAAATGGCAATAACTTCACGATAAGTTAATGGAATTAAACAGACTGCGTCTCGTTTAAAAGAACTTTTTTTACTTAATAATCTGTTACTTAGAGATTATCCAAGTTTATCTTTGCTTAGTAGCTACAGTACAGTATTTGATATCATGACAATTTTTACGCATTATAACGAAAATTTTAAATGGTACGCTATATCTCTTTTAACATAGGTGGATAGAGGACGACATTCTTAAAAGGTCAAACCAGAGATATCATTAAAACAAGTAGTATGATAAGTGTGCTGTGAGCTTAAGAAACAATTGGTAACCTTTAGGGATATAGCTTCCGTCACAAAACGCTAAATAATCTCAACAAACAAAGGTGTATGAAAAAATGAATGTGAATAGATCTTAAAGACTAAGGATGGTATTGTTACTATTTTTTTTGTTTGTACTATACACAAACCTATTTCACATGCGCATACTATACTTATTATCAGTGTTGCCTTAGATGTTTGATAGCTTCATAGTTTTAGATGGACTTTAGTGGCTTTATTTTATTATTTGTAGAATTATTACTAAAACGTTGTCACGTAGGCTATATCCCTGTAGGGCACCAACTGTTTCTGAAACTCAGAACGCACTTGTGATGATAATTGTTTCATTGATATCTCCGGATTGGAACCAGCTAGGAAGTTGAGTCTTGCGCTCGCTTTTTGAGAATTTCGTCCTCTATCAATCCATGTTAAAATGTATTTATTTAAAATTTCTGTAATAATGCAAAGTAATTGTTATGATGTCAAATACTGTCCTGTATAGCTACTAAGTCAAGATAAACTTGGATCATTTTTATATAGCAGATTATTAGGTATGAACAGCTCTTTCAAACAAGACCTAGGCTGTCTAATTCCGTTAGTTTATGCCAAAGTTATTGCCATTTATATAAAAACTTTTTTCACGTTCCCACACCACTACATCTTTATAAGATAGAGCAAAAAACGCTGAACAAAAAAAGTCGAAAATTATCCACTCTACATGATGTTGAAAGCATTGATAATATTGGTTGTCTGTAAACGTGTGATGTGATATGGCAAAGATTACAGAATAAAATATATATGGTTTACAGTTACTTAATTACTTTTTGGCTCTTTCGTTTTGAAGAATCGCCTTAGAGGAGACATAATAATACCTACCTCAATTTTTACAAAATGAATTACCAGGCCTGCTAAGAATATTTCTGTAAATATTAGAATGCAAATGTACTATCAGCACGATGGAGCTCCTGCACATCTCACATTTGGACGAACGTTGTCCAAGACGTTGGATTGGTCATAGAGGTCATATTAATTGGCCTGCAAGATCTCCAGCCTTCACACCACGATTGTTTATGGGGTTGGATCAAAAATGAAGTGATCAAAATAAAAGCAAACTCACGAGATGCATTATTTTGATGAATTAAGACTACTGCAGCCCACATTAAAGAAGAAAGAATTTAAGTAATTCAGACCAAAGAAAAAACGCTCTTCGTAGACGGAGCATATAACGTTTAGAGGTCAATGGCGGTATTTTTGAACATTTATTAGAAGAACGATATGATTAATAAAGTTGTAATATGTGAAATTTGTTTGTTTGTTACCAAGGCTATGACTTGAAAGCCAATGAGAATCGGATAGAACATATTTTAAGTTTTTCACGTGTACAGTACGCTCCGGCAGTTTGCTGCATTTCTGCCGACTCACCCTGTATATTCTTCTGCCTTGCAGGTGTTACGGCTCACTTCAAGTACAACCAGACTTTATCTCTCTGATAGCTAATATTATCGATATGTTTACTGAACAAGCAGACTGAAAGTCTGAGAGGACTGGTGTCGTTGAGGGTTGAGCTCTCCGCCATGAGTACTTGTGGTCATCATCAGTCAATGCCGGAGCGCCATGTCTCGTGACAGCGCCCGAAACATAAAACTTGTCGGGATCAATTAGCAAGCTATTGAATTAACGCCCCGCTATCGGGATTGCGATGTCGAAAGGACTGAAGCTATCTCTGTCCAGATGGAATTTCCAGACTTAAAGAGATATGATGCACAGTGCTCGCACCAATAGAAGTGATAGATTGTTGTATACCAGTAGTAAGTGATTATGACTGACCAACAAGATTTTGTCCCTGGCAAGTGAATATAATTTCCAAGCTATTATGAACGCTATATCTCATCAGCCGCGAAATGAGTAGTTTATCGTGCATGAATCGTAACCTGTTTAGGTTATCCTGAAATAGGGTCCTTGCACCCAAAAAAAATATTGCTGGAAAGCATTCATTATAACGTATTCAACATCATAAAATAGGAGTTTTTGATTTTTCAAGTTGCTTCTGAGACTTATTTCAACTATGAATTTAAACTAGCGAAAACAACCTCTGACGTCACAAGACATTATAGTGATGGGATTTGAGATATCATAAACACTTTTTGCTCGATAATTTTGGTTACGACACTTGACGACTTGATGCACGTCATTCGTCGTATTTTAATTGAGGTTAGCGTTGGACAACAAGCGACAAGTCTAAATCACAAATCAAAATGGAAGATTGACACAAAATTGACGTAAACAAAACCTACCTTGTATTTCTGTATCACAGAACAACATGCTGTTTTGTGCTTTTTGGGGTTGTCATTTGTAGTTAGAGATGGGTTTAATGATGTCGATTATTATACTTGTGACGTCAGCACCCGTTTCAGTCACGTAGAAAAATTTGAAAAAACCGTAAATTATGATTACAAATTTGTTCATCTGAACAGCACCAAGAGTGGAAGTTTTATTATAGACAGCCTTTGAATACGTTTTTCTTTCCTCTAAACATACTCTTAATCCAAAATTACGGCCAACTGCAAGTACCCTATTATAGGCACTAGCGCTTGGTGTGCTGAAAATCCCTCCAGAATGCTCAATGATGTTCGACTTTCTTTATACTTCCCACACCGATAGGTGAGAGAAGTATTGTGATAGCGAAATTTTTCTATGTTGAGATAATACGGTTTTCAGGCGTTTTATGACATCTTCATGACGAAAATCCACATCACTCATTTTCATCGGTCTGTCTATTTGTCGGTCTGTATCTGTTTGTTGTCGATTTTTTAGCCTCGTAATCTTAGTCACCGCTGCATGCATTGTGATGAAATTTGGGCAACGATATGCTGGGAGGTCGTAGTAGGCTTAGCAGGATTAGGAAAAAAATTCAAATATTCTTCAAACTTAGTTTTTTGGGGGTTCCTGATCATTTTCAACTTTTTTTGGGTGGGGGTGAAATTGGGGTGTTGGGAGGTGGGAAGAAGTAAAACTGAAAAATTTATTGTATTCATAATAGTCTGTCCATTGAATTGTGAAAGAAAGACCTAGTCGCATTGACTTGCCTATTACAGAAACCAATGGCTTTTTCTGATGCTTGCTTATGAGTATTTTGCTCTAGATCGTTCTGTATTGTGTAACCTGGAAACTATTGAATCTATTTTAGTGAAATTTTCTCACAGCATTATTATCGAGGCGAGGATGGAATCTCATATGATTTTTAAAAATTGTGTCAGTGGCGACGGAGGAATTATCAAAAAACTAAAAATTTAAAAACAACTCAAACTTCGTTCTTAGGTGATTTGCGGGTTTCTGGTCCTTTTTCACATTTTTGTCAAGGTTCAAATTAGGGTACTTTGTGTCCATGGATGCAACATACTGTAGATATTTCTAATAGTGTACTGTAGCAAATGCATCGTGGTTAGTAAGTTATTTAAGGTATTTCGTCTGTGATACTTATTTGACGATTATCGGAACTCTCCCTTCGAAGTCGCTGAACCTCTTAAGATACTTTCCATAAAGTGTCCAAAGCGAACGATATAATGTAAGTAGGGGTTTCAACGTTCCCTCTACACTTCCGCCTACGCCGATTTGTTTGGCTAAATTATCAGTGCATCGGCGGTGGCTGCGAGTGCGGAATCGATGCCCACAATTACAGGGATTGGCGCAGACTAAACAAAAGGCGATCACGGCACAGCCACGCGTTCATAGCCTACTACGTGATGTTCCAGTGGGATACTCGCGCTCATCCTACAGGGCACATACACCACACACGGATGAAATTTTAACGAATGTGTACGAAATGAAAAATGAGCACGCCTTGTTTGGGCGCTGTATACAATATGTGGCTGGAATTTCGAATTAAGTGTATGAGGAATCACTGCAAGCATCTTAAAATGAGATTGCGGTTAAAGCAAAATTTGACCATTCACGACTTTGACTGAAAAAATGGCGTTAAGTGGCTTGACTCAGTACATCTCACACATTCGCGTTAATAACAAAAAAGGGAGTCAAGTTGATTAACTCAGTACCTACCACACATAACGGTGATACCATTTTATTATTTTCTCATTGCATGAAGCTATAGTCTGAGATCCCCTTGTAACCCAATCACCGCCCGCCCGCCTACAAAAAAAAACATCCAACAAGAAAACTTTCATAAATAGTTTCTTGCATCTCTCTAGGACGACACAGTTTTTACTCTGCAAGCTTCAAATTGGCGAAACAAAATTACCAGGAACACATGAATCGCCTAAAAATGAAGTTTGAGCTGATTTTATATTTTTTGTTTTCTCATTATTGCTGCGACGCCAACGCCATTATAATAGCATTGTATTGAAATCAATTCCAGGTTGCACAATACAGAACAATCTAAAGAAATGCTCGCATGTATACTACAGAAGTCCCTTGGTTTCTGCCGCAAGGCAATGTTAGGATAGACCTAAAAAAGTATATTATGTCGCTAGGTCTTTCATTCGGACGTCAATGGATAGCCTACTGTGAATATAAAAAACTTTCAGTTTTACAACTTCCCACCCCCAGCCACCTAAATACCACCCCTACCCAAGAAAAAGAAGAAAATGGTCAGGAACCCCTAAAACGCTTAAAAACGTGTTTATTTTTTTATTATTGCTGCGCCACCACTAACTGACAATTTCTAAAAACCATACGCGTTTTCTATCCTCGCCACGGTAATGATACTACTGCTGTGTCGAAATTTCATTAAAATCAATTCAACTTTTCCCAGGTTATATAGAACGATATAACAAAATGCCTGAAAACGAAGTTTCTGGAATATTTGAATTTTTTTGTTTTTTGATAATTACTCCGCCGCCCCTGCATCTAGTTTCAAAATCATAGCAGTATTACCTACTTCGACCCCGCAGCATATTGCTACCCAAATTTCATTACAATCCATGCAGCGGTTACTGAGGTTACGAGGCTAGAAAAACGCCGACAGACAGACCAACAGACAGTCGGACACCCATTCGATAGACAGACCGATGATAATGAGTAACATAGATTTTCGTTATGTGGACATCAAAAAAGTCAAAAAGGCCCAAAAAGTGTATTACCTCATAATTAAAATTTTCGTGATCACAATACATAATACCCCCCTCACCTATCGGAGAACCTCTTCTACTAAAAAAGTTTTGATAAGATTCACTTTCTACTATATTACTGGAAGTGAAATGGAAACAGTGGAAACAAAGTGATATATGTACATTAGTTTCGCCTTTTATAGCCCACAATTAATAGTCAAGTTCCTATATTCCAACACACTGACACGCAGGGAGCAGGTATACCCGTCGCGAATTCGCGTAGGGTACACCCGTTTAACATACTCATTTATGTCATTGAATCAAGAACCTCCAAGTTGTAACACATATCAAGTTCGTCTAACTTTGAAGCACATCATTCTTGAATGTCCACGCCTAGCCCATGCCCGTACACCTTGCGAAATACTGCAGACTGTTTGTGAATGTTGCATCAGTGAAGAAATGTGTAACAAATTATTACAATTCATAAAGTGCACAGGGTTTTTTTAAATCACTACAGATCTGCAGAGTTACTGAACTCTCCACCTTTCCCACCGCCCCAATTTCACCACGATATCTGCAGGCAGTATCTGTAATAAATACTCAAATATTACTGGGGAAGTCTGCGTACCATGAATCATATGATGAGATTTCATAATTCAAGGCAACATCAATGTAAGCATCAAGTCAATAAGCATTCAGGTATAGGCAAATTAAGTATAGAACAAAGTAGTAGTTTTAAAGTTACAGATTATTGTATTATGACATTTAATATCTATCAAAATATTCTAGGTCCACACCTGTGCCCTACAGAACAATGTTCAGATAGGTCTGTGAGATAGAATTTCAGCAACGTCATTTTTAACATGCTTTTATCTACTTCATCTGTTTGTTTGTTTGTTAGCTTTTTGGCCTCCATTTTGACTCAAACGAACAAGTTTAATTGAAATTTTGTACACTTATCAAGAACCGATGGCAATACAATAATTTAATAAGTGTGCGTCACTATACTCCCCCGTGTGAGGGCGGAGAATATCTCCCATCGTATATCCTGCGTGTCGTAAAAGGCGACTAAAAGGAACCGAACTACTGTCGGTATAAGCAGTAACCTCTTCTCAACCAACAGCTTTGGGTGGACGAGTTGAGAAGAGTCAGGACACCTTCTTGTCCTTGGGGTGAGAAATTGCCCCTAAAGGTGGATGAACCAGTAGATACCATTTGGTCAACGGTATGAGGATGCAGAAAGCAAATGGGAAACTACTGCATTAAAGATTTTAAAGATATCCCAAGAGAAACTCGTAAAATGAGTAAATGCATTTTACGAGTTCACAACATGTCTGTTAAGACATTGTGACTATGATGATGATGCGTCACTATACTAATCAAGATCGCCAGAATTGAATAATTTAAGGGTCTTCTTTATCTGAAGATTCTGGTGAAGGTGCCAATTGAATGACCTGTATCACTGATTTTAGAAATAATGAATGAACATTAATTTATCACCTATATTGATGATCCTTGTTAGAGCAGGATAACGATGTAAACGAAAAGATTCAATTTAATCTTTTTTGCACTTTTTAGTGATATAAATGCGTGTTTTTTTTTAGTTTTTTTTTTAATTTTATTTATTTAAGACATAGTTTTTGGATTTTCACCACCCCCACCACGTTCGCCGCCTCAATTTTACCCAATACGGAACAATGGAAAATAAGTCCTGAAACGTCTAAAAACGAAGTTCTACGTGATTCTAAGGATTTTTTTACTAATGACTTCACCGCCAAGGCAGCGACTTAAAAAAATTGATACAATGATTTCACATCGTATCATGCCCTAAATTTCATCACAGTGGGTGTATTTGTTACGGACATTACGAGATTGCAAGAATACATGATATATGCTATGGGAAGAAAAAATCCAAGTTCAGTAATATCTGTATCTACCTATACAATACAATGTTTGGATGGGTCTGTAAAGTACAGAATATCACGAAGGTCATTTTTCTTGTGAAATGGACAGTCCCTTATGGGTATAGAAAATTTTGGAGTTAAATCTTACCCGCTCACAGCACCTCAATTTTACTTCTTCCCAGAAAAATATTGGAATGATTTGGAACCCCTCAAAATGATTTATCTCTCATGGAGATTTCTAAACTTATTTGTAACATCCCTACAGGTATTGGGATCTGCTCGATTGTATGTAATAGCAACTTGAGGCCAAATTGAAAGACAACCTTTCAAGAGGGGTACGTAGAATAAAGTGCAATTTGATTACCTTCCGATATGTTTTTTTTGTTTTCAGTGCGTTCTTTTCAAGACACTGACATTTTTCTCAACAAAATTTTTATGCATTCATAAGAAAAAAATATTTCCGAAATCTTCAGTTGAACATGGCATTTTCTATTTGGAGTAAATTGCGTACAAGCTCAAAAAACCTAACAAGACCATTATATCATGTTTGAATATGTTCGCTCTTCGTACAAGCAGTATGTAAATATGTTTGTATGGATGATCACTGATGTATATAATATTGATTGAATTACACAACTTATTTATAAAGATTTCTGCTCGCAGCTAGACACTAAGACAAGGAATCTTGAAAGTATATCTTCCACTTATATCTAGTTTTGCGCGTCCATTTTAAGTTCATTTGAATCAGAAAAGTACAAACCATACCACTTAAGCCTTTAAGGCCTATTGTGCTATAACTTCCCAGAGGGGACGAAATGTTAACCTGGACAGTAATAAAAAATTTTCAATGTAAGACAGTTTATTACATTTGGCTGTGTGGTAATTAAAAACTTATTTTATTAGCTTTGTTTATAACCATTACCGCTCTTAGATATGCGAATTTGTTGGAGGATATTTTGGTCATACTAAACTATTAAGAAATTCTCTTTGAATAATGCTTTTGATCCTTCTTTCCACCATGTCTTATTCCTAAATACATCGGCAATACCATCAATATATGAAACAGTTGGTTGAATCTTCAGGCACAACATTAAGTACTTAGTAATCATTAATACGAATATAATATGCGTATTGATTTTAACTTTTCGTTAGTATTCACTTGACAGATTGTGACCAATAAGAATGCTCTGATACTGTTTTGCGTACTACTATTCAACTATACCCTCACAGTATAGTCCTTTCCAAATTTCTCCAATGTCAGTAGCGACATGTCGACCGAGGAAATGACTTATACGATTTGTCATGATCATGAAACATCTAAATAAGGTATTATCCGTAATTTCAAACATTCTTGTTCACAATAGTTCTCCCGACTATAGCGTGGGAAGTAAAACATAACACCCACTGTTGATAGGGACATCTCAAGCGTTAATATAATCCCTTTAAGTTCATGGCTACTCTCTTAAAATCATTCTCAATAACAGTTCTCTCTCCTCAACTTTTCTTTAAACGCGTAAGCGGCTTCACCACAGCTTAGACACTTCAGACAAAACGAAGCTAACCGTTCGTAAAAAATTGAGGACAGTGGCGGATCAGAAAATTTGTTACGTTATTAAAATACGAATTTAACGTTACATTTTTAAGTAGACACAAGAAATATTTGTGGTATCTGTAAATATTTCGGTTGTCTTTTTTTCCTACTGATTTCCGACGTTCGTTATCATCACAGCAAATCCAAATTTCATTGAGCATTCGCGCCTTACCCGACCATCAAAAGAAGAAACTCATTCACCGAAAGATAAAGTTTCCGGGACAGGTCTGTAACCTTCATCAAAGTACAAATATTTGGCAAACAATTAATTTGGAATGAGTGATAATATAGTGGAAACTGTAAAAACGGGGAAACTTCCTTAACTGAGTCACGTTATGCCTGGAGAAAGTGATCACATTCTACAACTAATAATGCAAGGGAAAATACAAGGAAAAAGAACTGCGTGAAAAGACATGCTTCATGGCCAAAAGTGGTTTCATTAAAACAAGAATCGCCAAGATAGGTAATAGCCAACGAGAGGAGACGACACATGAAGAAGACGATATTGTTCGGCATTTAAGACAAGATACTGACATATTACCATAGATAACCCCCTCTCATGTTACTGCCTCTCATTTTGAATTTGCCAACAAATTAATGAATAAATGCAACACTTCACAGAAGAATGCTATTTCCTGGCAAACATTTATTTTATCTGAATTATTGGTTCAAAACGAATAATATCTGTATTTTGTCGTGTAATTATCGGTTATCTGAACGCTTAACGAATTCAAAGCTAGTGAAGTAAGCGTACCAAATACTGGCATAGATCTTAATTGTGCCACCGCCATCCCAAAGAAAGTATCTTATTTAGGCGCTGCATATCAAATGCCAACAATGGACGCTATCTTGAAGCTTATACTTTCTACCACCATTTCTTTGGATTCATACAATAATAATGCTGATAAGTATATGTCTAGAGCTGTTGCATTATAGGAAAATATTCCACCATGGTACTTGTTCCTGTATTGTTCTACATAGCCACTCGTAGTATTAGGAGCGCTTTCTCTTTTTCATCAACACCAGTACACCCTATGTGAGATTGTGAGTTTTATACATCGATAACGTAGGTTTTTTTATAGTGGGGGTGAATACAAACAGTACGCATGCTTGCATGCTTACCCCACTCGCTCTTGACCCTTTGAGTACCTACCGGGATAATCCTGGTTTTGGGGACTTCAGTACTCTGGGCAGATCCTTCATTTCTCTCTCTAGCTCTTGTTACTCTATCGCTTTCTCATACATTCTCTCTCTCGCTCTACCTTCTATTTATTTTGTTGCAGTCACACTGGATACATAATCTTGTATATATTTCCAGGCTCGATCACTCATCACGCATCATTATATCAATAATATTATCCTTATTTAATTCTTTACCGATTTTGGCGTTCAGCTCTAATCTATGTGTTGCCCATCTTTCACCTTTGAACAGTGTATGGTCGGGAGAGTCTTTTTTATTACAATATACACTCTTGACGTCAGGTGAGATTTTCATTTAGAAAGTATAGTTCTTAAACCTACCATGCCCGCTTAAAAGATGCGTCATGTAATAATTTGTTTTTCTGTGCCGACAGTTTACCCACACATGGATGTCTTTTATGAGCGTCTTTGTCCATAAAGATTTTCCAGTGTCCCTTGCCCGTTCCTGCTGCCACATCCTCTGCTGCCGTTGAGATTTCTGTACCCGCTTGCTACCCTGACTAACGTTCTCCTTTGAATTCCGACAACTTTCGATTTATATTTTTTCGTCTTCATAATATGTTTCCATACTGGGGATCATAAAGTATGTTTGATTGGATTACTCCATTAAGAGCGATACTCTTAGAGCTGCTTGTTCCACCTGTATTTGGCATTATCCTAGTGAGTGCTGATAACTTTCTCTCCACTTTTTCCAATGTGTGTTTTACATGAGAGGCGTATTTTAACTTTTCCGACAAGGTTATATCTAAGTACCTCATATCCTTTTTCGGTGCTGTGTCGGTCCCAGCAATTTTTAGTCTAAAATGTTTCTTGCCGCGGGGGCCTCTGAGGATAACCACTTCGTTTTTTATGGTGCTAGTGTAAGTTCATGTTTCCGATTCAAATTTTACGTGATGAAAAAAATAAGATGTGTAGCATATAAACATAAAATTATATCCAATATCCTAACAGATAATTTCTTTAATATATTATATCATGCTTTAATTGAAACACATCTAAAATGTGGAATATCAGCTTGGGGATCTGCCTGTAAGGCATATATTTCGATATTTCATAAATCTAAGCTCTATCCATCAAACGATTTATACTAAGAAACAAAGATACTCGATACTAGGCAACTTTATTTCTTACATACTAGCAATTTATTCCACAAAATCTGTGTTGATGAAGTGAAACATGAGCAGAATACATGTATATGGTACTAGGCATAAAATATGGTCATCAAACTTAGTTCGACCTCACAAAACTATATTCCAACTATCATTAATTATGTATCTAGCTCCGAAATTATATTGTGTGCAGCACCATCAATCATAAATTCCTCAGATTTGGCAAAAATTTTAAACAAAAACTAAAGGAATGGATTCACTCTATAGAGCGAATGATTATACATAATATTATTAATCAATAAAATTTGTACTAGTAATATTTTGTGTATGTATGAAAACATTTAGATTAATGTAAATTAGATTTTAGATCACATTTTTTTATATACACCCACAGGCATTACCTACTGTGGATTTATTTATATTTATTTACTGCATTATATTTATGGTGAATAAATATTATTGTTATTATGATTTTCTGAATTGTTCCACCGGTTCTACTTTCGAGGTCAACCAGGCTATGCGCTCCTATTAATGGGGCCAGATCATCAGCATAGGCATATGTGCATATGTTGTGACATCATCAGGGAGGTGTAGACATAGAATGTCATCATATAATACGTTTCATAAAGTTGGACCAATTACTGAACCTTGAGGCACGCCTGTAGTGAGGTGGATTATTTTTTTCCCGATATTTACAGTTTTGTGGTTCAGATAGCTGTCGACGATGTTAACAAGATACTGAGGGATATTCCTTTTTTGTAATTTGTCCATAATTATGTCCCAGGAAGCAGTATTAAATGCATTTTCTATATCTATCGCTATCGCTACTACCCAGCTTCTTGTAGAATGTTTAGCCTTTCTGACTAGAGCCTCGATCGCATCCACTGTTGGTCTACCTTTACAGAAATCATACTGACTTGTGGATAAATCACCACTATTTACAAGTGACCTTTCTAACCTTGTTTTCATTAATCTTTCGTATAATTTCCCCATCGCGATAACGTAGGTACATGCCGCGTAGCCTAGAGAAGTGCATTGGTCAATATAGACTGTCCATCCAGTATTGATCTGTTGTATTGTTTATAAATTAATTATGGAAAGTGGGTTTGTTTATCTTTGTCTTTAGTCCTGCCACACTTCATGAACCGCATATATCTTTTTCTCAGTCTTCGAGTTTCACTTGCGAGTGATATATCACATACTTAATTGGTTTAGTGTAATCTTGCTAAAGAAAGCCAACTCAGTATGCATAATACGAATCGCGTAACAGTATATTCACGTAATTTTGTATCGATCCCGTATCAAACTAAATAAATATTTCTTCTCTCTACCCTCTCCATGCTCTCCATGCTGCCCGTTCTACCCCTACTTATTGAGAAACATTATACGTAGGTGCCTTTGATATGATCTGCCTTTCCCTGATAATAAAGCTATAAAATACGCGACTTTAATGTACACGTCCACATATACCCTGATTTTATGTTCACTTTAACGCTCGCTAAAGTGTAATGCCGGTTAGTTATGTTCGGTATATCCGTCTTCTGCTTCGTCGAATTAAGATTTAACGAAATTTCTTTTTGTTGATCGTTTCATGGATTTAGTCGTAAAGTAAAGAATTGCGATATTGGCCGTTGCAGATGCTATCGGCGATAAGTGGTACTTTGTTAGTTGCTTGACTCGTTTTGACTTGAAGTCAAGTCAAGTTCAAGTCTAGTAGTTATAATCTCAAGAACTTATGAAAGCAAGCACTTGATCACAACCACTTGATTTCTATTATTACTGCTTATATTCTTGATTCGATATCTTCAGGCAATCACAAATACGTACCGCGGGGTAACATACAGGTTGTTTCATATGATGGGACTTTTCTTGATAGGACATGTAGTACTCGCCAAAAGAAGTGTTTTTCCCAATAACATAACACTAAATGTTTAGAACGATCAAGAAATTGACCGTTTCTGAAACCCTCATTTCTAATTCCATCCCTGTGTGATTAAATCAAAACAGACAAAAATGTAGTTAATTATGGAACATAGATGTACATACGTAGCAGCGCGCGATTGAGGTCCCTGGAATTGTCGACGTGCTACATCGAACTTTAAAAACAACAAAAATGGTGCACCGTTATAACTGTAATGAACTGGTTGACATGATTTTAGTGTACGGTAAATGTGATTAAAATGTCTCTTAGGCTTCGTGAGTGTATGCTGCTCGTTCTCCTGGCCGTATTCACCCTGCGCTTGATTGATTTGTCTATCCCGTGTGAAGAGTTCAATTTCAATTTTCAATTCAATTTATTTGTACCTATTAACGAGTTACAAATATTGCCACCTCGAAAGACACAGAATGTTTCACATCGTGCTGGAAGACCGCATCGAATTGTCCAAATTGAAGGAGAAATACTTGCGCTCTTCAATCTCGCGAGGCGAATTTAAATCCGTACCGGTATTCATGTAACAGGACCGCACTTAAAACTTCGTAGCGACCGAATAGTAAATACTTTCTCATCATTTTTTCTTTTTCTTTTGCTGCTTATTCACCCTACGCTAGGTTTGTGATTTCAAAGGCGGTTGCTTCTGAAAAGGAAAGTCCCAACTTTGGAAGCACCATGTATAAAACAGATAACTAGGAAACTATTTCGTAAGCCATGGATTAGAGTCCTTACAAGTTTAGTTACGTAAATTTTCATCTGTAAAGCGGTATCATTCGATCATTTAAAATAAGCGTTCAGTATTAATATTGTGATTTGTTATTCAAGATCTGAGACACATAGGCTACTAAAAGTATTTTCGCCTAATTAGTTTCGGGGTTTTGTAACAGGTAGGGCTGTTCTGGATAACTATATTTTAACCAGAACTGAAGACACTAGAGTGGCTAAAAATATCTGGCCTTTACCGCTAACATTGGGGAAACATTTTCTTGTCTGCCACATCGCTCTAAAGTATTCTCAGAAGTGTCACTTCGTGGATAAGTACAGGGTGGGCCATAAAGTTGCATGGATTTAAAATAATCACTGAACAAAACTGTACGTCAGTCTGCTATTAAAATTTATTTATTATAGTGAAAAAACACAAGAATTTTATTTTTTTAAAATGACATCATCAAGGTGTCACCCATCTCTCCGTAAGCACACGTCGAACCTCGAGCGCAGATTTGCCATCACTCGCTGGCACATCTCGCGAGGAATGGAAGACATTTCTTAGAGGATAATTACTTTCAATTGAGGTATTGATGTTGGTTTCGCCATGTATACTCGCCTATTCAAGTATACCCCTAGAAAAATGCTAAATCCGGACTCCTGGGAGGTCATGGAATGTTGCCTCCACGTGACATCACTTTGCCTGGCAACATCTCGTTTACAA
Source organism: Callosobruchus maculatus (assembly GCA_951848785.1). Classification (NCBI taxonomy): domain Eukaryota; kingdom Metazoa; phylum Arthropoda; class Insecta; order Coleoptera; family Chrysomelidae; genus Callosobruchus; species Callosobruchus maculatus. The sequence goes on from CATOUR010000126.1 coordinate 1,424,480, forward strand.
CTGTCATTGATGCGCGAGGCGTATGGCATGTCACGCCAAGTTCTATTGCGATAACGTAATATCGTGGTATACCGGTCAGAAGTTAGATTCACAGATCCTTCTTGCTTGTTATTGAGAAAATGAGGACCGATGATCCCATGAGATACATTGCTGTTCAAACTGTCACTTTGGGTGAATGTAGGGGTTTTTCATGTTTTGATCTTGGGTTTTCTGCTTCCCAGTAATGACAATTTTTCTTGTTCACATGCCCATTTAGGTGAAAATGAGCTTCGTCCGAAAACAGTATGTTGTTTAGACCTTGGAAGCGTTCCAACATTGTAACGACAAGAGCGCGACGTAAAATGTTATCATTTGGTTTCAGTTCTTGAACTAATTGGACATCCTTTGGGTGCAATTTAAGATATGTCTTCAAAATGATACGTAGAGATGTTCGTGATACAGAATTTTGCACCGATCTCTTTCGAGTCGATAATCTGGGATCATTTTCTACAGAACTGACTATTTCTTTCATTCTTATTGACCTAGGGCGCCCCGCTGTCTTCTATTTTGAAGCTGATCCAGTAGCCTTGAACTGTCTAACCCAAGAATGAATTACCCTTTCGCTGGGATACTGAATTAAATCATGCAATCCATAGTTAGAGCGAAATAGACGGCGACTCAATGTTTTTATAAACATGTTTAACTCAAAATGCACGCTGTTCACCTGTGAAACGCTCCATTGCTACTGAATTGCTGTGAACTGAGCTACTAATGCTCACCACTCGTGTTAGTCTCAGCGGCGCTGCTTGAAAACAATAATGATTTGTATTTCGTACATCTTTGTGACCCATCCTGTATATGTCAGTTTTATAAAGCCAAGCCATTTCCCCGTTCCAAGTGATAATAGTTTAATATTTTGAGGAAGATATTATATATTTATTACTATTTGAGTCCTCTTCGACCACAAAGAAGTCTATAATAATTTTTTTATTGTCAGCCTCCCCCAAAGGCTGAAAGCGTATGGCGCTGTAGAAGCGCTGCGAAAGGATAAGTGTCGGTGCACGTTAGATTTGAAACGCTGCAGATTGTAACCGTCAGGAAACAAATTCCCCGGCAACTCATTCCGCAGCGTCGAAGTTCTCCAAAAGAAGGAATGCTGGAGGAGACTGGTTCGGGGAGTAGGGACCTCAACCTGATGAGGATGAGCTCGCAGAGCTTCTAGTGTTTCTCGTTTGAGCGACCTTTCGTGTTATTATATGGGAGAGCTCATTCGAACATCTTCCGTAATGGAATCTTAAAACAGGGACAGGTCAGCCACCCTTCTTCAATTTTCAGGCTGTAGAGGTCCTTGGTGAGGTTAGGCGTACCGATTAGTCTAATTGCTCTCTTCTGGAAAGTGTCCAGAAGCTTAAGAGAGTGCTTCGGTGCGCATCCTCACACATAGGAGCAATCTCTGTGAATCTGTGCCTTGTAGAGCAGCAGTAGTTGCTCTGGTGTATACAGCTTCCTACAGCGGAACAAAATTCCACTGCTATCTTTTTTTTGGAATCGGTTCTTGGACTGGTACTATCTGTTTTATATAATCGAATGTACTTCCGTGGCTTTTCTCTAACATATTTATTTTGACTTAGTGCTATGAAACGGCTCTAAGTCAATTTTGGGAAATCACTCATTACTTTCAACACCTCAGCTTTGACAATTAGAGACAAGACTCTTATCAGAAGCCAAGTTTGTCGCACTAACACCTAAAATACTATTTGGAATTTTCAAGTTTACTGCTTACTTACGTTTATCGTTACAGAACAGATGAGTCGGGAACAGAATCGCCGCACCGCCATCAAATGTGAGCCTGACCATGGTTTTGCATGGTGCGTGGTGCAGTGTGATGCAGCAAGTAGTAGCTTGATGCTACTTGATGTCAAATCAAGTAGTAACGGTTGAATATCAAGTAAAGTCAAGTAGTGACTTTCTAAAGCAATTCGTTGTCAAGACATTTTCTAGAAAGTCAAGCTATTTGACTTGATGAAACGCTAGTACTTCACGACCATTTGATGCTATATGAATTACCTGTTTCCGAAAATGAACAGCTGTCAAAATTTTGGTGGAAAACGGACGGTGGTGCCAAGGTGGTGTCTTTTGCGATATTTAACGTCTTTAAGACCAACCATTGTGAAATATTGTGGTGTGCGTAATGGTAGGGTGTGCAGCTTACCGTTGTAAAAGCCACAGCAGCAGGAAGGAGCCAGGAATCACTTTTCACAGGTAAATTTATGTTCATGTTTTTTGGTGTATCCGAAATTTATGCAAATATTTCGATATCTAGTTCAGAGATATACAGGGTGTCCCAAAAGTCAACTTCAACCCCCAACGGGATGACAGGATTAGTTGTAACTATCATGAGAGAAATCAGAAAAAAGTCTATCCCATCCAGATTGAAAATTATGGCCATTTAAAAAAAACCCTAGAAATTTGGTCAAATTAGAACAATTTTTCGGTTATTGTGGTTAACTTTTATTATTTTTATTCATTTAATTTTTGGAACCGTAACCCTAAATAACATTTCTAGAAGCACAGCCAAAAATAATGACACAATTGCCCTAAGTTTTATAGAATGAAGACTATTTATTAAACTATGAATTTAAAATTTTTAAACTTTGTTGACAAGTGCCATTCAAAGTTGGCGCATTTAACTGTATTGTAAAATGGTACTAAACTTGTTAGTTTCATACTAAAAAAACTAGTAAAAAAATAAAAACCTCAAGTAACCCGATTTTTGCTAACTCATTTCACTCAGGTCAGATGTTCTTTATTCGTACAAGCTTCTTAATTTTACGGCAAAATGATGAGAGTGGTGGATAGTGGACATGTTTGTCAAGAGTCAGCGAGACGATATTGACGCCACTTTTAGCAAGGTCAACAAAAATAAGTAAAATTAATAAAATAATGAAAAATCTTGACCTACCTTAGATTAGGTTTATTGGATTAGAAGTTAGATAGGGAAATAACATTTGGTAGGTGGTAACATGCGAATCATAATATTTTTGAGCACGTAAAGTGTAACAATTATATTTTTTAAGGGATTTTTTGGTTCAAATACAATCAGTTTTACAGTGGCGTATCTGTTATAGCTTACATTTTGCAAGACAAGATATCGGTCAAATGGAAGTTCACGGTTAAGTAAATGTTAATTACTTAAATTTAAACTGATGGTGAAATTGGCCATACAGAACTCGTGAATAACAATATTGAATTTTATTTGGAAATAGATTATTTCACCAAATAGCTTAACGATAATGTTAATCCCATCAGCTACGACACAGGGATTAGCATTTTGGTGCCATTTGGTAACAGAAATGTCAGTCACGCGTTCCGTCCTCTCTCTTTCCTTGTAATAAGTAAACTCATACTATCTGCATAGATCCATTTTGAGTGACAGTAGAATAGGACGAGAAAGCGATCATACTAATAGTCGAAGTGATGGCCTTTCCACACCTCATGGCACCGTAGCCGCCTTTTCTCATAATTTACGGTCGTAAACAGTATATTGCGGCAGCACGGGCCTGTCCGGCTAGCTCAACGCTATGTACTGCTGTGACAAAAACCGCCTCTATAAAAATTGATTTTACGTCGTCGGTTATATACCGTCGGTAGTAGCAATGGCCATGGCATCCATTCTGTGCTTTACGAGCAGGTCCATGCCAGTAATAAACAAAAAGAAATTTAGTTAAATCTTAACTGGACGAAGCACAGCACGGATACACCGAACGAAACTATCCGCTCTTACACGCCAACGAGCATTAAAATGATCATAAAATGAGAGTGTATGGGGACTGTGGACGTTAAGGTCTCATATTATATAGCTTTATTGTGTAGAAACGGCAGATCGGATAAAACATACCTACGTATATGATGGTCAATATGGAGAGGGTGCCAAATGAATATTTATTTGTCCGGTATTATTTCAGTAGCAAAATGAATAATGATGCATTGCAAAAATTTTGATTTAGTAGCCAAGATTACGGTAGAGTCACTGTAAATATGTACTTCGATTTTGATATAGTATATTGAGGACTGACATTTATGGAAATGTATGAGACTAATAAGCGTGCAATAAATGGGTAAATATTAAATGCATGCTGCATGCTGGCTCCTTAGTCACACGAACCGGATGAGAACGTGTTGTGCTAGGTTCTATCACTTTTCTAATGAAAGCGATGTGTAATTAACTTGCTTCTTTCGGTTGTTAACTAAAAAGTCAGGCCAGTGGAGTAAATATTCTTCAACATTTAAAGCCGTGGAAGCGTTTTGTTCATCCAATATTCCTGCTATACATCTATATACCAAACGGTTAATAATTGGGAATGCGGCAAATAAACGCACAAGTGGACTCTTTCAACTTTATTCCAAGCTTTCGTCATCTTATGATTCCATCGTCAGGGCTACAATAGAATTTTAAACATGAGTAACAATCTCAAAAAGGATGTTAAATACTTACATAAGTTAGCGAGATTGATGCGTAATGATGTTAAAAGGGAAAGACTTCACACAAATAACACAATTTGTGTGGAAACACAAATTCATTGTCACGAAACATTGGAAAGATAACACAAAGGACTTTAAACATTTAAAACACATTAAAACCAGATATCTGTAATAAATCGGTTATTTCTCTCTCAATTAAACCACGTGGAAATGTCGTTTCTAAATGAATGACATCCAGAAACAATGACACTTGTCACTTGTCTATCACTCTTGACAGGTGATACAGATCGAAATAAAAGAGGGAGTGTTAATAATCGATAAAAGGTCGATGACCCTGAGGGTCGAAGTAAATATTTTCAGGGCCTTCGATCTTTTATTGATTATTAACACTCTTTCTTTCAGTTTGATCTGTGTCACCTGTCAAGAGTGATAGACAACTGACAGGTGTCACTGTTTCTGGATGTCATTCATTTAAAAACGACATCTCCACGTGGTTTAATTAAGAGAGAAATAACCGATTTTATTACAGATATCTGGTTTTAATGTGTTTTAGATGTTTAAGGTCCTTTGTATTATCTTTCCAATGTTTCGTGACAATGAATTTGTGTTTGCACACAAATTGTGCTATTTATGTGAAGTCTCTCCCTTTTAACATCATTAGGCATCAATCTCGCTAACTTTAGTAAGTATTTAACATCCTTTTTGAGAATTTTACTCATGTTTAAAATTCTATTGCTATTGTAGCCCTGATGATGGAATCATAAGTGTCCGAAAACTTGGAATAAAGTTGAAAGAGTCCACTTTTGCATTTATTTGCCGCATTCCCAATTACTAACCGTTTGTTACCTAACTGGTTTTTGTTTCGGCAATGACTACTCCCCCTCTACACATCTATATTCCTATATATATAAGAAATAATGTACGGCTAAAATTGTAAGTGCTTCATCTACCCTCGTGTTTTCTGGCATTTCTGGGAGTTTGTTTGCCAAACTATTTCAATGAAAAGTAGAGGCAGGGTACATACTAAAGTTTCCAAAGATCAATGTTTGAGTGACAGTAGAATAGGAAGGAAAAAGGTCATACTAATAGTCGAAGCGATAGCTTTGCCATACCTCATGGCGCTGGAGCCGGAATTTCTCATAATTTACGGTCGTAAACAGTATATTGCAGGCAGCGCAGACCCGGATAGCTCAACTCTATGTACTGCTGTGACAAAAACTGCCTCTGCAAAAATTGATTTTACGTCAGCGATTATATACCGTCGGTACTAGCAACAGCCATGACAGCCATTCTGTGCTTTACGACCAGGTCCATGCCTTCAATATAAAAAAAAACGTTAGTTAAATCTTACATTCCAATGGTGTTAAAATGACCATGAAATCATGGTGTACATCTGTGGTAGCATGACTGTGATATCCTCAATTTATCAATAAAAAAAAAGGCATCAGGCCTCGAGTTTATCGTTAGCCTTGGTTCTGCTTACGCCTGTTGAAAAAAAAGGATCCTTCTTTGAGGGTCGCATTAATATATCTGATAGAATATATTGTTTATGGTAACGTCAAAGCCTAAAACAGTATTTATTTTGCTGAGGGTGGGTTCAGCTTCACTTACAAAGGGTGCCTTATGAGAAATATGAGACATTTATCCCTTGTTCCAGCGAAAAGCAAAGTACGTCAGAGGAAACTCCTAATTCCAATACGTATATCAAATGAAGTGTTTTTTTATATACGAGCAACGGTTTTATATACCATGCATTTAAAAATACGTCTTGTGAAAATATATCAACGATATCGTATATCACATTTCTCAGAAGGAACCGAAAGCATCCCTACAATCAGGTAGAAACTAAATGTAACAAGTAAAATTTTAGTATTATTATAACTTTATAAGCGTCCATTATAAATTCACACTGTCAGTTGGAATATTACAGCTGTTGTAATATTTCAACTGACAGACTAAATTCCCAATTGACGCTTTAGAAATGCAATTTAATCCTTTTGAAACTACTGCTGGAAAAGCTGTACAATGAGATTTGTGCAAAATTCTGTACGTCAGGAAATCATTTCACTCATTAAAAATATAAGAATGTTTCTACTATTGAAAATGACGTCAGAACGATTATCATTAATGTTTTCTATACGTCTTCACATCTAATATTCAGGTCCAAGCAACATGCCTTCAGTTGATTTGTATATCAAGTTATTCAAAGGGCTTTGTAAACATGTCTATCACTATAACTTCACATATAATTATTATTTATAACAAAATATATACAACTGAACATAATCGTGATTAACTGCCCTGTCGTTTCCAAAACCTATTACACAATATCCCCTAGAATATTTTGTTGATGTGTATTATAAATTAGTAATAACCCGTAAATATACAGAATAGAATCGGAAACATAATAATGGCGAATGGATCTGACATGCAGGACAGTGGTGTCCCGTGAAAGGCATGATGTAGACCTGAAACCTTTTTACAGGGTGACTCAACATGAAATTCAGCCAATATTATGATACCGTCATTGTCATAAGTGCTTGGGTTTTGTTATCAGAAATAGCAGTGGCCTCAACACTTCCACAACTATGAACATTATAATGCCTTAGTTAGGACACATCAAGAATATGCTTCGCAAATATGGATGCCTATACAGCAGCGACCAGCATTGATCAGATAGGAAGGGTTCAAAAACGATTCTTGATGTATCTCTATGTTACGGAAAATAATCTTACAAAATTTCATATAGATCAATGATAGATAGCTTCAAAATGACAAGCTTAGGTTCTAGAAGAAACAGACAGGCTGTGATATTATCATCATAGTCACAATGTCTTGACAGACATGTTGTGAACTCGTAAAATGTATTTACTCATTTTATGAGTTTATCTTGGGATATCTTTAAGATCTTTAATGCAGTAGTTTCCCATTTGCTTTCTGCATCCTCATACCGTTGACCAGATGATATCTTCTGGTTCATCCGCCTTTAGGTGGCAATTTCTCACCCCAAGGACAAGAAGGTGTCCTGACTCTTCTCAACTCGTCCACCCAAAGCTGTTGGTTGAGAAGAGGTTACTGCTTATACCGACAGTAGTTCGGCTCCTTTTAGTCGCCTTTTACGACACGTAGGATACACGAGGGAGATATTCTAACCCGCCTCCACACGGGGAGCATATCAAGTATACAAGATGTATTTTTATAAACTTTATAAACTTCAGAGTACCGGAAGCTAGACTAGGAATTATTAATTTTGAATGTTTCTATATAAACCCATTTTAGTTTATCGCCTATAAACTTAATGTTAAAAATATGTAATAATTTTGTAACAAAACGTCTCTGCGATATATTATGTATCAATTCCAAAGAACTCAGCCTGCTTCTGAAAAACTGTACTTTGTGATTTTACTAGTGTAGGTGTAGTTTAGTTATATGCCTTTTTTCTCATATATGGTTTGTATATCTTTCTTGCGTCATACGTAATAACCAGTTTAAGGGTTTTTATGACATGGGCAATAAATAAATAAATTAAATAAGCAGTCATTTTTTTCTGTCTCTCTCTTTGTAAATAACAAAAGATGGGATGTTCAGCAGTACCTCCAATGCTGCTGCTGGTGTAACCTTCATGGTATCCACTATGCTCATAGATGCAGTCCGCTGCACTTTTGTGAGTGCTTTAGATATTGTGGTTTGATGAACGTTTGTCCACCATACTGTACACTGTCATGGGTCTAATTACCCTGATGTACAGCCAGTCTAACTTGACTCCCTGATATTTCGCTTCTCTAAGAATTTGTATTTCCTTGCCAAGGAGAGATGAAGCCTTGGAGAATTGTGGGAAATCATTATCTCTCTGGAAGTTCTTTATCACCTATTGTTTCTCATACAGCAACTCTATGAGTCTAATTCGGCTCGTGTAAGAATTGATGGTAACCTGTCTAGTCAAACTGCAACCAGAAAAGTTCGTCAGGGATGTGAATTATCTCCGATGTTATTTAACATTTACTCTAAATTTGTGATGAGACAGGTATTGGACAACTGGAATGGCGGAAGAACTATTGGCGGAGGCAAAATATCCAACTTAAGATTTGCTGATGATACTACCCTTATTGCTCTTTTCAGGAAGGACTAGTAGCACTATTAAACATCTTAGAACAACACGGTGCAGAATATGGTCTTGGTATTAACTACAACAAGACCAAGGTTATGATCGTAGATAGAAAGCACGATAACCATCGAGAAATAAAGTCAGTAGACCGTTATGAAGTAGTTCAAAGTTTTCTGTACCTGGTTCTTTGATCGACGATCGACGGTAGCTGTGAAAATGAGATTCGGCGGCGCATTTAACAGGCACGTGTGGCCATGATAAAGCTTACTAGAATATGGCGTGACCATAGGATCAGTAAAGCTATCAAAATGTCGCTGGTTCAGTCTCTTGCGTTCTCCATATTTTTGTATGCCTCGGAAACTTGGACTGTTAAAAAGGCAGATCGAGCTCGCATAGATGCTTTTGAATTGTGGATGTGGAGGAGAATGCTGAGAGTTCCTTATACCGCCCATCGAATTAACGTTTCCATACTGGATAGGCTCGGTAATCCAAATGGACTATCCTCCATTGTGTTGACGAAAATGCTTACATTATTCGGCAATAATATGGAGAAACTTGTAGTTCAGAGTCATGCTCCGAGTGGGCGGCGCCGTGGCCGTTCCCCTACATGCTGGGTGGATACGGCGAAACAGCTGCTAGATATGAGTATCAAGAGCGCCACTGAACTGACAGCAAATCACAAACGATGGCGAGCTACAGTTCTCAAAACTATTGATAATATTCGTGTCGGGAATACTCTAGCTCCGACTTAATGCATTTTAAGAGTTCACAACATGTTGTCTGTTAAGACTTTGTGGCTATGATGATGATAGATAGTCCCTCAGTAACTCCCCATCTTTCCACTAGGGATAGTGCCCTCTGCATTAGTTCCAGGGAGGTTCCTATGTGTTTACCTTTTATTAGGATTACAATGTCATCAGCATGTCCTTGGGGATACATCCCTCCCTCTTTAAAGCTTACTAGGAGGGTATCGACTACCAGGTTCCACAGTCTCGTTGACAGCACGCAACTTGCAGATACCCTCCTTGCGCCTTCACCTCCCATGTAACATCACATAGGGATGCTTTTGCTTAGCATGTTTCCAATCCATCTCGTAATTGTCCTTTCAGTACCCCTGGATTACAGCTTTGACACTATTGAGCCAGTGCTTGTGTTATCAAATGCTCCCTCGATATCCAGGAACACTGCCAGTGCTACCTCTTTATACGTAATGGCCTGCTCGATATTCCCCACAAGATTATGTAAGACTGTTTCGCAGGGTTAGGGGTAGTTAATGTGTATTTGTTGCTTACAGCTTACTGGAGCAGATATTAAATGTGGTTTAAATACAACTGACATTTGTCAAGTAGAAACATTCAAAATGCTTACCATTTTATTAGGTAACCCAAAAATAACAAAACTTACGAGAAGCGACAGCTGACGGAATATTGACACCCAAGACAAACATATATTCTCGGCTGTTAGGAGCTGACAGCATAATTGGCACATGAGCATTCAGGATTGAAATTATGCTATCTCTTCTTGTCAGTTTTGTTGTTCTCGGGAAACGACCGTTGCCTGAATTCGACACAAACCACAAACCAGAAAAGGTTATATTTTTGATATCATCATGACAGTGCGCATGCTTCACTAGCGATAACCGTGGTGAATTTCGTTATAGTGATTATTCATCATTCTTCATATTCTCTGTGTCAGCGGTAGGTATATCGAATTTGCATGGGGCAACCATATCTTGTAGACAAATATGGTTTTTTCTATTTTTATAAGTATCTCTTGATTTTTTAATTTCAATCTAGCTTAAGGAATAAACAAAAGATGTTCTGCAATAGAGTACTTTATGTACTCTAGAAAAGAAGCCCTGTAGGTAACCCGTGGCTATAGAAAAATGTGCGTTCGTATCTAAAATTTGTGGGTAGTCAAGCTACTTGACCCTATTTTTAGGAATACAGTATCTTCCTTCTCTATACGAGATATGTAAAATCTCACTACACTAAGTAGAAGTCCTATTTATTTGCCAAGCAAGATTTGCTTTAGGGCAAGCCCATATTTAAATTAATTATACATGGGTGTTCCCCAGTTTCTCTTGCCTACGCCACTGTGTGACGTTTACGTTTAATATTTGTGCAGTATTATTTCACGTCGCGTCATTTACGTTATTAATTGTACATATACGGTTGCGATTGTATACACAAAGGCGCGGAAGTATTGATTTTCAAGTAATAGAGATCTAGTCGAACGTTCTGATACCTTTTCATATGTTTCAGACCACATTAATTCAAATCAACTAGGAATATTACTCAAATTCTCATTGCTTCCTTAATTAACATTGAAATGTGTTTGCTTCCCGCTCTGACAGCTAGAGAAATAATTTAATCGTGCAAAATTCTAAATTAGATATGAGGCATTTTTAGGTTAATGCACTTTCTGATTCCCTGAACTATTGCTCTGCACTATCTCATAAATAAAACCACAACTTCTGTGATGAACAATTTACTATTATTCCAGCTATCTTTCTCACAATACAAACTGTTTCGCAAAAAATATGTGTACAGTCTGTCGAATAATTTATTGGTTTGCGCGTAATAAAGTCTTGACTCTCCTCTATAACTATACTATGATTAAATAGTCACATACCATTATCAAACACAAGTCAGTTCTTTTTTTTTTTTTTTTTATAGTCGGCCTCTCGCAAAGGCTGAAAGCCTATGGCGCTGTAGAAGCGCTGCGAGAGGATAAGTATCGGTTCACGTTTGATTTGAAACGCTGCAGGTTGTAGCCGTCGGGAAACAAACTCCCTGGCAGCTGATTCCACAGCGTCGAAGTTCTACAAAAGAAGGAATGCTGGAGGAGACTAGTTCGGGGAGTAAGGACCTCGACCTGGTAAGGATGAGCTCGCAGAGCTTCTCTAGTGTTCCTAGTTCGGACGGCCTGTGGTGTTATTATCTGAGAGAGCTCACTCGAACATCTTCCGTGATAGAATCTGTAAAACAGGGATAGGTCAGCCACCCTCCTTCGATGTTCCAGGCTGTGGAGGTCCTTTGTGAGGTTAGGCGTATCGATTAGTCTAATCGCTCTTTTCTGAATAGTGTCCAGAAGCTTTAGAGAGTGCTTCGGAGCGCATCCCCACACATGGGAGCAATACTCCAGCGCTGGTCGGATCTGTGCCTTGTAGAGCAGCAGCAGTTGCTCTGGTGTATACAACTTCCTACAGCGGAACAACACTCCAAGCTTCTGGGATGCCGTTTTAGCAATACTGACGACGTGGTCGTGCCAGGACATGTTATTGTTGATGTTGATTCCCAAAAGCTTGACGGAAGGTGATTCGACTATGGGGTGACCCTCCATTTCCACGGTTGGTAAGCCATCGTGAGACTTCTTTGTAAGTGTTGTTGCCTGAGTTTTTTGTACGTTGAACTGTACTTTATTTACTAATCCCCACTCGACAATTGTTTTGATATCTGCGTTGATCTGTGAGGCATGCTGCTGTCGCCGACGTACCGTCTCCTGGGATGATAGTGGCTTGCCTGGTTCCATGCACGAAACTAATGTACTGTCATCTGCGAAGCTGTAGATTGGATTGGATGTTATTTTCAGCAGCTCGTTGATGTACAGCAGAAACAGTGTAGGGGATAGGACAGATCCTTGAGGAACACCGGCGTTTATTGAAAATACGTCTGATGGGCAGCCCTCGACTACGACAAACAGAGATCGGTCGTTCAAAAAGCTATTCAGCCACTGGCGCAGGCCAGGTGGTAGTCCATAAGCAGCAAGCTTCACCAGAAGTCCGTCATGCCATACTCTGTCGAAAGCTTTCGATATATCAAGTGCAACAACACGGGATTCGCCATGATTGTCTATTGCTCTGTTCCACAAGTGAGTGACGTAGGCAAGGAGGTCACCTGTAGACCTGTGCTTACGGAAGCCATACTGGCGATCATTTATGATGTTATTGTTGTCCAGGTATTTTAGGAGCTGTGTATTAATGGCAGTCTCCATAACCTTAGACATGATGCTGAGAAGAGCCACAGGTCTATAATTGGCGGGATCAGTTTTTTTGCCTTTCTTAGGGATGGGTTGTACGCAGCCAATCTTCCACGAAGCGGGAAACACGCCTCGTTGATACGAAAGTTTGAAGAGCTTGCAAAGAATAGGTGCAAGCTCAGCGGCACAGCGTTTAAGGACAATGGCTGGAATTTGGTCAGGACCAGTAGCTTTATTGGTGTTCAGTTTTTGGAGGATGCTTTTTACATCTCGATGTTGAAATTTGACCTCTGTCATTCTCGAGTTCACGCTTATGGTGGTGGTCGGAGTACTTCCTTGAAAGTCTACAGTAGAATTGGCTGCGAAGAGCTTCCCCAAGATGTCTGCTTTTTCTTTAGGAGCAGAAGCGATGGATTTGTCCTCTCTGGTCAAGGGTGGTATTGACGAATAGGAAAAGTTCTGACTAACAGCCTTAGCTACAGACCAGAATGTTCTGGACGAGCTAGGACATGAGAGGAGCTTGTTCTTAATTTTTTGGTTGTGTTCCTCCTTGCTGCTGTCAATCACGCGTTTACAGTGATTTCTGGCGTCGATAAAACTGCGGTGGCTCTCAGCATTTGGATTTTTCCTCCATTCTCTGTAATGTTGGTTTTTAGAGGTAACTGCATCTCTGCAACGCTGATTGAACCATGGCTTGTTTTTGGAGGGATGCTTGACGACATGAGGAATATAGGCTTCCATGCCGGATATTAATACCTCTGTTACTTCTTGAGCGCAAGCTGATGGGTCTCGTGACTTGAAGCAGACGTCGTTCCAGGGAAAGGACTGGTAGTATTCCCTTAGGTCGTCCCACTTTGCTGATCCGTAATGCCAAACCCGACGAGGCTTTGCATGGTAGAAATCTGGAGAATGCATTCTGCATAGCGTCGAGACGGTGTTGTGGTCAGACGATCCCAGTGGGGCGGTTACCTTCACTGTGTAGACCGTTGGAGTAGTTGTGAGATATAGGTCCAACAGACTAGCAAAATCTCCGTGGCGGCTGGGAATCCTTGTTGGTTCTTTGACTATCTGCTCCAAGCCGCAGCTGATAGCGAAGGCTTCAGCTTCACGTCCCTCGTCGTCCGTTTTGTTTGAGTATTTCAGCCAGTATGAGTTGTGAACGTTGAAGTCACCCAGAAAGACTATCTCTGAATGAGGGTGATCTGATTGCAGCGCGTCCACAGTGGCTGAAAGCTTCTCGAAGAGCTCTGTGCAGTTGTTACTGCTTGGTGGCCTATAAATGCAGCATATAAATTTGGAGTGATTTTGGAAGGATATTTTTAGCCATATGATGTCAAATCCTTCCAGTTCGAGCTCTTCTTCTCGATGACAAGAAAGCCCAGATTTAACGTACACGCATACGCCAAACCTACGTCTAAATCGGGTGTATAAGTCATATCCGGGATATCTAAAGCTGTTTTCCATTGTTGAAGAGCCGACTTGAGTTTCCGTAAGAGCCAGAATGTGTGGCTTCTCTGCCTGAAGGTGTTGATGGACAGAGTTTATGTTGGAGGCAAGACCTCGTATATTTGTAAAGTCGGCTCTGAACAAGTTTCTCTGGCCTTCGGGCCTGTCGTCAGTGCGAAGTTGCTGCGAAGGACGGCTTCTGTTGTTAGCCTGACGAGGAGTGGCAGCACAATTCTTTAAACAAACTTCGCTTAATGTTCCCCCCGGACCACCTGGCACCCGGAGATCCGAACGGCCAGGTATTTTACCTCCGGAATCTTTTGATCCTGGAAGAGCCATTGAGCGTTTTTTACTTTTAATTAATCAAATTTGTCACTTATAAGAAACCGAGAACATCAGCCCAGCGACGGAACATGAACCGTGAGGCCATTTGGCGCCGCCTATTTCCGGGAACCTATTTCTAGTTTCCCGGAAATATTCCGATGTGGGGGTGATTGCACCGCGGGCGAAGCTAAGTGACTGCACTTCTCCCCCCTGTGGCTGACTGCAGAGATAATAGTACATGATGCACCGTCGTCGGTGCAAGGTGTACCATCACCTCTGGGCGATGGGGTCGCCACATCCCTACGCCTATAAGTTCTATAATACTTCAACCTAAATCGAGATTTCAACCCAAAAAGGACTACAACGACTAAATAAATCCTATAGGAGCGAACATGCAAATGTCCAAAAGTGATGTTTCATGTCAAAACTATAGGAAAATAGGGGAGATTCGGTTTCCCAAAGAAAAATTGGTATGATATACGCATGGCTCTCGTATAGGTAGCAGAGAGGCCATGCAGGGTTGTAGGTGGAAAGTCGAGGAGTACGGGAGAGTTACTCTTTAGGTACGTACACCATGACTTTCGAAGCAGAAGTATATGCAATACTCTCTGCTGCATGCGAGGTGAGAAAGGGAACAGAGCAGAAGGTTTAAATCTGCTCTGACAGTCAAGCGGCTCTGAAAGCCATCTGCAGCCCCAGAAATAGAGCATCCCTGATTTAGGGGTGCGCGGAGAGACTAGAAGAACTGGCGAGACTGAAGGAAGTTACCCTGATGTGGGTCCCGGGTCATACAGGCATTCTTGGTAATAAGGAAGCCGATAGATTGGCTAGTCTAGGCACCGGGAGACCGTTTGTTGCCCGGAGCCCGATATAGGATTAAGTAGGTAGTAGGTAACTTCAGCCCTCAAAAACTGGGTAAACGATACCATAGATGAACAGTAGAGGCAAAGTGAGGGATGCAGGCATGCCAAGGATTTTATAGCCGGGCTGAACACAGCTAAGCTAGCATGGCTACGGAACCAAGGCCGATGGCCCATCAGAAACCTCGTGGGTGTTCTGACGGGGCACTGTAGGCTCAGGCGACATCTATCACTATTAAGAATTGAAGACAACTCCCTATGTATAGTCTGTGGAGAGGCCGGTGAAACGGTCTGCCACTTCCTTGAGGAATGTGAGTTGCTAGGCGGGCTGACATATGGGATCTTTGGATCTAGTAGACTCCAGTCAGAGGAATTACCCTCCCTAAGCTGGACCGACGTACTGGCCTTTTTTAAAAGGTCGGGAAGGTTTGGGAAAGAGGGGGGCACATGGTGGCGCCTGAAGGGTTATATTTGGGGATGGCAAAAAGGGCCTACTGGGGCCTACTTGCCAGGCGCGGCCACCCCACAACTACTACTGCTACTGGTGTTAATGAGCTTAAGCTTTAGTTCCATAGATCCAAAACAAAAGTCTTTCATCTCGGTCGACTTCTTGAAAATATGCTTAGCTTCGATAAATGTTATACTGGTACTTTATGTGCTAGTATTCCGATATCAGTTAAATTTTCAATACTACCAATCTCACACCATATGAATATATGTATAGACTTTGCTACAGCTGATAAATTTAATGAATATAGGTTACAGGCGGAACGCTGTATTAACACAATGATAAGTAGCGAAACTGCTATTTCTTGCCTTAAAGCCTATGGCGCTGTAGAAGCGCTGATGAACAGCCTTCGACTACAGCAAACAGAGATCGGTCGTTTAAGAACCTATTCAACCACTGGCGAAGGACAGGTGGTAGTCTATAAGCAGCAAGCTTGACTATTAGTCTCGCATGCCACACTCTATCAAAGGCTTTCGATATCTCAAGTGCAACAACACGGGATTCGCCATGATTTTCAATTGCTCTGTTCCACAAGTGAGTTACGTGTAGGCAAGGTCGTAGACCTATGCTAACGGAAGCCATACTGGCGATCATTTATGATGTTATTGTTGTGCAGGTATTTCAGGAGCTGTGTGTCAATGAGTCTCTACAGGGTTATTCACGTTATTCGACACGGAGCATCATGGCTAAAGTATTTGATAAAAAAGAAAATAATAATTTAGGATGGATAGAGACCTATAAAGGCTACATTTTAAAAATACTTTCATATTATACAGCGTGTCCCAAAAACACGAAATGTATCAAAGTTATGTTTTTTTAAATGGATATATTGCATATTTAGATTCCCTGGTAAATTCTAGTGTGACTTTATGTATCATACATGCGACTTAAAGCGAACCGTTTAGGTGTAAATTATCATCTTCGGTATAAGTAGATATCAGGAAAAAATTGAATATCGCAGAGGCTATAAAATTTGGAAGGCTGTGACTTTGCCGTATTACTAAGCATAAAATGCGTCAGCTTCGATGAGACTGTCAAATTTAAATTACGTTTAATGCTTAGAGAAATCGGTCGATTAATTAAGGAAACTTCGATCAGCGATAACTTGATTTTTTCAAAGGGAATGCCTAATTTTTTTTATACGGTTAAACGTAGATTTGATAACCTTTCTAATGATATAAGGTTGTAAATATCAATCTCTGGTAGTTTTCATTTAATTTTAAATTTTCAAACAAATTGGCGTTTTTGAATTTTCCTACCTATAGGCAACGTAGCAGGCCATGAAATATAACAAAAACATGTTAATTCAGATGGAAGAAAACAAGTAATTTAGAAAAAAGATACAGACGAAATAGAATAAAGAGACAAGATGATAAAACTTCCTTACAACAAATCAACTCCCCCAGAAACAACTGCGATAACATCTTTAAGGCCATTGAGAAGCTGGAGTATGGGTAATAGATAGTTTTTACAGTCTACTGGCTACCGCAATTTACTAGAGGTTAAACATTTCCAAGAAAATTAAAAATCCTGATATGAAACAAAAGCAACCAGCGACTGTTGCTCCAGCACGCAATTATCAATCATATGTAATGGTGTAAAGAAGTAGTAATTTGCATCGAAGTCGATACCTCTGACTGGAGCCCTTCTATGTTTCAATATCTATTAGCAATATTGCAAAAAAGGAATACTGACAAATCAAATTTAAATTTTCTGCCATTTAAATTATGTTTTATAATTTGAACAAATTTTAATGCCTTCTTCATTTTCTGCGATCTTGCTGATAGGTACTGAAGAATTTTCAGACTCCAGTGAGAAGTACTTTTGACTTGAGTTATGACAGAACTGCATACTTTTTTACATCATTAAATGTGAAGTTTTATTATGAAAATAATAAACTGTCTCCAACATTGTCTAGTAGTTTTCGTTTCATTTCAAAATTTTTAATAGTTTTGAAAATTGCCAATCTCTAGTACATTACAATAGCTAGTAGGCCGTGAAAAAATCAATTTCTGCCATACTCCAGCTTCTCTTTGACCAAAGATATGTTACCGCCGTTGTTTCTGGTTAGACTTTGTTTGTTGTGAGTAGTTTTTATAGTCTTGTCCCTTTAGTCTAGTTTGTGTGTATTTTTCTGCTAAGTTAGTTGTTTTCTTCTACCTAAACAGGTTTTTGTTTATATTTCATGGCCTGCTACGTTGCTTATAGGTAGGAAAATTGAAAAACGCCAATTTGTTTGAAAATTTAAAATTAACACTCCAGTACTCGCGCGGGGTACCGCAATACCCCATGCTTCACTTATTTGCCTGTAGTCTAGGAAGGAATAAGCGGCGAAGAATGTCCCCGTTGGTTTTCCTTGTGGGCAGTTCGGAGAAGTCACCTATGCATGCGGTTGTGCTTTGTAAGACTCGTAGTGGTATCTACATTGTTACAAATTGATGTGAGGTATTAGAGTACCCCGCGCGACCGTTTGTGTTACAATAAATCTTCGGTTCAAAATTGAGATGGAAGGTAGATAATCGTCTAATAATAATGATAATTGTTATTGTAAACCAGTTTTTTGTCAAAAAGTGACTATTTAGGTGTGGGGAGCAAAGATCCGGAACAGTGATTGAAACGGTTTGATGAAGTAATGCGTGAGGAATCCCCGAATGAAAATGTCGAAATAATTTATTCTGAAGAATAAGATACTGGTAGTGAGGTAGATGATGTTCAAGAGAGCGATCATGATTCTGACACGGAGCAAGAAGACGACCCTCTGTCCCAAGACAATCTAGGAGGTCCAACATTTTTTACAATCGATTCAGATTTTTATGCTGATGAGATTCGATAATATTCATGACAGGCATGAAAGACCACAATTTGATAAACTTGCTCCAATTAGAGATATCTTCGATAAGTTTGTAAGTCATTGCAAATCATCTTTTGTTCCAAGCTCTTATTTGACTATCGATATTCTAAATATAGGAGGAATCAATATGTTAAGACTTTTGGAAGGCAATAGCAATTGTAATCCAATCAAAAGGGGGCACTTTCTGAAGACACTTGCAATAGAACTGACTCTTCCACAGAAAAAGAGTCGTCTGTACGTACAAAACATTTCTCTAAACATCAAAACCAAACTAGGTCAACTTCTGAATATCAGCGAGGAATCTACTGTAGAAGAACCGCCTCGAATGTTGGGGAGAGGAAGATGATATTTCTGTACTAGAAAAGCGGATAAGAAAATCCCTATAATTTGTTTCAAATGCCAGCAATGGACCTGCAAGAATAATTAAAAAATAACATGTCAGTCATGTGGAGATAAATAAAATATAAATATTGATTAATTTCACAGACTCATGATTATGCCTATATAGTTTTTTTCTGAGAAAGTTTAGAAACCTTGGAATTAATATTCAAATTTCTTGATTCCAGTTTATTTCTTTGTATTAGTGTTAGTTTAGCAATTTAGTGTTATCCTGCTTTTTTATGTGTAAATAATAAATAGTGTTGGTTTAAAGAACGACTTTTGATTTAAACCCTACATACTTAACCGCGTATTTTATCGTAGATATTTATTTTAATTTGGGGTATTCTAATACCCCACGCGACCGTTTATGTTGCTGTCAGCCGCGCGAGTACTGGAGTGTTAAATGAAAACTACCAGAAATTGATATTCACAACCTTACATCATTAGAAAGGTTATCAAATTCTACGTTCAACCGTATAAAAAAATAGGCGTTCCCATTTGGAAAAATCAAGTTATCGCTGATCGAAGTTTGCTTAATTAATCGACCGATTTCTCCAAGTATAGACGTAATTTAAATTTGACAGTCTCATCAAAGCTGACGCATTTTTTACTTAGTAATACGGCAAAGTCACAGCCTTCCTACCGAAAATGGTAATTTACACTTAAACGGTTCGCTTTAAGTCGCATGTATGATACATAAAGTCACACTAGAATTCACCAGGGGATCTGAATATGCAATAATATACGAGGTGTTCCATTTAAAAGAAACATAACTTTGAGACATTTCGTGTTTTTGGGACACCCTTTATAACATGAAAATATTTTTAAAATGTAGCCTTTATGGGTCTCTATCCATCTGAAATTATTGTTTTTTTTTATAAAATACTTTAGCCATAATGCTCCGTGTCGAATAACGTGAATAACCCATACAGGGTTATACAAACCTTAGACATGAAGCTGAGACGAGCCACAGGTTTATAGTTGGTGGAATCAGTTGTTTTGCCATTCTTAGGAATGGGTTATCGCAACCAATCTTCCATGCAGCAGGAAACACGCCTCGCAGATACGCTATCGCTACAGAACATTATATAAAGACGGTTCAACGTATGTATAATCTTCTACTTTAACGAAACAAAGCTTTTTTGTTGCTTATATATTGTCTGAAATCATACCACAATGTTATATTGTATGGCTCAATACCTTCCAATTTTATTTGCCAAATAAGGGTAGTTGGCCTATTAAATGGGTTAAAGGAAGAAAGATTTTCACGAGAGACAATACATAATGACACCGCGAAAACATAATTTCAAGTTTTATCAGCAATATACCAAACCTTACACAATAGTTCAACACTAAGGCTATAACAACACGCAGTGACATACATTTTCGTATTTTGGATTCACCAAGCATACAATTTTAGACCAGAAATTAAAAAAATGCTGAATGTGAATTTTATTTATTTTTCGCAAAAACTAGCTCCTTAATGGATGAAAATTATTTGTTTTCAAAAGCCCTCTCAATTACCTAGACATTGGTACCACAATCTTTACTCTAGGTCTAAAACACAAAACTTGTTGCTGATTGAATACGACCCTTTTGGCGCCTAAGTTTGGCGAAAAATGGCTTCCAAAGACCTGTGAATGAACGTTTTCGCTTAGTGAGTCCGGAAGACAAGGAAGAAGTGCTCCGATTGATCTATACGCCGGCCCAAGACTAACTGTGAGTATAATTGCAAACTTATTAACACTGTCTTGGGCAGTATGGAGAATTTTGAAACGCTGCACCCCTATAACTTCCGTCATGAATGAACTTTTCTACACACCTTTCAAATATCGCTGTGTGGTAACCAAACACACTGTATACATATTCGTATATCATGCTTACAATTTCTGGGTACCGGTAATATATGTCTTTATTCAAAAAGATATAGTTAATCACACAGCGTGACGACTAACCCAAGAAAGTCATCCCTTTATTTCTTAAATTCTCTTATATTTGAGATGTTTTCAGTGTTTTACTCGGTCTAACTTTTGCCGAGTCCTACTTGCCCGAAGCAATAAAAGTAAAATTGTTTCTTTCGAGAACTTACTCCGGGCAGGAAGAAAAAAATATAAATTATATATCTCTCTTAAATATTTAAAAAGTTGGAGGGTCTCTCGAATAACATGTTCATATCTTACGACAATTTCCTTCCACTTTCGCCAGAAGTTCAAATGGAGTTTAATACGGTGCACACGTGGAGAAAGAAGGTGAGGACTTGGAAACAGGGAAAGTACGGATGTACAGATTTGAGGGTATATTCCTGCTCAACACCTTAGTGATGAAGAGTTTCAAGACTTCCAGATAATAATCGAGACTGTTCAATAACTCTCGATTGAAGGTACGAGGATTTATAAAAAAAAGGAGAATGGTACTACGTATTTTCAATAAACGCCGGTGCTTCTCAGGGATTTCTCCTATCCCCTACACTGTTTCTGCTGTACATCAATGAGCTGCTGGAAATAACATCCAATCTACATCTTCGAAGACGATAGTACATTAATATCGTGCATGGTACTAGGCGAGCCACTATTATCCGAGGAGACGGTACGTCGGTGAGAGCAACATGCCTCACGGATCAACGTAGATATCACAATAATTGTCGAATGGGGATTAGCTGCAAATAGGGTACAGTTTAACGTACAGAAAACTTGTAATGAATAAGGTTATTTATGTATTAGGAATTTTCTATGACATACATGCAAATTAGAATTTAGTATGTCAACTTTTTAATTGAAAAAATTGCAGCACTCTTATTTTTTAGATGAAATTGTATACAATGACTAAAAAAATTCAAAAGCGATTTTTTTGAATTTTTTGCATTTTCTGAGAAGATTTGCCATAGCAATATATATTTTTTACACTATCGGAAAGTAGAGGTCTTGACTAACACACCAACTTTTTAAAAAAAGCTGATATTTTGACGGAAGAATTCTTGATTGAAAATTAGCTTTTTTGATATTAAGTCAAAATCAGGGGAAAAATAAATATTTCAAATCAAATAAATTACAGTGCAAGTTTTCACTAAATTTCCTGAGAAAGAATTTTTTTGTAAAATGCGGCTGTAATCTTTTCATTGACGTTTATATTATCTAGTCCTTGTTTTTCTCGGATAAATTTTTTTCTTGCAAAAATAGTATTCTTGTATGGTTCTGATAAGCGAACTTGGGAATAATGTCTGAGGTTCTTCTATGACTACATTCTCCTATTTTAGTTGAATTAGCTGCTGGTACAGCTGTAACAGTAAGTGATTTTGCCTACCTACCTAATAGTAATTTTCCGTCAAGCTTTTGGGGATCAACATCAACAGCAATATGTCCTGGCACGACCACGTCGTCAGTATTGTTAAAACGGCATCCCAGAAGCTTGAAGTTTTGTTCCGCTGTGGGAAGCTGTATACACTAGAGCAACTACTGCTGCCCTACAAGTTACAAATCCGTCCATCGTTGGAGTATTGCTCCCATGTGTGGATGGAGATGCGAGCAATTAGACTAATCGGTACGCCTAACCTCTTAAACGACCTCCACAGCCTGGAACGTCGAATAAAGGTGGCGACCTCTCCCTGTTTTACAGATTCTATCATGAAAGATGTTCGAATGGGTTCTCCCAGATAATAACACCGAAGGCCGTCCGAACGAGGAACACTAAAGGTGCCCTGTAAGCTCATCCTTACCAGGTCGAGGTCCCTACTCCCCGAACCAGTCTCCTCCAGCATTCCTCCGTTTGGAGAATTTCGACGCTGTGGAATGAGCTGCCGGCAAATTTGTTTCCTAATGGCTCCAACCTGCAGCATTTCATGTCTAACGCGCACAGACATATCCTCTCGCAGCGTTTCTACAATGCCATAGGTTTTAGCCTCGCTTTCAGCCTTTGCGGGAGGCTGACATAAAAAAGGGTATGTGTAAGAAGCTTTTTATTACCTAAACGCAACATGTGCCGATTGGCTAAACAAAATTTGATTGTATGAAATTGTGATAGTAATAAGAAAATGGTTGGTACTGAGATTAGACAGTTCCTCAGATTCAAAAGATCGTAAACAAAACTGCAAAGGGTATGAAATGTGACGTTAGTTATGAACAAATTAAGCATACCAATAAGTATTTCATAACATGTATGGATCAGTAGCAGCAATAGAGTTATTCTAGTACATTACATAACATTTTACCAACGCATAGAGATATCCAATTACCTGGAAAATTCGAATATAGTATCTCTACCGAAACAAAACACACAGCTTTGAAAGGGAATACAATTTAAAAATTCAATTCAGTGACTAATTTGAATTGCAGCCAGAATTTCGATTCCTTTGTATATGATATTTCACATTTAGCATTTCAGCTTAGCTTGTCCTTTACAGACTATATCTAGAGCATCCCTAGTAATAGTCATATTTCACTGTTTACGTTAACATTTCATAACCGATGACAACATTAAACAAAATTACGTTTATGTTATGAAGGATGCGAGCACATTTATTGAGGACAATTTCTGTGTGCACAGATATATGTTTCATCCTGTATGAACTATATCGTTAGCTTTACACAACAATCCATGGGCAGTCAGTACTGGTAAGGGTTGGTATATGTATACCTTCACCATTTTATGTTAAATCCTGTAAATTCTAAATGACATACCTCGAAAAGGGAAAAAGTTTTATTTTTTGTTTTTCCTTCGATAAAGAAAGCGTTTTTCGTCAATATCATAAATCTGTGTTTATTTTAGATATGCTTGCGAATACTATGCCAGCCTTTTAAGTCGACATACTAATGAATCGATGAAAATACCTAGAAATCCAATCGTATATCTATGCAAAAAACATCTAATTTTGAAAACAATTTCGGCTGAAACTGTTTTATGGATGTTCTTGTCAGGTATTAGCATATTATATAAGATTTAATAGTTACAATCTATATCAAATTCGGATAGAATGGCACATTTTGTGTGCTAAACGGAGACACATTTTTCTAGTTTTCTATATGTTGTGTTGTCACGTGGTCAATGAAGATTCGGCTGAAAATATCTCAGCGCGCATGATATTTTTCTTGCTCAAGTAAAGGTGTTGTACCTCATTGCCGAAGAATTAGATTTGAGATAATAAGGTTTTCATGCGTTTTATTTTATCTACTGCAGTACGGCAGAAAGTTTTATCACTCTTTACCATCCGTATATCTATCTGCGTGTCATCTGTGTCTGTCTTGCTAGACGCGCCAATTACCAAGAACTGGTCTTAAGTAATATGATCCATTACTTCTGAACATTTTTTTTTTTGTTACGTTACTAGTGGATAATCACAATAAAACTATTAATTTCTTTCATCCTCGCTACATCACTAACAACTTTTAATTTAATCATTTATCATTTATTTGTACTATACAAGGTGGCTACAACCTCCAGCGTTTCAAATCCAACGTGCGCCGATACTTATCCTCTCGCAGCGCTTCTGCAGCACCATATAGGCTTTCAGCTTTTCAGCGGGAGGTAAACCATAAAAAAATACTCCTACCGGGAAGGCTAAATTATAGGTGGCCTCTGTATAGTACGGGTATAACTATCAAAAAAGACAAGTCAAATGTATTAAATGACCTTTAAATATGACTATGTTACTACATATTTTATCTTTGAAAGAGAATGAATGCGTCTCCAGATGAACATGAAAGGCTACATCTCAAATGCCTGATAATGGGTGTTCTATATTTTTGGTTTTTTGATCGTTTTCCTGATTAACCCTTCTCGAGACAAGAAATATTCGAAAATATTAACCTTCATGATCAATTTATTTTCACCCCCTATCAGTAGCAGATTATACTCAAGGGTAAGTAGATCTTATGTCTGCCTGTCGTTCTCTCATTCACAGTACACCTATATCGATACCACTGGGTAGATTATAAAAAAGCTTCTTTCTGCTCTGCCTCCATACCTTTATAGAAAGTTTTTTGACAGTTACTCCTCAACTAACACTAGAAATCACCCCAAACGTTGCAACATTCTCAGTTACAGAAGGACCATGACTTATGACAAACAAGAAATTAACATGCCATAAAATAATTTGTGTAAATGCATAGATATCCATAAGAATCCAGACTTGTTTGTTATGTGGGCAATTCTATATTATAGAGTTGTAAATGTAGATATACATGTAATGAGCTGGTTTTATGAAAACCGAAAATGTTTCTTCTGATGTGGTAACTGATTAATACTTCCTAATTTTCCTATTCCAAAGGATTTTTTTAGGGTTATAACATTTGTTATAATTTGGTAGAAAAACCAGATAGTTTCAGGAATGACTTTGGTCATAGAACACAGATGTGATTTTAGGGCTTCAGAAAATATACTTTTCGGACGTTAGATTATCTCTATATTGCAGAAATATATATCGCTCATTTTCTTCTTCTGTCTCACAGCGCAACCTCAGGAACCGATGTACTAATGCTGCTACATTTTTGAAAATTAGTGCATTGATGGCGGAGGAATCACGGAAAATCTCGGAATTGCTCAAACCATCGTTTTAAATGTTTTAGGGGCTCCCGAATGTTTTCTAGTTTTTTTAGGAGGAGCTGAAATTGAGGTATTGGTTAGGTTGAATGATGGAGAAACTCCTAAATATTTATTATGAAGGTCTCCCCATTACTTTAAAAATTACCTTTGGTAATATTCTATACATACTATACAATCCTACATGTTTCGCTATCGAACGAGACCTCTACTTAGGCAGCTGTGCCTAAATTAGTACAACACTCGTGCATCAATTAAACAAAAAAACAAAATGGCTGTCATTTTATTATGGCGGGAGAGAAACTACTTTTGAGGGGTGATTTGACGATAAAAATTAACGTATTTTGTCCCCCTAAAGGCACCGACACCGACGACCGGACACATTGTATAATACGACAAATGGATCACAAGTGAAGAATAGATACAAAAGTGGCCAAATGTCATATGCCAGTTGTCAAACGCTACAGGTTCCTAAATTCAATCCAATTTATTCAAAATCCATCTATGACGTCACTGCACTCATCGGTGATATTTTGCGCTTTCTCGTCGGTAGAATAAAAGATTTCATCAAAGCATATGGTTTCTTCAGAAACATATAGAGATTGGTCTATATTATACATTCGCTGTCTTATCGTTGCGTGCCTCACCATCAGATGCTAGCAAGAGAGACTGATTCAATTAGGTGTGTTGCGCTCCAGCTCCATGTCTTGCCATACACATCCAGGCTGTCTTTGGAGTTGCCGTTGCCGGCTCGTCTTGCCTCGCCCGTCTCATATAATGCAATTTATACATCAACATGCCTTCAGTAAATATTAGTTGCCCCCTCTCTGCCCGCCTGCAGACGGTAATTGTATTACAAACACGTTTTGGGAAGGAGGCGCACTCAGTCCCAGCCACAATGGCATGGGAGATCACCGACCGTTATGCTGTACGATGTCCAGTGTAGCCCAGTAACTTAGGGGGTTACGATTTGACAGTTATCTACTTATATCATTTTACCGGATACAATGCAGTGTTTTATTGATGCGAATTTACAATATGTACTTACACACGTCAACAGAAAAAAAAATAATTGAAACATATACACTTAATGTAAAAAAGATATTACATATCACACATATATATTATGAACAAACATAAAACAACCAAATGTAGCTAGTTCAAATCTGAGATTTAAAATTTAAAATCCATGAACTCGCGGTTTCTGGGTCCTATAAAATGCATTTTCCATAAGAAATTTTCAAACTTCATTTTTATTGAAGGCATCGAAGCTAATGGACTAGTATCTTAAATTTTTTTTGGTTGCATATGATAGAGTACGTCATAAAAAGCATCTCTTTTTTTCTCCGATTTTTTTGAGCACAGGAAAGCCGTGAAAATAAGGAAAATATTTGAATTCTCCTAGGGCAGTGACGTCGCTGCCCTAAAGGCGAACAGCCAATCAAAGGACAGATATATGTGCTGTGTTGCCGCATTCTGATGGCGCGCGAAATGCCGGAGCTGTACGCGGGCTGGCTCATCTATCTTGTCTTCTGTTCCCGTCTGATATGTTTTGTGGTTTTAATATCCCGTGATCCGAAATTCCGAAAGCTAGGTTAAGGTTCCTGATCCGTCAATCCTGTCAATCGTCATTCGGTCATTGTCATTGTCATTTCCAATTTTCATTGGGCTTTGGCTGTAATTTTCAACAATCTTAAAGTTATTAGGTATTATTTGTTTGCGTTTATTGGTACAGGATATTCTTTTATTCCAGTTTACTAGGTTTCAAGTTATTTTATCATAACATAACCAACAAGTATGAGTAAAATGAATAGTGGATTCACAAAAGCCGATTCAGATAACCTGCGAGTCGGAGCTGTTTTTGGCAACAATGCACTGCTGATGATTCGCGCGGTTGGCACTGATTGGCTGAATTTGAATTCCTTTCGTTAAACTTTAGAATGGAATTTCTAAAAAACAAAATGAAGAAGAATGTAGAAAGTAACGAAATGCAGCAGTACTCTTATTTTTGTATGCACTAAGCGGTTATAAGAATTAAATCATTGTTCTTAACCTTGTGATACTAGTACATTGCTTTTGTATGCAATGGTAATTTATTATAATATATACGCGCTGCATATCTGTTTTTTGACTTTTAGAAAGTCTCATAAATGGTACATGCATATTGTGTACATTTCGTGTGTTATAGGTACAAGTTGTTTCTGCCATGTCTTCACTTTAAATATTACATATAGGCACAGTGAGAGTAGTTAGTATTTTAAATTTAATGAATTTAGCTAGCTAGCTATCAGTGTAATTTGTCAAAGAAGCTATGCTCACTGCCATCCTTTGCAACGCGAATATTCTATTCCGGTTTGCTCTTTGTACCCATAATAATATTTCATATGCTAGACAAGAGTGGCACAATGCAAAGTATGTAGATTTTTATGCACCATTTAAGAGCTTATTTGACAAATTTGCAGTTTCATCTATATGTACATTCCACTTTTAGTTGATGTCAACATGCAACCCTCAGAAATTTAGTGTTTTCTGATAGCTGCCCTGGCATTTTCCTTAAACTAAAATTGGGCGTTAAATAATTTTTCCGTGATTTTATCAGACAACTCGTGGATATTCTTGACTTTTTGAAGAAATGACTGTGCCGTCTGCAAAATTTGCATTTATACATTCCATTATTATGCGGTCACTGTCATTGATATTATAAAAAAAGCAAAGGTCCTAGCACAGACACTTGCAGTACACCATGTGCTATATCGACTGTCTATGAAGCTTTACCTCTAATTTAACCTATCTGAGTTCTACTGTCTAAATATGAGATTAATAATCTGCACGACTGCAACGAAAAGCTGTATTTTCTTAGTTTTTAAAGGTGCCCCTTTACGATACACAAAAAAACGCCTTACTAAGGTCACAAAATATTATATACAGTGAATCTTTTCCTTCAAATGAATCTATTATTTCATCTATTAATTTCACTATTGCTAATGAAGGGTTTTTGGCTTTCCTATATCCAAACTGGTTGGCAAAAAAATGTATCGTGTGCTTCTAGCTGTGATGTTATTTGTAGATCTAAACATTTCTCACCGATATTACTAAATAATGGCAATAATGAAATCGGACGTTTTGACAAATCATTTTCGTCTGCTTTTTTTACTGACTCGACGTCTATTTGATAGATTGATATCAGCTGACTAAGGAGTGCATTTCGGACTCAATCTTTTAACAGTGATCTGGGTTGGCAATCCTGCAAGTCAGGAACCACCTTAGTTATTTTTTTACTAAATATCTCATTCCCAAAAAAATAATGACTTTTTTGTAAACAAAACATTGCTTCAATATATAAAAATTAACAGCAAAATTGGTTGGCTGAAATAAAAACATCGGTTGGTTTGTACATTGTTAGAAACTATAAAAGAATTTCTATATTTAGCGATAAATAACGACTCATTAAATAGCGAGCTTGTATCACTAGTGAAATATTTATTCATCGAAACGTACAACGTACAAATGGAGAAGAGTTAAGTATATAGTTAGTAAACGCAGTAAAATTAATATAATAAGAAAATTTAATTGGACAGATTGCGTGACCCTTCTGAGAATCTGTCGTTTTAGCTGCAAAAACAGAAAGTACGTGTTTCTGGTTGGTTCCTGTTTGTAAGCTAATACACTGCCTCTACTGATTTGGGTACCCTTCACAACCTCCTTAATACGTTTATAAATGTTGGTAATCAAACTAATAATTTCTTGTACCTCGGTAATGTTCAGTTCTAAACCGAATAGCACTCTGAAATACCAGACCAGACATTTTTAACTATTTGAATAGCTATTACGTTGCCCTTGAAAGTTCTATTTTTCTTCAGTTGCTGTAAAGAGTTGAGTTAAAATGATTTTATCTTAATTTTTACCTCATTTAAAGCGTAATCATAATCATTCAGTCCAGCCATACTGATATACTTCTTAGAAATAAACGCCGGATTTTCTAGGGAAATATAAAATAAGTATACCAAAAAAACGTCACCAAATGTCAATTACTCGTCAGGTAACAAACATAATAATAATTTTTATTTAGTATAAATGTGAGTTGATATAAATGAAGTCACATAAGTCAAATTGACTCCAGTTGTGTTTGTGTCAATAAAGTAATATACTACAGATACGTGAATATATTTTAGACACACTTTTTATAAGTCAATTTTCGAAAATAAATATTTTCCCGAAAACCACAAATCATCTGGAACTATACTGTTTGGTTGCCGAAAATTCACAGCTGCGTTGCTATTTTGTTTTCCTACATATATATAACATTAGATTGCTGTAGTTTCTTACTATACATATAAGAGCCTTTGTCAGCGGAAAATATCTCCACGTGGTAAGTAGGGGGAGCATTGATATGAAAATTTTCTATTTTGAGGAAATATGTTTTTTAGCAGTTTCCTGATGTCATTTCCATTGGTCTATCCATCTGTTGGTTTGTCTTTCTATTTGTCTACCTAGGTAATCTCAGTAACTTGCTGCACTAATTGGAATAAAATTGGGATATGCTATAGCATTATAGTAGGTAATATTTAAAAAAAATGCAGTGGCGTCGGAATACTTACGACACTACCCAATCAACGCCTTGCATAGCCTCAATCAAACCATGGGAAAGCTTTCAACGTTGCAAATAATCATGGCATGTCCCCTGGGGGCAAGAGCGTGATGCCTCTGAGCCTCTCTCCCTCCCCCTCCCCCCAACGCATTCTCCTTAATCCTGATTGTGTCACTCGGCAAATATAAATATATCCCTGCGAGAGAGGGTTTAATTCGAAAGGACATCGAGAATCCTGGATTTGTCGACGACATATCCTGATATGTGAACGAAAGGACTACGGTCCGGGATACACACACACTTTATATTGGACAGATATTGGAGTTTCTCGGGTTACTCGCCAAATCCCCTCGAATCCTAAATTGTTAAAAATATGTCGTTTTCCGAACCGAGGGTTAGACAGTAAGGATGTAGAGGCATGCATGAACACCACCAATTCGGTGGTGAACTGACCTAACTTTATTAAGCCCCAGGCATCTATATCGTGCTTAGTTTTAAGAATACATAGCTTTACGTAGGTTTACACATTCGAATATTAAAACTTTTGTCTATTTAAAAATTACAAAACTGCACTCTGAAGGTAAGAGGAAAAAAATCTGGTGTCAGGTCAATCATTATTATATACCGCTAGGCATCAGGCAGATGCTTGGAAGCTTCAAAATACACACAATATAGCGTTTATGGCCAAAAACTCAAGGCATGCGCGTTTTTTAAACTGAGCGGACCGCGTAGGCAGATCCTAAGTACCAGAGTACCGCGGCTGCGTTAAGGCCGGGTCACCAATTAGTTGAATTACCCTTCTGAGGACGGTATCAAGTATAGACACGGTAGTAGGAGCAGCAGCTCCTCAGATGTGAGGTCAGTACTCCAGGCTAGGTCTTATCTGGCCTTTATACATATAACGTGAGGAGGTTAGATGTTGAAAAGTACTTTATACGGATGGATCTAAAACAGAATTAGGTGTGGGATCCTGCTTTGTATCTAGCAGCAATGCATATTTATGGACCTTGCCATCCACCGCATCCATATTGTCAGCAGAACAATATGCCATCTGGCAAGCCCTGAGGTTCTGTGAAGTCATGATCGCAAGTGACTCACTTACTGCATTATTAAATTTAGAAAACAGGAACAGTCATGACCCACTCAATCAAATGATACTGGCTGCGTTAAAATTACTCATAGATTCTGGGAAATCTATCGTCTTCATTCGGGTCCCAGGACATGTCTGCATAGAAGGCAATGAAAGAGCTGATGAAGCCGCTCGCCGTGCTGCGTCCATGACTTCCACCGATATAGACTGCATCAAGGTATCAGAACAGAAACTACTGATTAATACAGTAGTCAATGAAAGGGTACTAATACACGCGTACCTCCTTCTTGCTCAAGATACCCCCGTGTGTGAAACATGCAACGCTGCCATAACAGTCTGCCATATTCTTCTTGAATGCCAACAAAATAGTACACAACGTGGACAGCTTGATATCCTCAACGACCTGAAACAATCTCTGACTCTATCGCAGAATTACAGTACCGTCCCTCTGTTCCTGAAGGTCATAAGACTATATTAGAAAATTTAAACTGTAAAGTGTTACACTACTTACCTCAACACCAATCTCAGTAACCATTATATCAAGTCTGGTATATATCAACAATACTACGCAGCTAATGACCAACACAAAAAAAGTGCTTTCTGGCTCTGAACAGGTACCCTAGCTTTTTGCAAGCAGATAGAGTGCAATTATGGTGACGTGTTCGAACCAGATCAGATTTTCTGTAATGCTGATGTTGATAGTACAGTACTGGGTCTCGGTCATATAAATTTTACCATATTCTTGAGCCTCCAAACAGTACTTGTTTCCAGATCCTTTGAAAGCGAAGCAGCCGCTGCGCTGCCAGCTTTCTGCGTTCCATCTCTACCACAGAGATCGGTCTATTGCTCATGATGCCTGCATGCAAAGTACCTACTCTCATCCAAAAAATTGCGGATTGAGTTTGTAGTGTCAGAGAGTAGATCATTGATGTGAAGCAGAAACAATTTTGGAACCAATACCGACCCTTGCAGGACCCCAACCTTGATGTTATGGAAGGAAGAGGAGAAGTCGTCTACCACGACAGAGATGGAGTCTACGAGCCAACCGCAAAGCGTCACGGGCAGTAGGCGGAAGCTTGTTTAGGACAGAGAACTGCATGGCAAAGTTGATCGAACGCCTTTGAAATATCGAGAGCAATGACGTGAGCCTCGTCAAATGAAGAGATGAGTTTGCTCCACGCATGTGTGACGTAAGCTGAGAGATCTCCAGTTGGTCTTTGAAGTGGGAATCCATCTGTCGTTGATACTTGATGGGGCTCAAGATATTTCATGAGCTCTTGTTTGACGTATTTCTCACTTTACTGATCACTCAAAGTCATAATCATATTATTATATTACTTCTATTTTACGTTTGATTGCGATAAATCATATAATATTTAAGAGTGATTACTTCTATTAGTTTTAGCTCACACTTCTATCACAAACGTGTTTTCTTCTATTTTCGAATAACCAGAAAGCAGGCCTGACATCTGCCACATTCTTTTGATGTCCCATTGGGTATGTTACACATCCCAGGCTATCATACTGGTACAAAACGAGAGTTTAAAATTTCAAACAAACATAACAAAGCTACTTTTTTTTAATTTGTAGACACAAAAAATACGTTTCGAATAGGGGTAGACACGTTCAACAAAGCGATATTTGGAATTTTTTAGCAGATTTGTTCTTTTTCCGCACAATCGCATGTTTTCACTCTACATTCGAATTTGTACGTACGTGAATGCTAAGCCAAAGGCGTAGTTAGGCCGTTTTGCTCAAATAGAAATAATCTAGTTTAAGGTTACATTTGGGAAAGCAATATTCACTGGTATGATATTGTTGGGATGACTACTGTTCTGCATTCAGCCCACGACACCTGGGAAGGCGTGAACTATTCAGTTTGGAGCGTTTGCACAATAGGGTAGGTAGTATGGGCCACTGTCTCTGATGTTACGGGAGCACCCTGATCCGCTTTGTGCGAGAGCACGAGAATGCGGGTAAAGGAGCCTTTCTTTTTAGAGTAACAATGCGAGCTGCCGAGGATCTCAGCCTCGACTTCACGGAGAGGTGTCAGCAGTCCGTTACTGAACTTGCTCCCGCACAATTAAAAGCCCACATTAAAGCTGCCGAAGTCGATGTTCTTTTAAGACTTCGTAAGATAAACCAATGCAGGGAATCATCTACAAACATCTAGAGGAGGATGGCTTGTCTGAGTAGTTGACCTTCTCTTTTTTAAGGTCTAATGCGTTGAAGTCGGAGACTGAGGGCTTTATATTGGTTTGCCAAGCCGGTGTATTTAATAGCTTGGTATACCGTAGTAGGGTTATGGGTGTAGATGCACCCGACACCCGTTGTAGAGCGTACCAATAGGCGCCAGAGACGCTAAGCGTCAGTCACATGTAGCGAGTTTACTCGCAGCGATGAACTCGCAGTGAATAAAAAATCCGCTGTTCATTCGCTGCTTGCCTGTCACTCGCAGCGGGTTCAGTTCTCGCGCGTCACGCGAGTTAAATCATTCGAACGTGAAAACGTTGCCGGGATGTCGTCTAGGCAACGTCTTTTACTTTTTGATTTTATTCACTTCTAAATCGTCCTGACTGGGTATTTCAAAAGCCAAATCAACCAATGCATTATAAAGTTTCATAAATCTATCTTCACGCGCATTTTTGCGTATGTATTGTTTGTATCCCACAGCTCTTCATACAGGTCTTCGTATTCCCTGTACACAACTAAAAATCGTATTACATGAATATTGCCCCATTCCAACGTGCCTTGCTTCTTCACTTCCCCAATGAAGCCAAATGCTTTTCACAGAGATATCTTTGCGCACGTGAACGTGGCAACTATTAATGCGAATGCTTACTCGTAGCCAGTACCCTGTCACACGACTCGCTCGAATCTTGCAACGGCGGCGAGTGGTGCAGTTGCGGCGATATAATTTAACGTGTTCAATTCCACCCGCAGCGATTTTACTCGAAGTGAGTAATTTTTTTTTCGCAGCGAGTACCGTATCACACCCAGCAAATTTGCTCGCAGCGAGTATTCGCTTCGTGTGACCGATGCTTTATGCATCTCTTGCTGGCGTGTTTATACGTTCGTTGGGATGGCTTACACCTATCGGCACAACGCGGCTCTACCAGTGCTCAGCTATCATTTAAGGCACTCAAACGGTATAGATGAGTCACTGGTGCTGCCATACGCTCCAGGTGATATACACTTATACAGTCCTTTGTGAAGAACGAGAGATGCTGGATTTACTGGAACTACTCGTTCCCCACGCTCGAGCTCGTACTTGCAAACAAGCCTGACATAGTCCTTCTCGACCACCAACAGAAGACGATGATCGTTATAGAGTTTTCGGCGCCTGATGCCGAGGTGAACATCGTCTCTAAGAAGGAGCAAAAGCGGACCAAATGTCAAGAGTTGCTCGGACAACTTCGCAAACGCTGGCCAGACTACACTGTAAGTCTGCTGAATATGGTCGTTGGATCTCCAGGTGGAATGAGTAATATGCTGCTCTCTACACTGCGCGCAATGCTAGAGTGCCAGAATGCATAATACAGAAGGCAGTCATGCTCATCTCACGGTGTGAGGAGTAGTTACTGATGGGTAATGGAATATCAGCTCGGTGTGGCGGAACCCGGGTTGCACCTTTTTGTTAAATGCTCACGAAGAAATGCACTTTGCTTGTAGAAATAATAAGAAATGTCGAGTTTACATCAGGAACCATAGCATATATCGCCATTAGCGTGAGTCAATTAAAAAATGTTAAGACTTCTAGTTCAAATATTTGTTACCTGTCTTTAATCTTGTTTAGGCTGCATCAACGTCTCCACATACTTGTTTCAGAACAGGATTGGATTTGAAATATCCATGGCTGATCGAATGAAGTGTACTGAAATGTCCTTCAATGGTTTTAGCAGAAAGTCCAATGGCCACAATAAAGGGAACCTCGGTGAGCTGCATCACCGCCTTTCTCACTAGGTTGGGATGGCTGGGCACTCAGATCTGACTGATCCTTGGCAGGATGACCTTGCGGGGATGGAGTTATAGCGGCTATGGAAGGCCAGAGTTCCCCGGAATGGCATCTCGCCTTGATAAGACAGATGGACTATCGAACTGTATGTGATCAACAGTCTCATCTTCATGCTTATATCCCCTACACAGGGGTGTATCATTAACCTCACATTATAGAGATGTTACCTTAGCAATGTCCAGTAGCAGCACCAACTGCAATTATGGGATGTTGCCTGGGCATGGATGGGTAATATTTAGCTGCCTCCTCACTAGGGTAGCTATAAGAAGTTCCTTGGCAGTTGAGTAGCCAGAAGTGTCATCCCACGGCGCCTTGAAGGCCTGGTGGGTACGCTCTCTCAACAGTCTTGACATAAATCCGGAAGCAAAGCTGTAGTGGTTTTTGCGACAATATACTCCACCGCCTTGGCGTCGGCTGCATAGCAACTTGTATTCATGCAACCCGAATGGATGATATCCTCAAAAGCTGTTACCAATTTTACCTCACCTTCTCGGGAGGCCTCAAACAGGTTACAGCTTCTGAGGATGCCAACCACTTGTGTTGGCAAAACGACAATTTCAAGAACCGTTAGTTCCTTTTTACGTTTTGATTCCACCATGGATTAGCGTGAGACGCTGTACATGTGTATGCAAACAGAATGATATGTATTTATGCTTCATTGAATCAAGGGTGCGTGAAACTCAATAAATTTGAACAATGAAAACATTGTAAAACTGCAAACTGCAACGCTCTGTTATGTTATCTATAACGCTCATTAAAAGATACACATGCATATACATATGTATGTATGAAAATGGTAAATAATTTCCACATTTCCAGCCACTATTGGAAAATGCCTTGTGAACAACGATTTGCATGGAAAAATGCGCAAAACCAGTAGTAACAATTATAAATGAGCAAAATAAAACTCAATTAAATTCCTAACAAGGAGTAAATATGCGCTGGTATTCCGGCATGAATGTGGTACCATAAAGTCCATCAACTAATTGAATGGCAAAACAGGTCTCCAGGAATCCATAAAACTACTCGCAGCTCCTACTCATGATTGGTTAAATTACCTTATCGGAGATGCTAAGGATTCTCATGACATACCAATAGTGTGAGAGGGGTAAGCGATTACCGAATGCGTTGCCTAAATTGATTGTATAGTGGGTGCAAATCTGCGATCACTGCAAAGCCAACTGATTACGCTTGGTTATGTGAATAGCATCTGTCAAGTATGAATTTCTTGCCCTGCTCAACCAAATCCGCGGTTCGTAGACAGAGTACAATATCTACTTGTTTCGTCTCCGTGAAATAATCTTTGTTCATCTAAGGGCTGGTTTCACCGGTCCCTGATAAGTTTCTGTCAGATGATGCCATGTAAATAATATATGTAGGTTGTCTGACAGATAGTCTATCCGAAATTTATCAGGCCCTTAGACTGTATTAGGATCATTAATACAGTATTATTATTATGTTATTGATACAAAGTACAACATTTTTCGTGTTCATCAAGTTACGACAATACCAAAGACTACCGCGCATAGATTCAGTTTACTGGTTGGCCGAAATAACTTAGCTTACAGCTGCTGTGCATAATATGAATTAACAGAGACCACGAATCTATGATCGCAAGTACAATAAAACAATAGCTATTAATAGTATTAATGTCAGCATCGATTGGTTCATAATATGTGACCATAACTATCGAATTTTCTTGAGAGTTGAAGACTGGGCTAGTAAAATCAATTATTTATAGTTTACTGAAACAACGCATACTGCTTATTATTATTTATGTTTGCTGTTCATTGATCCACAAAATTTATGTTTGTTGTTCATTGATCCACAAAACTATTACTATAAACATAAGTGGCACTATACCTTTTCTGGAGGTTCCTTGCATTTTTTTTTATTGTCGGCCTCTGGCAAAGGCTGAAAGCCTATGGCGCTGTAGAAGCGCTGCGAGAGGATAAGTATCGGTTCACGTTAGATTTGAAACGCTGCAGGTTGTAGCCGTCGGGAAACAAATTCCCTGGCAGCTGATTCCACAGCGTCGAAGTTCTCCAAAAGAAGGAATGCTGGAGGAGACTAGTTCGGGGAGTAAGGACCTCGACCTGGTAAGGATGAGCTCGCAGAGCTTCTCTAGTGTTCCTAGTTCGGACGGCCTGTGGTGTTATTATCTGAGAGAGCTCACTCGAACATCTTCCGTGATAGAATCTGTAAAACAGGGATAGGTCAGCCACCCTCCTTCGATGTTCCAGGCTGTGGAGGTCCTTTGTGAGGTTAGGCGTATCGATTAGTCCAATCGCTCTTTTCTGGATAGTGTCCAGAAGCTTTAGAGAGTGCTTCGGAGCGCATCCCCACACATGGGAGCAATACTCGAGCGCTGGTCGGATCTGTGCTTTGTAGAGCAGCAGCAGTTGCTCTGGTGTATACAACTTCCTACAGCGGAACAAAACTCCAAGCTTCTGGGATGCCGTTTTAGCAATACTGACGACGTGGACGTGCCAGGACATGTTACTGTTGATGTTGATGCCCAAAAGCTTGACGGAAGGTGATTCGACTATGGGGTGACCCTCCATTTCCACGGTCGGTAAGCCATCGTGAGACTTCTTTGTAAGTGTTGTTGCCTGAGTTTTTTGTACGTTGAACTGTACTTTTTTTGCTAATTCCCACTCGACAATTGTTTTGATATCTGCGTTGATCTGTGAGGCATGCTGCTGTCGCCGACGTACCGTCTCCTGGGATGATAGTGGCTTGTCTGGTTCCATGCATGACACTAATTTACTGTCATCTGCGAAGCTGTAGATTGGATTGGATGTTATTTCCAGCAGCTCGTTGATGTACAGCAGAAACAGTGTAGGGGATAGGACAGATCCCTGAGGAACACCGGCGTTTATTGAAAATACGTCTGATGAGCAGCCCTCGACTACGACAAACAGAGATCGGTCGTTCAAAAAGCTATTCAGCCACTGGCGCAGGCCAGGTGGTAGTCCATAAGCAGCAAGCTTCACCAGAAGTCCGTCATGCCATACTCTGTCGAAAGCTTTCGATATATCAAGTGCAACAACACGGGATTCGCCATGATTGTCTATTGCTCTGTTCCACAAGTGAGTGACGTAGGCAAGGAGATCACCTGTAGACCTGTGCTTACGGAAGTCATACTGGCGATCATTTATGATGTTATTGTTGTCCAGGTATTTCAGGAGCTGTGTGTTAATGACAGTCTCCATAACCTTAGACATGATGCTGAGAAGAGCCACAGGTCTATAATTGGCGGGATCAGTTTTTTTGCCTTTCTTAGGGATGGGTTGTACGCAGCCAATCTTCCACGAGGCGGGAAACACGCCTCGTTGATACGAAAGTTTGAAGAGCTTGCAAAGAATAGGTGCAAGCTCAGCGGCACAGCGTTTAAGGACAATGGCTGGAATTTGGTCAGGACCAGTAGCTTTATTGGTGTTCAGTTTTTGGAGGATGTTTTTTACATCTCGATGTTGAAATTTGACCTCTGCCATTCTCGAGTTCATGCTTATGGTGGTGATCGGAGTACTTCCTTGAAAGTCTACAGTAGAATTGGCTGCGAAGAGCTTCCCCAAGATGTCTGATTTTTCTTTAGGAGCAGAAGCGATGGATTTGTCCTCTCTGGTCAAGGGTGGTATTGACGAATAGGAAAAGTTCTGACTAACAGCCTTAGCTACAGACCAGAATGTTCTGGACGAGCTAGGACATGAGAGGAGCTTGTTCTTAATTTTTTGGTTGTGTTCCTCTTTGCTGCTGTCAATCACGCGTTTACAGTGATTTCTGGCGTCGATAAAACTGCGGTGGCTCTCAGCATTTGGATTTTTCCTCCATTCTCTATAATGTTGGTTTTTAGATATAACTGCATCGCTGCATAATAATATTTGTCTTAGAGAATCGTGACCATTTTATCTATTTTTCTGGAAAGACGTGGAGTGGGGAAGCGGGGATCATTATCTTTAAAGATGTATTTATAAATCCAGATTTCTTTGATACATGTAATACCAGTTTCAGTCATATAACCTGCAACCTGGCTAGCTTGTTTGCTTAGTATCTGGATATGCTTTAATTGTATTGTTGCAAATAATACTGGTCTATACAAATTTATAAAATAAATTTTGGTGGTGTTCTTTGAATTAAAAGTATGAGCGTACCACAAAATATCATATGCAGACCATTATAATAAAATTCGATTATTACACAATAAGGCAAGTATGGGTGTTAAATTGGGATTGTGAGACATCAGACTGGAAATCTGTAACTCCCGAGCTAGGTCACTTGAGGTGATTTTTTTTTGTATTAAAGAGCTCATTCAAATCCCTTGGTAAAATCTCCAGTTATATAGGTATGGCAATTACAACAAAGCACAGGTTTTTGACACATTTAGTGGTAGCACAAATGAACTGGAAATGTTGCCGAGACATAATTTAACAAGGTCTATTATTTTTTTCTTCATAGTCTCCTTGATATCCATAGCTGCCATGATTCT
This sequence comes from Callosobruchus maculatus, assembly GCA_951848785.1. Lineage (NCBI taxonomy): Eukaryota > Metazoa > Arthropoda > Insecta > Coleoptera > Chrysomelidae > Callosobruchus > Callosobruchus maculatus. Next base: position 1,464,110 of record CATOUR010000126.1, read on the forward strand.
GTTAGTTTGCAGAAATATTTGGTATGACCTACGGATTATTATTATTATGGAATTGTGTTACGTAGTTTCTGTATCTATAAAACCAGTCGCATAGTGAAAGGCCTTCATATTTGGGAAAAACGTAGTAAATGCCACGTAATTGGTTCCATTATTTATCCTATGTGTTTTATCTGCCCCAGCCTTGGTCAAAATTGAGAAAGTTTGCTAATATGTGGTTTGTCCCATACACATAAGAGTTACAAACATAGTTGAAGGTTAGTCGTAAATCCCTGTACATACTAATACCAGTATGCAAGTTGGCTGTGACCCAGTTTCCATAGCTTTTGGGTACACGCCGGGCCTACTAGGAAATTCGGTCGTTGTGGCCCTCCATGTTGAAGTAGCAGGAAAACGATGATAAAGTACGGCCATTTTGTACGTTCCGCTCGACCGTGATTTATGGAGCCGCCGCGCCACTGCCTTCGTTCACCGAGAAAACTTCAAACAACTTTAAACGTCCTCATTCCTTACGTTATAGCCACCAATTCTTTTCAGTTTTTAACACCGCTTCCCACACATTTGTTAGGGAAGCACTGTAATCAAAAGGATTTTTTGAACAATGAGGATTGGTTGTGTTTTATAATGTCCACACCACAAGTCGTGTTCTTATCATTTTCTTTCCCACGTGCTAGTGGGAGAAGTTCTTCTTCTTTCATGTGCCGTATCAGGTCCTCCTGACGTTGGCGATCACTATGGCTAGAGCGGATCTATCTTCCGCCATACGGAACAGTTGTGCTGCACTGCGTATTGCCGTCCATTCTCGTATATTACGGAGCCAAGATTGTTGTCGTCTCCCAGGTCCCATTCGACCATCGATTTTGCCTTTCAATATTAGTTGTAACAAATGATATTTTTCACCTCTTAGTATGTGGCCCAAATATGCAATTTTACGATACTTAATGGTGGTCAACAATTGTCTCTCTGTATTCGCCCTACGTCAGACTTCTGTGTTTGTTACATGGTCTATCCATGGAATGCGAAGCATTCTTCTGTGTAGCCACATCTCGAATGCTTCCAGGCGATTCATAGTTGATACTTTTAGAGTCCACGTTTCCATCGCATAAAGCAGTACCGACCATACATAGCATCGAGTCATTTGTTGTCTCAATTTCAAATTCAAGTTGTTGTCACAAAGTAAAGATGGCATTCTGTTGAAACTAGCACGAGCCATCTCAATATGACGTTTAATTTCGAGATCGGGGTCCAAGTTCTCCTTGATTATGCTTCCGAGATATTTAAATTGCTCCACTCGCTCAATTCGAGTTCCATCTAGTTGCAGGACTGCATCATTAAGATCATAAGTTTTTCCTGTTACGTTGACATTAGTCAGAAGTTCCTGCAGCCCCCCGAGAGAATCCGACAGGATGACTGTATCGTCTGCGTATCCTATTGTAGTCAAGGGTATTCAGTTTACTTTAACACCCAGATGTTCTTCTTTAAATATCTGATGGGAGTACAGATTAAATAACAAGGGTGACAATATGCACCCTTGTCGTACTCCACGTTGCATGTGTACATCTTCGGTAACAGAATGTCCCACTCTTATGTGAGCTTTTTGTTTCCAATATAGATTTTTTATAACACGAATTTCCTTTTCATCAACTCTGGCTTTGTAGAGCATATCTATTATTTTGTCATGTCGGACTCGGTCATGGTCAATGAAACAAGCAAAAACGTCTTTACGCTGGTCTCGGCATTTCTGTAGATGGGCATTCAATACCAAATAGAGCTTCTCGTGTCCCAAAAGCATTTCTGAACCCGAATTACGAGTCGTCCAGCTCTCGTTCACATTTACTTCTTATACGCACATGAATTATTCGTAAAAATGTTTTGAGCATATGGGACATAAGACTGATTAGTCGATAGTCGGTGCAACTCCTGGGTTGTTGTTTTTTAGGGATTGTTATAAATGTGGAACTCAACCAGTCTTCCGGGATTTCACCTGTGTTATATAATTGTATTGAATAGCCTAACTATTATATTAAATATTCTCTGCATCAACATAATTTGGTGCAGACTCGTTTAAAATGAAAACAATGGGACACTTTAGAGCTTGAATCATTATACATAAGACTATATAAATACTACCAAACACATATAAAAATGAGTTTTCAAAAATTATTTTTCAAATAAATTTATCGTATGCTTATTGTTATCTTTTAGATGCGCTTTTTTAAGTGTTTTTGATATGATCTTTCTATGATTACTACCAATGTAATTTTGGGCTTATATTAAAAACAGCGAAAGGAGACTAAAATTTTCATATTCTAAAAATCAATATTAATGAGATTACGGGTACGGAGGGCCATCTTTCTTAGTCACTTTTTGAGTTCTAAATACCTCTTGATGTATAAAACGAAATTACCGTAGCAATGCTTAAATGATAGAGATTGCAAGATTACAAATAACATTCACATAACGTCTATAAATGCTTAACACAAAAAATACCTTGCGATTAATAGCTACTTATTATTGGGGGGAGAAATGTACTCGAGAATAAGAAAGGGAAACGGAAAGAAAAAGGAAACAATAAGACTATTCTTCCCCAGAAACGAGTATGCTTTTTATTCACTTAGAGTATTTCAACCCTTAGGAGTTAAGGACCTCCCATATAAAACGGATAAGGCTGAATCATAATGGAATAAGCTAGAAATATAATTTCTCATGGTTTTGTTTTTTCATTGTATAATGATAGAGTGACAGGTATTCACATAATGCATTAAATAATTTCCCCTATAGTGAATTTTATGTGGGAGACTAGTGGACTCAAGAACTTTCTGTTCCCTTATGCCAGTAATTTTTCGACTAAATATTTTTTATTACTGGTGAAAAATTAGAAATTTTATCATTCATCTTTTGGATGGAGTAGTTTTAATCACTCTTTGCTTATTTATTTATTTATTTAGCGTATGGCATACAACACATCATTAAAATGAGAAAGAAAGAAAAATTAAATTTGACTTCAAACATTCACTTTGATAATAACATTGTCAATGTGAGACGAAAGGACATAGAAAATTACAAACAAACATTTAATGTTTTAATGTAGTCGATGGAGTTTTCCGTTGCGTTCAGGAACTCATTGAATCTTCCATTGAAGCATCTTAGAGGGCAGTCCTCAGTGATGTGGCGGATGGTCTGCCGTGGATCTCCACAATCACATTGTGGATTGGGAACTTTACCCCATTTATGAAGAGTATCAGCACATACCCCGTGGCCCGTTCTGATTCTATTCAACGTTGTCCATATTTTCCTCGGTAATTCCATTCCGGGTGGCTTGGTGACTATGCATGGCATTTGTTGGATTTCGTACGGCGCATTATTTTCCCAGTGTGTTGTCCAGGCGCCAGCGATATCAAAGTTTTCTTGAAATAGGGAGTTGGCTTCTATTATTGGAGGGTGTCTGGAGCGTAATCTGTTTATTTCTATGTTATTTATGTCAAGATGGATCGGTAGAAGATGATTATTCTGGATTTTTTTGAATTCTCTGAGAAGAGCTGTTTCTCTTCGTAAATATGAGGGTGGTATATGGCTGAGGACTGGAAGCCAGTATGTTGGTGTTGACTTCAATGTGCCCGAAATCATTCGCATTGTCTGGTCAAGCTGGACATCAACAAGTTTACAGTTTTTGCTGTTGAGCCAGACCGGGGCTGCGTATTCCGCTGCCGAGTAGACAAGTCCAAGATCAGATGATCTTAAGACTGATGCAGAGGACCCCCATGTAGATCCACATAACTTTTGGATGATGTTATACTCTTTGCTTACTTTTTGTCGTTGGACGTGTTTAAAGCGGTTAACTAAATAAAAATCTGGATACAGTTATAGGTGATCATTTTCATTATTGTTGCATGAATTTATCTTACTTGTATTAAAAGTATGCGTGACTCAGAAAGGGTTATTATTAATGTTACCATACAAATTTTAAAAATAACCATATAATATTGCAATCTTAACTATGCCGCGAAGAGACACAACTAATTCATTAAAATGCATGATATGGAACAATGTCTGAATTTTTCGTAGTAACTGTTAGCCTGACAAGAAAAATCTACTATTCCCTTTTATAACACAGAACATATAGCAAATGTGGCGGCTAACATTTGTTTGTGCGCATCACAATCCAAATGTTCGTAAAACGTGTATCTGAGCTATAGACAATCGAGTATTATTCTTGTGTTTTATGATATTCATACCACAATATTTTTGTACGTCTCAGATATCACGGAAAAGTTGGTAAACCTTTTTGTTTCAATTTAGTGTTATTTTTACATGAATGCATGAGAAGCAGTGGGTCAATCTATTTTACTCTTATTTCTTTATATGTGTGGTTTTGTTTAAATATTTCATACCTAAATTATACTGATAACAATGATCAAAACTCAAAAATATGATTAAATAGAAATGCGAATTGAAAAATCTGTAAAATGTATGCAGTTAGCACACAGATTGCCTAATTCATGAACTTTATTTTCAGGTGAGCAATCAGGGTGAAGCTAGACATAAGAGAGTTTTCCAATGAGTGGTGAGTCGTAAGATGATAATTATATTTTGTCATGAATATTACATCAAATGATGGTTTGATTTTTGAATTTTGAATAGAAAGATATTTGTCATTTTTTAATCTTTCTTTATATAATGGTACGGCTATTACTTTCGCATTAGGTGAAGTTAGGTTAGGCTGATAGTGAGTGGGGCGATTATACCTCCTTCCACTGCGACCCTATTGTGTCTATTGTGCCTCACACCTATTTAGAGTTTATTTTACAACCCACACCTTTTGACGAAGGCAATGGTCGTGTTGGATGAAATATCCTTGAAGTCAGTAGGGTTCAGATGAGTGAACCTGAAAGTCGGATACTTAGCTCTTTGCAGTGCTGGACAGGAGCACAATATGTGCTCTGCTGTTTCTTCCTTTACATAGCAGTAATGACAATCCAACGTTTGTTCCAGACTTATTTTCCGCAAGTGGTTTCTCAGCCGACAATTTCCTGCCAAAAAACCAACCAGAATGCGAAGATCATTCCTGTTCTAGACTAGAGTGGTACACGTATGAATGCCTTCAAGTGTAGTAGTTCTGGTGTATCTCGCAGGAGTGCCTTCCTCTATTTCCAGTCGGAAATGGTTTCCTGGCAGTGCTTTTCCCAATGCCTGCAAATTGTTCTGGTCCTGTGGAAACAGATTCGGTTGCACCTCTTGCGAGTGTATCTGCCAATTAATCCATTGCCTTTCACTCCGATATGACCTGGAACCCAAACCAAAGTTACTTTGTTCCTTGTTCTCAGTTTATTGAGGAGATGTATACAGTTCCATACGAGTCATGAGTCAGCTCAGTGCTTTTAGGGCAGCCTGGGTGCCTGAAAAGACTTTTATAGATCTAATTTGTTTGTCAGGTGTCGTTTGTTCAGCTTTCTGACGCTCGACTCTATGGCTGTCACTTCTGCTTGGAAGGTTGTACTATAGAATTTTCAACTCGTCGATTTGTACCAAGTACCAGTTTTATACTTGGATACAACGCGGCCAAATGTCGAAGCTGATTCCTGTTCAAGGAAACCAGTCCTATAGCTATTTTTGGAACGTGGCTTTGTTGAAGGCTTTCCCAAGTCCACGTACAGGCATAAAGTCCCAAAGCTCCTTGTGCTGGAGTTTCCCTGATATGCTGTCTAATTGTGCTTTTGGGCATCTCCAAAGCAGATTCTGCGCCAGCTCCTGGCTGGCTCTCTCTCTCTCTCCAGTACTACTTTGGTGTGTTCTGCCAGCCTACCCAGTTTTTGTTTGCACTACCAGGCTAGTGCATCATTTATTTCGAATTCATTTGTTTTTTCTTGTATTTTTCTACAGCGGTCTTTTTTCGCATAATTTTGCCTTGAACTTTATGAATTGTGAGCGGTAATCCATCGAAATTAAAAAAATACGTTGTCAGGGGATTCTATAAATGGACCCCTTGAACCAGTGCAGGAAGCGATCACGTTTCTCGATTTTGCTAGCAGACATCGGCATTAACATGCTAACGTAATATAACCCTCCGTAAACAGCACTGATGCCTCGGGCAGAAATGCATATGCTGGCAAGTGGTGGGGTCGCAACAGAGGGACTGAATCTGAGTCCCCCATTGCACCCTCAGGGCTCCTGAAAAGGTCATCAATGCGATCTTTGCCTACGGTCCGGCTGACCACTAGCCGGAAAATCCGACCAACCGGGACCTAGTCACTTATCAGGGTACCTATAGAGAAAAAAATCCATCGAGTAGTTGGACTCGGTGTTTCATATACTATAAACAAACAGGGTGAATTATTTTTTCAGTGCTGATTTCTTTGAGATGATAATTAAAGACACGAATAACTTCAAAGGTAGTTATAAGACGTCGAACGGACGGTGTCCATACAGTATTTATTGTACTGACAAAAGTAAGGTTAAAGTGTCAATAGTTCATATCTATTGAGTATTTGAATCGTACTAATAATTGCTTCGGTCGTAACGTATAGTATTCAACTCGTGGTAATGGTAATAACTCATTTGTTTATTTATACAGCACTCCAGCACTCGCCTACGGCTTGTCAATGCGTATATTATTACTATTAATTTCACAATACTTTTCTTTGATTTATTACGAGTATTCTCAGTCGTCGAGTAATAATAGTAATTAAAAATGAACAAGGAAGAGCTCGTTATACAACAGAATTCCGATATAGAGCTTTTGATATCCAATAGAATTTATCTGATTCTTTAACCCACGATGTGTAATGTACATATAGTCCACTAACTAAATATTATGTGATTGAATAACGAAATGGCCAAAAACCTTGCAGTAAGGGTCGAATGTCAAGTAATGTCAATATTCGAAATTGTCAGTCAGAGCGAAATGTAGGATTTATTATATTACGAGTGACCGAATGCATGCAAGACTCCATAAACCAAATGTCTGGGTACCATGATCGCCAGGCAGATGAGGGTAACATCGACGTAGAAGAGATGTAAAGCTGGAGAACTGAAGACCGCTGCTGAAGACCTGCTAGATCTGTCACGAAGTGTAAAAAATTTAATGTGTTTCATTATTATCAGCCGATACCTTTATACAAGTTATTACTTTCAAAGGTGGCCTTTATTTGTACTGGTACTTGTATGAATAAATAATAATAAAAGGGTGCACCTGCGAGTAGTTTTTTGTTTTCAAAAGCAAAACGAAATCGTAGCCATAATTTGCATTATATACCTATATTGGTTATTGTTTATTGAACCTAGTGGGACTGGTAGGCTTTAGATATCCTAAAATTTCCTAGCGATTTTATTTTTATCGTATAGAGGACGGTCCAGTATGTCACTTTCAAGAAAAAAAAGTTCTTGGCATTTTCACATTTTCACAAAAAAAAATTAAAAACACCGATTTTCACCATATATCGAAACCAAATAACAACACAAAACAACCAAAACCAGGACGGAACGTCAAAGTTATCTCGCTAATCTTTTGACGCCTATTGCCTGCCGAGTGAATAGAGTTCAATGTGTTCTAGCACTACTCGGGAAAAGTAACTTATAAAAAATATGAATAAAAATGCGACAAAGAGCATAGCAGTCTATATATGAATGGGAATGGGAATTGAATAAGAAAATATATAATACCTAGAGAGTTTAACTATTAGGGGTTTTGGAGAGGGCGTGCCATAATTGGAGTGCTGGGGAGGGTGATCGCGTCTTAGCGAGATGTGGCAACATCGCAAAATCTGAGTAGGCGACGGGTGCTAACACGTTCCGTGTCATATCATAAAAAGGCCCCCATAGACGTCGTTCTTTTTTGGCAGTTTTACCCGTGCGAGTAAAACGGTACAGGTAAACACGAACGACGTCCATGTCTACACACTACTCGTTCTTTCGTCCAGTCTCTCTGAAATCTTAGTGCTATAAGCCGCATCGAATTCGTGATGGATTATACGACAACGTTGGCAGTGGCGGCCGCAGTGGCTATAAAAGTGAAATATTCAAGAAAAAAACGTTCAGAATGGGCTAAACAATGGTTACTTAAGCGTAACAAATTTTCACATGTGAATCTTTTGAGTGAGTTACGACTAGAACCAGGAGATTGGTACAACTATTTACGAATGGACGAAGAAACGTATTTAGAGCTGCTCAATTTAGTAACACCATTGATACAAAAGCAAGATACCTTGATGAGGCAAAGTATCATGTCTTCGTAGGCTTTATTTTTTTTATCTCTGTCAGAATACTCAGCAGATTTAACCTTCCACAGGCACGGATAGCTTCTATACCCAGTAAACAATGGACATAAAAGTTACATAACTTTTACGTGCCTCGTTACGTAACAAATGAAGTCACATTCAATCTCTTTGTTACGTCGTTGTTACCGCATAATGTCCGCCTCATTGTTACGTAACTTTTACCTACCGTGGTTGACGTATAAGTTACGTAACAGGTATACTGCATAATGTCCGTCTCATTGTTACGTAGCGTTTACATACTCTAGTTGACGTGTAAGTTACGTAAGATGTATACCGCATAATGTCCGCCTCATTGTTACGTAACTTTTACCTACCGTGGTTGACGTGTAAGTTACGTAGCAGGTATTACGTAATAATTACTCTATGTGACATAAAAAGCACAGAGCCTTTTGAACGTTAAACATCAAAACCATACAATATAACTTGAAGCAAAAATAGGTTCGGATAGAATACAATCACAAAGTATCTCAAACACAGTGAAAACAGAGAATCAGTTTTCTAGTGACAGCCTACAAATTTTTTCAGATTTTTAAGTTTATTTCTTACTTGTATAGGTTGTCATTTGGAAGAACTGATTTTTTCAGTACTCTTAGTCAGGACCTATACACATTTTTTCAGATTTTTAAGTTTATTTCTTACTTATTAATAAGTAGGTTGTCATTCAGAAGAACTGATTATTTTCAATACTCTGGTATCTGGAATTTTGAGTAGTCATCCCTAAATCTTCAACTACTTACTATACCTTGTTTGTATTTTGTAAAGTTACATTGTGTAGTTTGGATGTTACATCTTGTATGAACTATACTGGAACAGTGGAACACCTGGTATGATTGGAACCTGTAACATATAGAGTTAGACTGTTCACCACTTTGACTGAGATGAAGAGCCAATTTGATGCGGAAAGATTTGTTGTTGACCAAACGTTCAAACTGAGAAGTGTAGCTTCCCCAAATCAATGCACTTATGCTCTTCCAGCAGTCTATTATTGTTTACTTTGCACTTTACTTTTGTTAAAGTTGAAATAGTAGGTTTTTGAAGATGATTGAATATCACAATAGCCTGATGTTAGTATCTTTCAATTCTGTTAATAACTAGTTAAGGTAAAAAGCTAGTGTTTTTTTTTAGGACGGGTGATGATTTCATGTAGTTATGATATACAAATAAATGAAACAAAAGTATTGCTCCTGAACTGCTCTATTTCTATTAAGCTAAAATGATAATTCAAGTCATATGTTATGTTGTAGGCACCTTGTTGCCTTCTCTACCAAGCCTTTGTCTGCTAAGTCTGAACCATTCGATGCAGAATCTCTCCACAGCACTTTCGGTTGTCCTGTGGATTGACACCATCGAGTCTGAAACCAACAAAATTTTGTAGTAACAAAAAGGAATCCCAGATCAATCACATTTAAGGCAATATAAGGCTATAGGTATAATAATGTTGAATATGAATTTTGGGTTACAACACTACTGATTTATTTATACAATAAATTCCATGTTGTAATTATGAATAGTTTTCTGCTTTTCCATGAATTATAAAACACAACATATTAAGCGCCTTCAGCTTGTATAATTTTCCATTTCCTCATTGGGAGAAGAAAAGAAAACACAAACCTCATCAACATTAAAAAGTGGAAAGTTGTTTATGACTATGATGTCATTACTATACCCAATCTTATTAAACCTAGAATAAGTTATGTTCTACAGATTTATGATTCAAATGAATAGATTTCAAGGGTAGCTTTTTTATGGAATATTCTAAGTAACTGGTTGTGCAAATTCTCACACTTGAATCAGAACTACATAAATCTCTTAGCTTGTTTACAAGACGAAAACTATATCCGTCTGGTGTATTTTTTTTTCTAAATGTTGAATAGTTGTTGTTTCACCCAATGATGTAGGTACAAAACTAAGGAAACTTCCATACATATATAAAGGGTGTTCCTGAATTTCCTTGACATGTGATATTCTGCTAACAGAAAAATGTTCAAATGAAAACTGAGTGGAATGTTTGAAAGTATTACAAGGTCTATCTTACCGTGCTTTCAAAACATTTTTTTGTACTTCAAATCTTAAAACTCACCCCCAACTTTGTTTTTTCAAATAGCACCTTATAGTTTTTTGTACACAAATTAAATCCTTATTTTATTCAAAATCTTGTAGTACCTCTAAGTTTATTCAAAAACCTATTTTTTCGTAAAGTCATAAGCATAAAGTAAATAAAATAATTAAAATAAGGATTTGTTTGAGACATAAATTCTTTCATAAGAAAAACAGATAAAAAAGAAGAACTATGTGGGCCTTTCAATGGTACCAAATGACCTATCATACCATGCTTTCGAAACATTTTTTTATTTCAACCCCTAAAGCTTACACCCTATTTTTTTTGCAAAATAGTACCCCACAGCATTTCTTAAATTAATGAGGTCATTATTTTATTTAATATCTTGTGCCTTTGACTTCATACACACACACACACAAAATTGGCATTTGTTTGAAGCCTAATATTTTTGTTATAAAAATGCACGAAAGACATCTGTTTTGGAAAACATGTATTATAGGTCATTTAATACACTTAGGACCGGTTTCTCAATGTCCAGTTAAATATTTAGCTGCAAGATAACAGCAACTGTTAGATAAATTGTTTAAACAATTGAAGGCTAAACATACGAGGTCACGTAAATCTTATCTGACAGTTGTATCCATAGCAACGCTATCTGGCAGATAGCTATCTGACACTTTAACTGGACATTGAGAAACCGGCCGTTAAACACCCAACTAGTTTTATTTTTCACTTTTTTTTGTTTCATGCTAAAATTCCACTCAGTTTTCGCTTGAACTTTTTTTTGTTACGAGATTATCATGTGTCAAGCAAATTCACAGACACCCCCTATAATACTGGATCAAAAATGAAAGCTTCTTGATTGCAAAGCCTATAGGAGTCTGTTGAATGAATAATTAGTTAGCAGCTTGCGCTTCACAGACTTACCTACAACAATCCTCATTAGCGGTAGGGTCCTTACAGCATAATTGCCTTTCTTCCCATACCAAGAGCAGCTTGTAGCCAAATTGTTGGTAAAAATCTTGCTCAGAACTCTATTAATATTATCTCTTAGGTCTTTACCCCCTACTGATTTCACAAAAGTAGCCTAAAACAGAAAAGGTATTGTAAAACACAACCTGCAAAAACCAATGATTTGATTCTAAATACTGAAGTGTCAAAACAGTAGCACTACATAAGAGAAATCTAATAGTAATAGCTGCCTTATATCTGAACACAGTTTTTTCCAGAAATCTGAGCAGAAGTTTTTGTACAATCCTAAAATCCTCTAAACCCACTGTTGAATCTGGCAACATCCAATTTGTTTAAAACAAAACTTTTTTAGAAAGCATAATGATTTTCTCCAAATAAAACTAACTAAACTAAAAGTCATAGTTGAGCAGCACTCCAATGCCAATGACATTACTAAACAAAGGTGTAATTATATAGCTTAGGGAAGAAAATGTGCAGATTTTAAGTAGCAAATATATACTTACAAAGGCCTTTTTGTCACCTTCATCCATTTCGTATTTCGATATATCCTCCAGGGTTTGAAATGGAAGTTTTTTTTCATGTCATTAAGTTTTTCAATGTGCATCCCTTCATTCTGCACACTTTTCATGCATAAATGCAAGTCTTCCAACATTTTTTGATTTTTCAAACAAATCCTTTTAAGCGATTCTGGAAAAGAGGATACTTGTTGAATTATTACATACTTCAATAATATTATGTTAATTGAAACTGATTTCTAGAGTTTTCAAAGGTAGAAAATTATAATAAACGCTTGAGAAAGTACTTTGTGACTATCTTACCAATTGTTTCATACAAATCCTGAATGTTGTGAACATCTGAAACAGAAAACAATATATATTTTTATCCAACAAATGTTATCAGTATTTCATATATATTACAGGAAATGATTTACACTTATACATACTTTCAGTGTTTGTTCTCAACTCATCCGGAGTATTAGGTGTAATTTGTCCTAAAAATATGTATTATTACTCAGTGACAAATTGCAAAAAGTAGGCTATGTAAATAATATACCTGTATTATCTAAATGTCCTGATTTTCCTGTTTCTTCAGAGGTACTTGCTGTAAATAGTTAACTTCAGTAACATAACTAGTAAAATTTTGATGTAAGGTAGGGATTCTAGAGATGAAATCAACATGTGATATTGAAGCCTATCCTACATAAGCCTACATAAGTCAACATTGACATTGAACACAATCAGAATTACTGTTATTCAGTCTAAGCATAATATGAGATGGTTCACAGTTTAATGCAGAATGCTGAGGTGATGTTTTATTGAGGGGCATATGCTACTCCTTCAGAGATTTGAACTTACTTTGAGGAAGATCATAAGCTCCATTTTTGCCTCTATAATCTGCTGCACTACTTTTAGGGGTTGGAGGAGGTGTTAATTCAGAAGAGCTCCCTGAAGAACTAGTATAATTTCGATGATACATCTTCTTCTTTCTTCTACCCTTACCTTTTTCAACCTCACTGGATGTGGTGTAATTGGGATTTTCTGCACATTTACGAGCTCTCTCTAATGTTGCTAAAAAAAAAAAATTTAATGAAATATCAGGTCAACAGCATTTCATAGTGAATGACAATTCCATTGCTCAACTTTAAGGTAAGGTGAAGCCTCAATATATTCCAAAGTTTAAGTAATAGAACATACAGCAATACATCTCGACTCTGGCCTCATGTAGCTGCCATGTGTCTTTATCCGGTTCCTCGCCCCTTCTCATAAAATTAAAGGCATGTAGTGTTCTTGGCCACCAACATTTGGTTCCATTGTCTGCAAGCCAACTAACTGGCACCTCTGAATACACATTCTCTGATGGCAGAAATATTACTGCAAATTTTTTTCACTCATCATAGCCCTATTCTACAAAGAAAAACAATGCAGCTGTACAGGCAAGCAAAGTAATTTGTAAATACAAAGATTTATATACACATATAACTTTTCTTAGTTAATTGGGCAGCAGCAAAATAATTAGTTAAAAAAATTTGATTCTTGACTAGTTGGCAAAGGCTACTCTCCTCTCTACACACATATAAACATGCCTCCAGAGACAAGAAGCAAAGCAGTGTTAGGAGTTCCTGAGAAGTGCAGTTTATGCGAATCATAAAGGATATAATATCTAAGGAAACGGAAATCCTGCAGAGAAAAATCGAAAACTGATGCATGTAATTAATAACACCATAAGCATTAAACAAACTACTGATCCACCCAAAAACAAAGAAATCATTGGAAGCATCCCAAAGAAAAATGAAGTGGCAGACTAGAAGTGAGCAAGCTACCCCTACAAAAAAAACCTGGAGATACAAAAATCCAGCATAATAAATGCTCCCACAACATTGGATAAAGGCAGCCACACACCACAAACTGAAGAAGGTGGAAAATGGGAGTTTCAAAGGAAAGAGGTTTCGGTTGTGGAAAAGTAATATACAGATACAACCACATCAATGAAATGTAAGAAAATGATTTCAAGATACCCTGATGAATACTTTTCATTTAAAGTATTGGTATCATTGAAAGATGACTAGAGACCCAAATCCAGATATCTGGCCTGATTATTGTGTGATCTATCATTTTTTAAAGAAACTACTAGTAACGAACGTGAGAATGAAACCTAAGTACTTTGTCTATCTCAATAACATATGACAAAAAATATACCGAAACTTACAAACTGGAAAAGAATAAATGTAACATCATTAACAATGGCACTGGGCCCAATACTAAACTGAAATAAAACATTAGTGAAGCATAGGAACAACTACAGTTTTGCTTTCAAAGGGAAGTAATACAACTTTCTTGGACACCATTTCAAAAGGAACTGTTTCAGTATTCTCTGACAAATTTTCATTTGAAACCACCATGATTCCCAAAACATCCTTAGATTTGCAGGGTGTTTGGAATAAATCAGCGTACTCTCCTGCAAAAATTTTTCCTGATAAATAGATTAGACCATTGTTTGTAGTAAACTTATTTACTACCAAAACTCTACCATCTCTTAACAGACAAGAATTTTCATTAGATTTTAATGAAAGTACAAAATTTGCAGTTCCAACTGAAAATATACAGTGGTTTTTGAATGTTATAATGGGATAAACTTTCACCTTATCAATATGCCTCATATCCATTCTTTCTTTGATTCTATTGTGTAGCTGTTGCAAGGGAAGCCTAGAGCTCTTTAACTGTTTTTTTATTTCAAACATATGATTTTCAAATTTGAATGCACTAAATGAATCCAGGCTACCATGGGTCTTGACATCTTCAGCCAAATGAATAAGATTATGCACATTGTATGTTACATATTCAGTACCAAAAATGTAAGGGAACTTTTGAACAAAGTATACTAAAAGTTGTTGTGCATAATTGACATTTGAAATATTCTGATTTTTTTCACGTAACAATCGAATTGATACCACCAGTGACAAGAAATGATTGTAAACCTTACCAGAAATAACACTTTTTAGGACTACCGGTCCAGTATACAGAAGAAACAATCTGAATTCTGTAGCTTTCCATCGTTCTATATCAAGTAGACTTCTAGGTTTTCTAGCAAAGTCATTTGGGAGGTACTTAACACAATCAAGATGTAGCTTTTCAAAATTTTCAATTTGTGGATTAGAGAAACGAATATTTTTACCACCTTTTAGCCACAGAGTTAAAATTCTCTTAGTAACACCCAGTAGCACCAGATGCATGTAATCAAGAGGAACTTGTTTAATAATATCAATATCTAATGTCTCCAAAATGGTTGGTCCTCGATGATGCTCAGGCTGTGTGCGGTTGCGGAAAGAATCATTTGTGCGTGGTGCTGAATTATCAGAGAGGAATACCACCCTCCGTTCTACATAATCCCCTTCACAAATACATTTACAACAGCCAAAATATCCTGTATGATTTTTAACATTGAGGATAAAAGCCTTAGCAGGAGCATCACTTATTATACAGTTTAGTTTGAGCGAGTATGTTTTTTCTCCTAAAACAAGGCCACTAGAATGCAAAGATTTATATTCCTCAACAAATAACTTCAAAAACTCATTGGCACTCCCTGGTTTACTCAAACCATGGAAAAGCCCAATCATAAATGGAGGAAAATTATTATACTGATTAGAGACTAATATATCTCCTAAAATAGGCCAAAACTGACTACCTGAAGATTTTGAGATCGGTAACCCATCAATGTTTATGTTTAAAAGTAATTCTGTCTGTTCAACTTGATATTTTAAAATGTGGTGTTGTATACCAACAGCCAAGCCAAAATGTATGTAATGACCACCACATAACGGAAAAGTTTTTATTTCATTTTCTTTAGGTGTATGCATAAAAGTTCTTGCATCTTTAGGTAAAGCATGACCATGACTTCGCAAAATTCCAAGTAAATCATTAATACATGACTGTGACACGTTATGTTGCACAAAGCATTCTCTAAGTTGAGCAGATAATGACGGTTTGCTATCCATTGGTTCAATAACCTCTACATCTTCACCCATACTTAAAGAATTAGGGCACATAAGCGATGCTGATTCATTTTCATCATCAAATAAAAGATGATTCGAATTACCTGCCAAAGATTCAGTCTCAATCTCGATATTTGAAGACTGATGGGCATCAAACCTTTCAGATTTTTCTGTAGCTATCTTTTTGGATGATGGTTCATCAGACTTCGCGGAGGACATTTCCTTCGAAATTATCCGGCGTTTTTGCCTCTCTGAGAGGCTCATGAAAGTTCTCTTCATTTTGAACGGACAATACAATAAGTAAGTGAAAATAATACTTGCCTGTTGCTGGGTAAATTCCTTTAAAGTGACCACTGTGGCACTGTAATAAGTGTAATAGTAGAATACAAGTCACTGTCACAGTATCAAAAATCCTCAGTTGTTACTCTGAGCAAAAATCAAAATGTGCTCAAAATGGCGGTCCAGCACGGTCCAGTATGGTCCAGACCAGAGTTATGGACGGCGTGACGGCGAAGAATGGAAGATGAAAATCACATGAAAATGATCGCGAACGGCCGAACGGGCGGAACGGGAAGTGGAACGAATTGCCATACGTCATACGTGACATGTGACAACTGTCAGGAGATGTCATTGGTTATTTGTGCGAGTTCGTTCAGAGTAAGAAATGTTACCTTGCAGATACGTAACTTCAAGAGAAAAATGTAGACGTATCTTTAAAGTCTGAAGATGTGCCTAATTAGTTACGTAACTCTGGGAGAACAAATTGGATGTACATTTTAAAGGTGTTTGGTTACGTAAATGTTACATAAAACTGATGCAGCACTGAGAACGTTGCTATGTTACGTAACAATGACGTAAAACTTAAATAATTTTCTGAACATGTACATTTTAAAGGTGTTTGGTTACGTAAATATTACATAAAACTGATGCAGCACTGAGAACGTTGCTATGTTACGTAACAATGACGTAAAACTTAAAGAATTTTCTGAACGTACTATCCGTTCTTTAAAAATTACCTACAGCTTACGTAAATTTAAGAGAACGTAACAAAATTGTTTACTGGGTAGAGTTCTATGAACTCAATTAAAAATTGTTTGGAGTAATTCCTCAAGTCAGTCATTGTGTAAATTACAACAATATTTCTATTTACCTCGATACACAAATTTCTTCGACTTTAGATTACTGTACAACAACCGAAATTACTGACGCTTAGTTGGAGGTGAGTCGACACTGAAAACATCCGTCCTTCTTAATCGCCTCGTAAACACACACAGGCAGACTTGAACGAACACGTTTGAAAACGGACGGTTAAAATCAAGCGAGAGCTGATATTTTTGAACGCCAGCAAGAAGGACAGTTTTTGGCCACATACTGTCCGTTTTCCCTGTACCGCTTTACTCGCACGGGTAAAACTGCCAAAAAAGAACGACGTCTATGGGGGCCTTAACTTTGCCGTTCTATAGTAGTTTTAGTTGTTTTGTGTTGTTGTTTGGTTTCGATATTATGGTGAAAATCGGTGCTTACAAAAAAAATGTTTTCGGGTGAAAATGCCAAGAATTTTTTTGTTGAAATTGACATACTAGCCTTCGAGGCTATTTATTTTTTTAAGTCATTTTTATTTCAATCATCAATATTTATATACATTACATGCATAATTACTTATGTATAATATACTAATGTTATAGGTTTGCTTTGCTGAATTCGGGACTTTTGCTGCCGGTTTACGTTCAATAAGCCGAAACGCGAAATACTAGTATTTTTGATTGACAACATTCAAGACATCCAACAATATTTACATCAGCGATCATTCCATCCGACTAATAAAGTTCTTGTACTATAGAGAATTCAGCTGCATCAATAAAATGCGATTATTCAACGAGTCGCGCGGCGGCCTCGTGGCTTAGTTGGTTAAAGCGCCTGTCTAGTAAACAGGAGATCGTGAGTTCGAATCTCGCCGAGGCCTCGCACTATATGCGCTTTTTTACTTTTTTGGGTAATTGGAGACTGTATCTATAGTTAATAGACGACACATTCTCGTGTACAGAATATCTGGAACATTCATTGAAACTTATTCAACCAAGGTGTATGTACCAGAGGTGAAATCAGAACTCTCATAATTTCGTAAACTGATGATTAAGGTTCCTCAAATTAAAGTCATTTCAGGTATTTCCCAAAGGTTTGTTGTTGGACTCGGATGAGATGCGGTATTGTCTCTTTTTACGGTTGCAGTCTATCTGACACAATATCTACTTGTAGGACGCTGGCGCTGTTGTATTACTGACTTTCATTTTAGATTTATCAACGATACATCTGCAAGACTCACTGATCTTTAAGATTTCGAAAACATTAAATTTTGTTTTTTGATCAACGCCATACAGGTTGCCCAAACGTCAATAGAAGTTTATCTTTCTTCTAACATTGTATGGGCCGGTAAAGCGCTATGAGACAGACCTGTCATCTAACCAAGTTTCGAAAAATCTGTAATTTTCGATGGCTATTAATTTACAAAGTACATCCAATTGCATATCTTCTTTGTGCCCCACTTTACTTCCTTCCTTCCTAACACAAAGCTTCAGCACTTGTTAGGGTAATAGCTATACAGGTGTGATGGAGTCATAGAGAAAAGAGCGTATCTAACTCGAATTTCTTAATTATTTACGTACTAATTTGTGACTTTTCTGGAATGTCGACAATCACAATTACAAAAATAGCCAAAAAAACACTCCCACGCCAGAAAAAAACCCTTGCAGGTTTTGGCATGGCAATATCTAAGAAGTACTTGGCGATGACCAGGTCAAAGCTACGCCTCATAGTAGGACTCCTGACTGGCCATTGTCAACTCAGGAAACACCTCCACACTATGGGGTTAAGTGACACACCCATATATAGAATTTGTGAAAGTGAAGACGAAAACTGTGGAACACTCATATGTGAGTGCCCAGAGTTATCTCCTATTAGAGAGTGTGCGTTCGGCGAGTCTTGGCCTACACCTGCCCACATAAGGTAGATGTCCCATAGCGAATTGTCCACCTTTCTAAAATTTGCAGGATGGACGATGACTTGAGGAAACAGCTCCCTGGGAGGATGCACAATGGGTCAGTTGTGTCCTAAGTGCAGTGGAACTACTCACCCTTCCCGCTCTACAGATACAGGCTGTAATAGACTACCATAGCAAAAATTATCATGATTTTTAACCTTTGGAAAATCTGTTTGCAGTGAGTATCATGCTTTACTCCATCTATACTGCGCACAGCAGCTTTTTGAACGAAAAAGATCTTATTAAGCTGTGTGTAGCAGGCGGCGCCCCAACTAAGGATTCCATAGTTTCATGTAGGAATGAACAGGCCATAATAGGCAGTTAATGCTGCCTCTTTGGCTACAAGAAATGAGACTTGGATAACTGAGAGCATAAATAATAATTTATTTGTGTAACCCAGGATAGGTGTGACTCAAAGGCCACTCCCAGAAAATTCAAGGATATACTCATCACAATTATTTGATGAAAAGTTACAGGCCACAGACTTATTACTATTAAGATATAGCTGATTATATGCAAACTACTCTTTAATGTGACTTAACACTTGCTGAGTAAGTTGCTCTATACTGTTAGCTTCATTTCTCGCAACAGAAAACTAAAAGTAGTATCATCGGCATAGATGATCGTCATACTGTTTTTGTTTAACCTTAGCATGTGATTTCTTACTTATATAGACTATAAAAAGGCCACTTCTTTTCATTAGTAGTCCTTGGCGAATATCTTGATCGATTTGAAAACTTCAGGTTCTGTTATTTAGGTATGAACATATGATGTTGTTTGGTTTATGCAATCAAATGCCTTTAACAGGTCAGTAAATATGCCAATGTATTGTATAATTCCTTTTCTTCAAAGAACTGTATATTTTAAACTCAACGCATGTCTGTTAATCAAAATGGTTTTTTTCATCAATAAAACTGAAAGGCAGCAGTGTATCTTTTTGTTTATAAATTTTGTATTTCCTTTTAATACCCTGCCTCTCCACATTCTGCCTGGAGATGCTCTTATTCTACATCGATATAAACCTTGTATATGTATACCTGCAAGCCTGCTGACGTAAAGATGCATGTGTATCCACTCACGTTATCGTAAAACAAAGCGAACCTCCTATGTTATGTCCTATCAAAATCTGGAATCGATATTAAAGATGAGGAATGCCTTTCGGGATAGAGAGGAGGGGCTGCAAAAAATCGACGTTATCGGTTACTCGAGGGAGTATAATATTGCGGTCGCAGCGGATTGGCATCGAGATTCTTTTCATGTCCCGGGAAAGGCCGAAAAGAAAACTCATATGTGATGCCAGTCAGGGTACGAATAAAAAATCGGTCAGGGAAAGGTGAACGCCAGAGTTGGCTCTGGAAATGCACACAATATGGAGATTCAGATTGTCACAGAAAATCAGTGGGCGAAGCTATTTTGGCTCAATGACAGATATTTCTTAATCGTATAATTTATTAATAATAACTATTCTATAGCAAGTACTTTATTTATCACATTCGTTATCGGTAAACACAAATATATGCAGGGTGTTTATTGTTTATTGTTTTAATGTACAGTTGGCGTAGATTAATGTGTATCGTTCATAACATTAACGCTTGCAAACATTGATCTATGTTTACTGGTGATTACTTCAATCCAAGGCAGACATACATTAATCCCTGCAAACATTGATCTATGATCACTGTTTATTGTTTTAATGTAATTTATGTATATCGATCATAGTATTAACGTCGTGCGATCATGGTTCTACGTTTACTATTTATTGTTTTGATGTATGGCTATGATAGATTAATGTCTATCGTTTACAATATGAATAACTTAGGAACATAAAATCAATGTTTGCGGTTAATTGTTCCAATGCAGGGCTATAACATCGATTGATGTCTATGGTTCATTATGATAATACAGCCGATTATAAAATAATGTTCATATTTCATTGATTTCACGTACGACAATCGTAACTTAATCTTCAATAAAATTTACGTACAGTCGTTTATTGTCTTAAAGACAGCTGTCGTTGGCTCAAAATTAATGCTAACGTCCATTGATTTGATGTACTTTTTTATTAATTACACGTACCTTTTTCGTTCAGTGTTTGATTTTAACACAGTATTGCTGTACGATAGTCCGTTAGAGCTCGTTCACACGACACCGAATCGGCTATTTTACCGAATCGTCTTTTTCACCGTGTACTGCAGCGGCGCGTACATTTAAACGGACGTGCTTACACGCTGAGTCTACGAAAGGCCTACAGAAATTTTATCGTTTCGGTCGCGTGTTGCCACGGAAAACCGAATAACTGATCTGGGAATAAAACCTAATCGGTGATTAGTGGCAATGTGTATGCATGCATCAAGGTGTTCAGACGATACAGTTCTTTTACCGACAGACGAGAGGAAGAAAACTATTCAAAAATGAACCGAGAACCCAGGATCGACTAAAAATCTGTTTACAACAGTTTCTGTATGAACATATCACTGTTATCTCTAAGAGCTCATTCACACGACACCGATTCGGTTATTTTACCGAATCGTCTTTTTTACCATGTACTCCAGTGGCACGTACAACCCGACAAATATAGGAAGAGACTTGACAATTTCGCCGGTTGCGTACAAGAAAGAATGAGAACGCATTCGGAGGAAAAGAAACAGAAACACAATGAACGCGTACACTCTAAGAAAACAGTTAAACTTAGGAAAAGATTTGCTTTGTTAAGAAAGGTCCTCAGTATTGATGACAAATAATAAATAATTATTATGTAGGCGGCACTAAAATGTCTACAGTTCTGAAAGTTCACTTTCACTCTGGTATCTTGGAATAAGTTTTTCTTGAAGCCATTTTTTATAATTGTTATAATTTCATTTCGCTGTGATAATCCCCCGACTCAGGGCCGGTTTCTCAATGTTCGTTCAGTTAAATATTTATCTGGAAGTTAACGGTTATCTGTCAGATAAATTGTTTAAACAATCGGAGGTTAAACTTACGAATTCATGTAAATCTTATCTGACAGTTGTATACATAGAAACGCCAACTGGCAGCTACCTATCTGACACTTTTAACTGGACATTGAGAAACCGGCCCTTAGTGCCAGACTTAAATTTTAAACATGCATTTTCTATAAAAACCCATATCACCCATTCACCATACGTGATTTTGCCCAGAGTGTATCGTCCCATACATTAAGAAATATCTGATGCAAATGGCAAATTTGTTTGCTGCCCACTGCGCATTGAGGGGCGTTCCGTATTTCATATTTCTCACGACTCTAGCTATCTTGTCGAGTTGTACATTTAAACGGACGTGTTCACACGCTGAGTCTACGAAACGGCTACGGAAATTTCGGTCGCGTGTTGTCACCGAAAACCGAATAACTGATCCGGGGATCAAACCTAGTCGGTGATTAGTGGCAATGTTTATACCACCGTGATCCACGGGTCGGCTGAAAATCTGTTTACAACAATTTTCTGTGTGAACATATCATTCGGCTTGCGCAGAGTCGTTAAAATTACTGGAAATTACTGAAAATTACTGAAACGGCATCTTGTAAACAGGCTGTTACAGCTCACAAAAATTTGGGTAGTTATATATCCAAATTTCATGACAATCCATGCAGCGGTTACTGAGGTTACGAGTCTATAAAAACGCCAACAAGCAGCACCGACGGAAATGAGTGTGGTGGATTTTCGTTATATATACAGGGTGGGCCAATAGTGCGTGGACGGAGGATTGTGGGCTTACTAAAAAATATTTCAAAAATATGTCTCTTGATCATGGTAGGGACCCTTGGGGGCTATAACGTAAAAATATTTTCACTCAAATTTTGAAGTTTATACAGGGTGATTCATATCAAACCGAGTATCAAACATACATTTTTTTAATGGAACTCCCTATATATTATTGCACATTTTGGATTCCTTGGTTCATTCTAGTGTGACTTTATGTATCACACATGGAACTTTAAACGAACCGTTTAGGCGTAAATCACCATTTTTGGTATAAGTAGGTATCAGAAAAAAATTGAATATCGCAGCGATTATACTCGTAAAACTTAGAAGGCCGTGACTTTGCGGTACGACTAAGCATGAAATGCGTCCCCTTGGGTCAGACGGCTAAATTTGAATTCTTTTTGCACTTGGAGAAACCAGTAGATTAATTAAGGAAACTTCAATCACAGATAACTTGATTTTTTCAAATGGGAATGCCTATTTTGGTTTAAAGAATCAAATGTAACATTTGATTACCTTTCTAACGATATAGCATTCTCGATATCAATCTTTTTTGGTTTTCATTTTATTTCAAATTTTCAGTCAAATCGGTGTTTTTCAATTTCCCTGCGTGCAAGCAACCTAGCAGGCCATGAAAAATAAACGAAAGCTCGTTAGTATGGAAGAAACCAACTCACTTAGTAGAAAGATGCAAGGTAACTAGAGCAACGAGGCAAGATTATGAAAATTCCTTAGAACATATTAGCTCTAACCGGATACAACAGCCGCAAGATATCTAATGTCAATGAGTAGCTGGGCTATGACAGAAGTGTTTGTTTTTCACAGCCTACTAGCTATTGAGGTCTACCAGAGTTTGAAAACCTTCCAAAACGATTAAAAATTTTGAAACAAAAGGAAAACTACCAGCTATTTTTGCTTGCAGTCTAACATGTTTAGATTAAAATTTCACATTTAATGGAATAAAAAAGTTAATCATTTCCATTTAGTTAAGTCAAAAGTGAAGAGATCTCTAACTGGAGCATTCTGAACATCTATTGAAATAATTGCTAGAATTTTTTAATTACCGTATGTTGTAATTGTCTTTATTCCATGTAGTTTTCTGCAAACTAAATTATGTTTTACAATTCAAACACACTGCAATTCAAGTTTCATTTTCCGCGATTTTGCTAATAAGTAGAAGTACCTACTGAAGAATTTGAAGGGCTGCAGTCGGAGGTATCATTACTTGTGACTTACGGAAATGGATACTTTTTTATAGCATTAAATGTGGAAATTTATTCAGAAGACAGATATTATACTGCCAGCAACAATCGGTAGTAGTTTTCCATTGATTAAATATTTTTTTACTGCCTTTGGAAATTGGTTAGCTAGTAGGCTGTGGAAAATGAGCGTTCTTGTTACCGCTATTGTTTCTGGTTAGAGCTAATATGTTGTAAGGAATTTTCATAATCTTGCCTCGTTGCTCTAGTTAGTTTGCATCTTTCTACTAAGTTAGTTGGTATCTTCCATACTAACCAGCTTTTGTTTATTTTTCATGGCCTGCTAAGTTGCTTGCATGCAGGAAAATTGAAAAACACCGATTTGACCCTTAATCAATCTACTGATTTCTCCAAGTACAAAAAGAATTCAATTTTAGCCGTCTGACCTAAGGTGACGCATTTCATGCTTAGTCGTGTCGCAAAGTCACGGCCTTCTAGGTTTTATAATCGCTGCGATATTCAATTTTTTCTGATACCTACTTATACCAAAAATGGTGATTTGCGCCTAAACGGTTCGTTTAAAGTTCCATGTGTGATACATAAGGTCACACTAGAATAGATCAAGGAATCGAAATATGCAATAATATATAGGGTGTTCCATTCAAAAAAATGTAAGTTTGATATGAATCACCCTGTATAAACGTCAAAATTTGAGTGAAAATATTTTTACGTTATAGCCCTCAAGGGTCCCTACCATGATCAAGTGACAGATTTTTGAAATATTTTTTAGTAAGCCTACAATCCTCCGTCCACGCACTATTGGCCCACCCTGTATAGACATAAAACACCCAAAAACCGTATTATATCAAATTCGAAAATTTTCGCGATCACAAGACTCCCCTCACCTATCGGTGTGAGAAGTAAAATCAATCAATTTGCACATATTCTATACTCATTTTTTGTCTAACAGTTTGTACATTAAGAAAGACGCAACCGAGCCCGAAAGTTCAAGTTTTAAGAGATATGACTTTCATTATGGGTCTAGATCGCAGTGTTTCGAACCAAAATCTCGACAAAGGGATCAAATCTGTTCTCTTTGTGCCGGCTTTTCACGGCTTCTAATTGATTTTTTTGGGAGTTTTTAAAAAAATCGGTCCATATACACACGACCATCAATCACCTTGATGAAGTGGCTCGTATCTGAACGTATCTTTTTTTGCTTCCGTTAGAACAATTCTAGTGATTTCCGTTGTTGTACCTTCGTCATACTGGACCCCATGCGACGATGTTGGACACGAGGCCGGCTTTCCGCATTGCACGTCAAGTTGGCTGTGACAGGTGACAGATGAGATCGAGAGGGCAGATAGTGTTTTAATTAGGAATGCAAAAAACATGTGAACGTCCCCACCGGCATGATTGATCGACTCTGGTCGTATATACGCAGGAGAAGGTATATGGAAATTTCTAGGAAAGATATGCGATAAAAGGGGTTGTTGTCTCCTCAGTGAATGGAGTGCCTATGAGTAGAAAATGAATGATTTTCATTGTTGCGAAACTGTTTTACATGGATTCAGGAATAACCTTGGCTATACACCCTATACAGGGTAGTCATTTATTTTGACGTTTGAGTTTTTAAAATCGGTCGATTCGTTTTCGCGAAAATTAGAAAAATCTGTAAGTATCTTGATTTGTTCAGATACGAAACAAAACACACGAAAATACCACTTTTTGTTGCAATAAGTGTTTAAAAGGTTGCCCTTTGTTGTCCAAACAATGATATCGACGATGTTTGAGTTCCTGGCGGACAGTTGCAAAAATAGTGGAAGTGATTCCAATTCATGGTGCCAAAAATCAAAGTGCTCGGCAAACTGCCGTTCCGTTTAACGGCTGGCATCCGGAGAAGAAAACTTCACATAGGTATGTTCTAGATGTAGCCGCTCAAGTTTAGGGTCATTTTAGCATAAATCCTGATTTACGAAATTACGCAAAATTCTGAATCCGATTGACATTTCATTTGGCTCTACGAGTATACACACAGTTGCTAAGCTTCATTAAAAATGTTATCAATACAAAATGAAAATAGTGCCAGAGTTAACCGAAGACGATTTTGATCGGCGAGTAGTTAAGTTTTGTGAACAAATGACTACAGCGATTAGCAGTAATACCATTTATGTAAAGAATAGCTGCCTCAATGATGAATGAACATTTTATCTAACTGCATTTGTTAATAAGCATAGTTGCAGGTATTGGAGAAGAAGAAGGTCCTCATGTTGTATAGGGTGCCCCAATAGAAGTGATAGGTTTTATAATAGGGATATCTAGACAACTGTTAAAGGACAAACGTCATCCAGTAGTTAAAATATTCAGTAAGGTTTGACAATTCATCATGGATCGTTTCACGCTTGCCGATCGTTTGAAAATTATAAAAAAGTACTACGGAAGTTCCCGCTCAATTGTAAATACGCAACGTACATTTCGTCGTGAACTCGGCCCTTATCATGGCTTCAGTGAGCAGGCAATTCGTCGCACTGTGAAAAAGTTTGAGCGTGAGTACAGTCTATTGGTCCAAAGGAAACCAACCCGAATGCGAACTGGTCGACGTGAAGAAAATATCGCCACCGTAGCGGCCAGTGTTCACGACGACCCAAATTTGTTCTTTCGACACCGAGCCGCGGAATTGAGCCTCTCCCAAGAGACAACTCGACGAATTTTGCGTTTGGATTTGGGACTGCACCCGTATATGATCGTGCTAATGCAACAATTGAAGCCGGACGACCATAGGCCGTCGCCGTGAGCTCGCAAATTGGGCGCTACAAATGTTGGACGAAGATCCTCATTTTGGCCAAAAAATCATCTTCTCAGAGGAAGCCAATTTTTACCTCAGTGGCTGTGTCAACAAGCAGAATTGTCGTTACTGGCTGTGAACAATCCACAAATGACCGAAGAAGTGGTCCTATATTCGAAGTCTGGTGCGGATTGTGGCATGGCATCATCGGTCCTTATTTCTTTCGAAATAACCTTACAACCAATGGGCCACGCTATCGAGCGATGTTGGAAGAATTTTTGTAGCCAGAGATCAACAATATCGATATTACCGACATGTGGTTCCAACAGGATGGATCCACGAGCCACACAAGCGACGCAACGCTCGTAGTTGTTCGACAGAAGTTTGGCGATTGGATCATCACCAGACGATCGTTCATTGGTTGGCCTCCGCGATCATGCGATTTGACATCTCCCGATTATTTTCTTTGGGGGTACGTCAAATCATTGGTCTACTCCAACAAACCAGCCACTTTGGATGCCCTCAAAAACAATATTCGAGTTGCCATCACCGCCATAACGCCGCAAATGCTCCAAAATGTCATCCGAAATGGGACCGACCATTTGAAGCACTGCCAGGGTACCCGGGGCAGACATTTGAATGATGTTCTATTCCATACATAATGTTATGGATGTAGCTTTAAAATGGAGCCAAAACCAATTTGATATCTCAAACCGTTGTTGTTTTATTTAGTTTTTCTTCCCTATCGTTCTTATTGGGGCACCCTATAGAATGGCATACCCAGTACCTTCAAAAAATTAATGCATAGGCAGGCATTTAAAAAAAGTGATTGGGTCGTTATTTATTAATGGAAATTAAAATGGAGACATTTATTTGGCTCTGTTGGGAAATACTAGCATTCCGCTTGTCACTGAAACTATTGAAAACCAAATCGAGGAGGATGGACGCCCCATACTCGATGAGGCTAAAATCTTTCTCCAGCAAGACTGTCCTTCTCACTATGTTCTTCCGGTTCGGTAATGGCTAGACGACGTGTTTCCATGTAAATGGATAGGGCGAAGGGGCCTATGGAATCATCTGCTAGAACTCCTTGTTTGAATTTTTTCTATGGGCCCATTTAAAATCTGTTGTGCGTATAGTCCTCAACCTGAAAGTTTGGATGATATTTCTCAAGTCCAGGTGAAGTAGTTTTCGGTGCCCCCCTTGACAAATATTTTGGCGTGTCTCGGCTTTTTTTTGTTTTAATCCGTGGTTTCAGATAAATCTGTGGTGGGAGGTTTTGAAATGAACACTCTGTATATTGTAGTGTGTGTTAAGCTTGTATAGCCCTTATCGGGAAAGGAAGCTCAGTAGAATTACTGTTACATATGTTTTTCCTGCCAAGTATAACTATTAGCCGGAGCGGTAGCATCAAATTTTTACGGATGATTACACTGAGAATTTACATTTCCTTGTCGATTGGTTTGCTGCATAAAAATTAAGAAAATGTATGTTAGCTGACGCGACTGCGTAATCCAAGATTTTGAGAGTCTGCGTAACTCGTAAAAAAATATTCGTGGTATTTTACTAAAGTTGGAAATTTGCAGATGAAATTTTCATCACGAAAAAATATGTTAGCTACAAAATTTCTGTGACTTAACATGATAGCTGCACGCATAATCATGTAGAGGGTGTATCAACAATGTGTGGTGGACGATAGCTGCTTCCTTATTAAGAAAAAAATGTCTAACAAAATGACCAAAAAAAAGCAAGGATCAGTGTATAAAAGAGATTCTGGTAGTAACAGCGAAAATTTCGAGTGTATTTATTGCCATCTTCGCGAATTTTTACAATTGTTAAACAAGTTTTAGCTGGGACAAATATTTAAAACTTAGAAAAATAGAATGATGAAGTTTTGCTAAGAAAAAAACAGCAATATGCACAAAATCGTTCCGATTTCAGATGCTAGTAGTAAAGAACAGTCAAGAATTGTAAATTTCTAAACTCGATGACTTCCAATACAGGTCACAGAGAGTCACACAGTCAAATAAACAAAGTTTTTCTTTTACACCGTTCTATGCTTGTCGGTGTGACCTGTGCTCGAAGACACCAAGTTTAGAACTATTTTTTACTACTAACATCCAAATTCGTGACAATACAGTGGTGCTATGCTGTTTTGTTTTTGATAGCACACAAAAATGTGAGTATGTTTCTCCATTTCTACTATTTTATCACCTAAAGCTGTGTTAACAATTGTATAAATACCCTGAAGATGGAAATAAACATTGCCGAAAGCTTGTCTGTTCACATCAGAGTCTCTTTTATGCAGTGGCCCTCGTTTTTCCAAAATTCCTGACCACAACTCACATTTTCTCCTCTTCTTAAAAATGGCTTGCAAATTAGTGAATTACTGTCCTGTATCTTCGATCAAAGAGCCCGGTTCTGTTAGTGAAAATATTTTGTATATCTGTGTATACATACGTGGCTATGTGGCGTAGTAATTGCAGCTAGATGGTGTCCATTGTTGCATTGTTACCTATAATCATTGGCTGAAACCCAGGCATCGGTTGTCCTCTTACACCAATATTGTCCAATGCCTGTTGTGTAATCTATCAGTGCATACTTCACATAATTGGAATGATATCTGATGATCTGATATTGGTTTGATGCATATCTCTCGTTACTTCAGATGAATCTAATTAATGGACCTATACCCCACTTTTTTGCTTTTGGGCGCAAACATACAGAGTGAGACTAACGTATGGAAAGCCTCAATTATCTCGGGAACGGTTTACATGATTTTAATGAATTTTGGGATAGGGGGGTTTGCAATACCGCAAATCTTGTGATGGTATTTACAATATTGTCAGATCTACTGTTTGTCCGGAAATATAATAAAAATTGTTAATTCTTATAGATCATCCTGTATATTTTTACATTTTTTGAATTCTTGAAAAATACTGATTATTTTTTGTATAACATTTCCAATACCTAACCTCATAATTTAGGAGCTACATCTTAATATACACTGCATCCGCTGAAGTTAAAATAACTAAATAATATGTTGTATTGAAGAAAAAGGACATAATTTTGAGCATCTGCTGTAACAGCCTTAATGTTCTTTGCTGTTAATGTCTTATCGTAACTTGGGCGGATGCAATGTAAATTTAGTTTAGTTATAACTTGTATGACGTTTAGGTATAGGAAATATTATACAGAAAATAATTAGTATTTTTCACGGATTTAAAAAATGTAAAAATATACAGGGTGATCCATTTGAAATAACACAGTTCATTATAATATGTCCGAAAAAACAGTAAATCTGACAACATTGTGAATACAATCGCAAGATATTATTATTGCAAAACCCCTCTATCCCAAAATTCATGAAAATCGTACAAACTGTTTCCGAGATAGTGGAGGCGTTCCATACTTTAGACTCACTCTCTTAGGGTAAAAATATTGAGACTTAACCAAACTTACCTTAGAACTGAAGTTGACAATAACCGAAATACAGGGGTATAAAAGTTCAAAGTAAGTATTAATTTCGTTTTTGCTTATTAATTCATCAACAGTATGACGTAACTACACGAGATTAAGAACTGTTCAAAATTATGTGACTTTTTCATGTCACGGTATGTACATATAAATGTTTGTGTTTTTAAGCATTTTTACGTAAAGAAGCTATATTTTGTAAGGGTTGCTCGGAATAATCGTTTCCGGATATCTGCTTATAAGTTAACTAGTACAGAGTCAAATTTCCAAATCGAACTTTTTTATAGAAGTAGGCTTTGATTAAATCAGATGTCAGTTGCAACAAAAGACGCTACACACTTAGTTACTGTCAAAATTTGCCAGTGCTTGTTGATATTTTGCGTGTTACTCATGGTTCTTAAAAAAAAGTTTTTTTATAATAGTTGTTAAGTATTATCTATAGAATTATCACTAAAACATTGTGAGTGAGGCTACATACCTATAAAGCGCTCAGTGTTTCTGAAAGCCACGAAACTCTTCTTATAATAGTTGTTATTTGATATCTCCGGTTGGAAAAATGCTACGACCTTGAATTTTGCGGTGACTTTTTAAATTTTGTCCTCTATTCAACTATCTTGTAAAATATATAGCATACCATTTAAAACTACGTTGTGGAACTCAAATTTATCTGCAGCGATTTCTTTTAGCCGATTAACCTGAAAATTTTTTGACACGTCTAACAATCGTTGAAATTTCCTCATTTTGTATGATATCATCGATTTTTATCCAATCAAATCCAAATTACACTGAGAATTGCATTCCGTGCAATTGTTGGTCGCTGTGACTACACAATTAATTTATTTTTGTACTTTCACTGACTGTACCTTCAAGAAATAAATAAATAAATGTTGCGTTGTGTTGAGCTGAAAGTTTGTTTTCAAAAAATTTTCTGCCTAATATCCTTCAGGCATTGACAAGTGCTACATAACCTTCTGAAAAAATTCTCAAGCTCGTTACTTGGTAACGGCTCAAAGCCGCAGACTGACGGATGAGCTTTTGGTTTTCAGAAAGTTATCTCGTCTATTTTCAATGTCCTAGGTATGTTACTACTGATAATTTTTTTAGCTTGAATATATACAATTAATTGTTACGAAGATAATTGCCGGCGTCCATTCGTAGTTGGCCACCCGGTACATTAGATTTATTGACTTATAATTTCAATCTATAAGTCTTAAATAGCCTCACTTCCGACTAATATAATTAGGCTCTCATATTCTGTTCACACTAAATGATCTGAAAGGTCTTGTTTGACCAATTACGGGAAGGTCCTCTGTCTAATTAGGCGAGCCTTGCATTATGATATCAAAGAGATTGCTTTAGGAGTGGCTCGCAGAAGTGTCTTGTGTCAGAAAGTTGTCATATTGATGGGCTCCACATCTTCAAAGTCGTTTTTACAGTAACTTGTTAAAATAAATGGACTGAAAATGAATGACATATGTTTGATTGTGTCATTCTTATAATTGCCTTAGCCCCGGTTTCATAATCATTCACTAATACGTTGATTAGCAGATGTACCTATTAACTTATTCATTCCATTAAAGTGATGCGCGTTTCATAATGCATTTGGAAACGCCAATTAATTAAAAGACAATAAAACGTGGTTGGTACACCTGAAAGAAGGTTTTATACCAAATTTTGTGCTGTTTGAACGACATTATGTCATTTCGCTTAACCTATAAAAGTGAGTGTGTCAGATTGTGACAAGTTTTCGTGTTTGCAATTCTATTAATAATATTATTATCGCATTATTACTATTACTAGAAAGGTATGGACTCAAATCCACAAAAAGCAAAACGTGCGCGTGGTAGTAACTTTACTAAAGAAGAGGAGCTGCTACTCATACGTACAGTAGCAATATTCAAAAGCATTATAGAATGCAAATTTACAGACATAATGAACAACCAGGAGAATGTAGGTATAATAACTGATGAGCGAGGATATAATATAGTCGTCTATAAATTCTCTCATACTTGCTTTTAATTGTGCTTAAAGGCAGCTATGAATCGATGTAATCTGTGAAATAAATTTTATAAACACTCATAAAAGTGAACATCCACTGTCAACTCAACCTTAACCTAATGAAATTTTGATATGTGTGTCAACTCTTAAACGCCATACAAACGACATGTCAGATTTATAGGTTGATTTTTCTATTAATGCGCTTTAACTGGCCGAGGTCGTGCCATTAGCTTATTGGACAATTATGTCATTTTAATCTGTCAGTTAACGATTATGAAAACCATTTATTTCCTAATGCTCGAATTAAACATAATGAGTCAATTAAGTTTCATTATGAAACCGGGCCTTATTCTAGTTGACTTATAATTGTTACACTAGGGTCGAATTGTTATCATTCTGAGCCTGACTGGAGTAGTTACGTGTTTTTTGCAAAAGCTTATTAAAACAGATACCTACAGTAAGGACAAATCCGAATGTCATTGTACATTAACTAAATGTGGATATTTTGAAAATCTGTCAATGTGAAAAAAATTATACAGGTGTTCGTGGATCACGTCCCGGACTGGTCCGGGACTGGTTTGGATGAAAAGCGCGTCCCCAGTAGCCCAGTATGATCAAGGGCATTCGCGGTATGTAAATCTTGTATGTCAACTTAATCAGTTTACACAAGCATTTGCAGAGTACGCACTTCCGGAACCGTACTCATATGCTTTTCATTCGAAACATCTGCTAATTCTTGTAAAACGGGGAGCTATCTGTCATCTCATTAGGAAGGCCTGCTCCCCCTTAACGTCATCTTTCATTCCCAAACAGTCCGTCAAGATCTTGTCTTGTTATATCTGTGGCCGTGCAAGATCAGAAAGGAAAACCGTATAATTGCAGATACGTGGTGGTTTAACTTTTGAAACTTATCCTATGGCTTTCCGTCTGATTCATTATCCATAAATCACATTTGATACAATTATTACAATTTTCCAGCGTTTTGGATGCTCCAGTAGCATTTTCTAAAGTACAAACTTAAAACAGTTATTCAGAATTAATTACAGTCTTACATTCACTAGGCGTTCCAGTTGGCAGCTTACAATGTAGCTTCCCTGGTTTTGTTTTTCAATAACTTACATGATGTGCTTTAAATTCCCCGTATATCGAGTAAATAAAATAATACTGAGATATAGATTTGTTCGCTATATTCAATTCACAGTTTGGACGAACTCTACTCTACCATCAGCCATATCATATTGAGAATCCATTTTGTACATGTTGAATCTTTTAGAATACTCTTCGTGTACCCCAAGCTCCAGATTATATTGCATAAATATCTGTCGAAGTAGATATACATAATACATAAAATTTCCTATGCTACACGAAAATAGGTCGGATTATTATTAGCCGCATTTCCATTCGGTACAATGTACCTACATTCATAAAATGTATGATATGACTGTTATGCCTCAATGGAGTTAGCCTTAAGAAGACTCCAGCTTTTTAATTTTAAGTTGATGTTGTAGCCTTGAAAAGGAAGGCTTCTTTGCCTGCATTCTTGTGCTCTCTCACAATACTGTTAAGGGAATGGGTGCTCCTCTTTATATATCACTCTCTTGCGTGGATGCTCCAAACTCAGTAGTCCACTCTTGGGTATTAACATAGAAGCAAAGCAGATTTAGAAATCAATCTGTATATCAAAATACAAGATTTAGAAGTTATAGACAATGAATAAACAACATACTCGTCGTCTTTTTAAGAATAGCTTCATTCTACGGCTATTAGTAATTCTTACTTCCCACATCGATAGGTGAGGGGAGTATTATTGTGGTGGCAAACATTTTCGATTCTAAGATAATAAGCTTTTTGGGCGTTTTATGATATATGCATAACGAAAATCCATGTCACTCATTTTCATTGGTCTGTTTGTCCGTCGGTCTGTTAGTCTGTCTGTCGATCTGTCTGTCTATCTGTACGCGTTTTTCTAGCCCCGTAATCTCAGGAACTGCTGCATGGATTGTGATAAAATTTGGGTAGCGATATGGTGTAGGTGGAAGTAGGTAATGATCCTATAATTCGGTGCATAGGCGGCGCAGCAATTAGCAAAAAAACAAAAAATTTCAGATATTCCTCAAACTTCGTTTTTAAGCATTTTATGTGTTCCTGATCATTTTCTACTTTTTTTTGGGGGGGGGGGGTGAAATTGGGGTGGCTGGAGGTGGGGGGTTATAAAACTGAAACAGGTGCTGTATTAATAATAGGCTATCAATTGACCTATCAAAGAAAGATCTAGTGGCATAACACATTCTTTTAGGTCCATCCGAACATTGCCTTGCCTATTACATGAATCAAGGGAATTTTCTAATGTGCTTACGTACGAGTATTGATTTAGATCGTTCTGTACTGTGTATTGCGAAAATTATTGAATTGATTTTAATGAAATTTTGATACAGTATTACTACCCTAGCGAGGATAAAAAACGCGTATAGATCACCGTCATGTGTGGAAAGTACTGGGTCAATCAACTTGACTTCATTGTTTACTAGTTACTCGTCCGCCAATGTACCAATTTGGAAAATTAAGCAGGGTTACTTCCTGCAAGTCTACAGTGTATAGTAATATCAATGCAACATTTGTTGAGATTACGCAATTACAAAATTTGCAAAAATAAAAATATGCATACTTTTCAAACACCTTTGAATTGCTTTTAGCGACTGACAATCACGTTATTGAAAAAACATCCGCAGTGACTACAAAATTACATGAATCATTGTATTATGAGAAGAAATTGCCTTTCCAAAACCATAATCGCCAATTTATCGATCTTGTGGACTTCCAAGTAATTTCTCATGAATTTAAAATTTTACTCCAAGGCAATAAAATTTAACGCATTTAAATTGACCTACCCCGAGATACTCTCGAGGGAAATTTGATGGAATTATCTATCTGCTGACACCATGAACAGCTTGTAAAAGTGTTTTTTCTGCATTTTAAAATTCCGTCCAGAAAAGGACAGCATAACCGTAGGATTAGTCCAATTTGGTTATTAAGGGGGAGGAGATGTAGTAAAACAATGCCTTTGAATATAGTCATCAATCGGGGTCCACTGGATCAGAATTAAAACCACATCATGATTGTTTTTCATGGGTTTCGATCAACGATTGAAACTAACTTTCGTTCACTACGTTCCGGTTTATTTTAATCTAAACCATCTACATGTGTCTATAAATGAATAGGAAATGATCTGTATATGATAAAAATAAGAACAAAAATAAAAAAATAACAAAGAAACACAATTAAATAAAATATTTATAAATTGTATATGTAAAGTAGAAATATAACTGTTTGCGCCGCTTTCCTTTAATTTTCCGTTTATTATTTTCCGCACCTCTTTTCCTTTTCGTCACACTTTATACGGAGAAAGAGCGAGGAGGAAAAGTGGCAACAGCGCATAGAGGACAGTACCAAGGACGAACTCACACGAGGAGTTGGTAACGACGTGAGTGACTGTCGAGAGAAGACGCATTCCGTCTCCGCATTTTTCCGCATTTTGATCTATTGAACATTTTCCTTATCGTGTAGTGCCTATTCGTGCCATCAGGATACATCAGGGAGGCCTCCCCATCTTCAACTGGTAGCTGAGCAAGGTAACCTCACCTCTTAGTTATTCGTAGTATAAAGTGTCGCAGGTCCTTAGAGTTTATTTTCCCTATACCGCCGCATCGTTCCTCCATTTTGAATATATTCGCACAACCATTTTTTGGTCCTAATCGAGCCAGATTTATTGAATCAGCACATATTAATACATAGTTATACATTTAACGATAATTTCTGATACATTTTCTTTTATTTTATTTTATTTTTTGGTACAACACAACCACAGACGCATTTACAAGCCAACCGCATTCCTTTTCGTTTAAATCGAGATTATAGCAGTTGCCATAGTAACTTGTACGTAAGAATATCACTTCATCATGTCCCAGAACGCAAACGAACAGAAACTCCTTATATTGGAGTCGCGAAAACAGGCTTACTTCGAGCGTGTTCAGATGATCTATAATAGCACAAGAACCCTAAAGAATGAAGCCGCCATTGAAAATTTCCTTGCTAGTATAGAGTCCTTAGATACTATTAGAGAAGGCTATCTTCAAACTATTGAGGATATAAATGCATTAAACTTGATTATTGATCCCGAATCTACCATTAATCATAACGCATGGTTAGCATTTGAAGATTTGTTTTGTCGCATAAAGCGCCAGGCTAGCCTTTTAGCCGAAAATAAACCACGCACCAATGTTTCGCAGTCTGAACTTAGGCCTAGTAAACCTAACTTGCCCGCAATGGAAATACCCGAGTTTAATGGGGATTTAAGCAATTGGCCATTATTTTATGCCAGTTTTGAATCTAATATCCATAACAATAAGTCGCTAACTGATTCTGAAAGATTGTATTATTTAATTGGGAAACTGACAGGAAAGGCCAAAGCAGTATTTTCTGGTTTAACTCCATGTGAGTCCAATTACACTATCATTTTTAAAACCCTTGAGGCAAAATATCAAGATAAACGTTTACAGGCTGCAGCATATTTAGACAACATTTTTGATCTTAAACCAATAGTTACGGCCACCGCAGAAAATATTGAGAGACTTCACGAGAAATTATCTTCTTCGGTGTCTGCACTGAAGAATCTTGATATAACTAATTTGTTAGATTTCGTTTTCTTGCATATCGCATTAAAAAGGCTTGATAGTGAGACGTTACGCGCATTTGAAATGGAACATAGAGGTTCCTCAATCTCTGAATTCGATCAGTTATTGTCATTTCTACGAGATCAAGCTAAAATACTTCAGAGAAGTTCCAATGGTAGGTCATTCCCAAGTAACAAAACTCGCATAGATGCTCCAAAACTTCCCAAGCAAACGCAATCTTACAACACTACTACCGCAAACTACTCCGGTCAGGTATCATACCGCCCAAATTTTAACTTTAAATGCGCATTATGTGATAATATGACGTCATCGCATGAACACTTATACAATTGTGTTGGTTTTCGTAGTTTGACACCGCATGATAGGCACAAGTTTATACGCGATAATAATTTCTGTAATAATTGTTTAAGTATCAGGCATAAAACCTCATTTTGTCAGTCAAAATCATGTTGTAAAAAATGTAATAGAAACCATCACACTTTACTGCACTTTGAAAGCAACGTGACAACGCCGCAGCATAACGTTCAGCAACAGAGTACGAGAGTCGCTTCTGTAGCTTCAGCTTCCGCAATACAACCCGCGAATTTCGAATTCGAGACTCATTGTACCACTGCGCATTCAGCACCGGTAATAACCCCCACTACTACCGCTTCTAGCTTAGCATCGGCATCGCAGCGTAGCTCAGCTCCAATTTGGACCCCACAGCAAACAGTACAGCAACGGGGAGATGTTACGCTCTGCAGTAGTATGAATGAATTCAGCGTGCGTAAAAATAGTTCGATTACGACGGTACTTCTGGCGACTGCCAGAGTTGTTGTATATGACTGTAATGGTAAAGCGCAGCTAGTGCGTTGTCTTTTAGACAGTGCGTCGCAAAGCAATTTTATTACAATGAGTTGCATCAAAAGATTGGGCTTAAGGCCAGTTAGCAATGATACTACCGTTGTTGTTAAGGGCATAGGTGGTTTGCAAAATTCTGTAAACTCTTTGCTAAACTTAAGAATATTTTCGCGTTTTAATAGTAGCATTTATTATGATCTATCTACATTAGTGGTAAATCAAATAACTGAAAATTTGCCGACAGCATATGTAGATACTTCTGCACTTCAGTACCTCAACGGAATACCTCTCTCTGACGAAAATTATGCAGAGCCAGGACAAATTGATCTGTTAATCGGCGCATCGCTATTTCCGCATCTTTTATTGCCACGCAAGATTGAAGGCCCTTCAGGCTTACCGCATGCCATAGAGATCGTCTTTGGATACGTATTTCTTGGTTCCGCACCCGCGAAATTAGCAAATTTTAGCACTTTGGCGCATTGTTGTACTGATTTTGAAACTCACGATCTTGTCAAAGGGTTTTGGGAGTTAGAGCAAGTCCCTGGATCCAACATAAAGGATCCCGAAGACGTTGCTTGTGAAGAAATATATACGAATACAACATTTCGTGATAGTAATGGCAGATACGTTGTGACTTTGCCATTTAAGAAAGATCCCTCATTATTAGGTGACTCTTATAGTCTCGCCAAGAAACGCTATTTGTGTCTAGAGCGCAAACTTTTAGCATCTCCGGAATTGAAGAAGGCATATGACGACGTCATACGTGAGTACTTGAATAACGGATATCTAGCACCCGCACCATTATTATCGCAAAATTTGGATTTTCCGCAATACTTTATACCGCATCATGGAGTTATTCGTGAGGATAAGATTACTTCTAAGTTAAGGGTGGTTTTAGACGCAAGCGCAAAAACCAGCACGTCTATCTCTCTCAATGATATTCTCTATTCTGGTGAAAATTTACAAGGAAATTTATTTGAAATTATATTGAATTTTCGTTTATTCCGCATCGCGCTCTCAGCTGACATTAGACAAATGTTTTTATGTATTGGTGTTAGGAAAGAAGATCGCGTGTATCAACAAATACTTTACCGCTTTACTCCGCATGATCCGCTCACCGTTTATCAGTTCAATCGTGTATGTTTTGGAATAAAATCAAGCCCGTATCATGCAATGCGAACCGTAAGGCAAGTTTGTATTGATGAAGGACATAACTTTCCTTCTGCAAAAGGAGCTTTAGAATCTGCTTTGTATATGGACGATTTTGCTTACAGCATCAGTGATGAAGACGCAGCTACAGAAACCGCAAAGGAGGTCATTCAGTTACTTAAAGCCGCTCAATTTGACCTTGTTAAATGGAATAGTAATTCAGCAAAGGTTTTGAAGTCAATCCCTGAGACACATAGGTTTTCCGCGATAGTAGAATTCGACAAAACCGCAAGCCAAAAGATTTTAGGAATCCTTTGGTCACCCATTGAAGATAAATTCATGTTTAGAGTTCCTACACCACAATGGGATTATTGTACTAAGCGCACTTTACTATCCTATGTTGCGAGATTTTGGGATTTAATGGGTTTTATAGGTCCGGTAATTTTATACGCTAAGCTATTAATCAAGGAAATATGGCTTGCTAATTGTGATTGGGATGACACACCACCGGCTTGTATTTTGAAATTATGGAAAGAATTTTGCAGTGAACTTCATTTATTAAACTCAATTCAAATACCGCGCCACGTAGGTATATTTCAAGCTAGTGTTGTAAATCTTGTTGGTTTCGCAGACGCAAGTGAAAAGGCTTATGGAGCAGTAGTTTATTTTTCTGTAAGTAACAATAATACCAACAAGATGTATTTGTTATGTTCCAAATCCAGGGTTTCACCCACAAAAACTGTTTCATTAGCTAGGCTCGAGCTGTGCGCCGCTCTTTTACTGTCTTAATAATTACGTTTAGTTTATGATACATGTAACTCGCGTCATACAATCAAAGATATTTACGCATTCTCAGACTCTACAGTGACCCTTTGTTGGATCCATTCATCGCCTCACAGATGGAGTACATTTGTAGCTAACAGAGTTGCAAAAATACATTCGCTTTGTTCGCCGCAATATTTTCGCCACATATCAGGTTCTGAGAACCCGGCAGATTGCCTTTCGAGAGGTCTAACACCTGCACAAATAATTGACCATCCGCTTTGGTTTCATGGTCCGCCGTGGTCAGAGTTAAGTCCAGAAAAATGGCCCATAAGGACATTTGAGCCCGCAACAATATCTAAACCCCCTGAGGAAAAAACTAATACTCTGGCTGTCACAGGGCCATCGGAAAAGCCACTTCTGCTAGAAGTCGCAGAACGTACGTCTTCATGGTCTAAACTACTGCGCATTGTAGTTTATGTTTATCGCTTTATCAAAAGTCTACCGCATCGCAAATATATTACCGCATCTGATTTAGATTTTGCAGAGTTAAAAATTATCTGCTGCTTGCAATGCTATTACTTTAAACGCGAGATTTCAAATTTACTATGTAACAAACCATGTTCTACCGCATTTCAGAGATTACAACCGTTTTTAGAGGATGGAATAATCCACGTTGGAGGTCGTTTGAAATATTCAAATTTGAGTTTTGGACATAAGCACCCGATCGTATTACCGCGTAAGGATCACATCATAGATTTGATTGTTGATTATTATCATAAACTTTATTGTCACGCTGGCCCAAATTTATTAATGTCTGTACTACGACAAAAATATTGGATATTTTCGGCTCGCAATTGTATACGACATAGAGTTCATAAGTGTAATTCGTGTTTTCGATTACGTCCGCGGTCAGAGCATCCAGAGATGTCAGACCATAAGGCTTTTCAAGTAACTCCTTCAGTAAAACCATTTTTGCATACAGGTACAGATTTTGCAGGACCGCTTAAAGTAACGCCAACTCGTGGTCGTGGTATTCGCACGCAAAAGGCTTATATTTGTTTATTTGTGTGTTTAACGACAAAAGCGGTACATATTGAGTTAGCATCTGACTTAAGTACACCTTGTTTTTTATCTGCATTGAAACGCTTCCTGTGTCGCCGTGGTCCAGTAGCGCATTTATATTGCGACAATGGAACTAATTTTGTTGGTGCTAAGAGATATTTAGATGAAATTCACGAATTTTTAAGTAGTTCTTATCACAAGACTCAATTCGCTGAAGTTCTTGCTGAAAACCGCATAAATTTTCACTTTAATCCACCCGCGGCTCCACATTTTGGAGGAAGTTGGGAAGCCAACATTAAAAGTATCAAAACGCACTTATTTCGCGTAATTGGGGAGCAAATATTAACTTTTGAAGAAATGACCACTTTGCTTGCGCAAATCGAATCAGTTCTTAATTCACGTCCCCTTTGTAGAACTTTATCCCCAGATCCATCTGAACCGCTCGCATTAACGCCCGCACATTTTTTAAATTTTACTCCGCTCAAATACCTTCCCGCACCGGACATTAATGAAGAGAAGCTTCACTTACTTCAACGCCACAATTTGATTGACAAACTGCTTCAGTCCTTCTGGACACGATGGAAGGCAGAATATTTGCATACGCTTCAAACCAGAGAAAAATGGAATACTACGTCACATCCCGTATCAGTGGGAAGCGTGGTAATTGTTTCAAATAACACGCCGCCCCTTCAGTGGCCTTTAGGGGTCATCGAAGAGGTTTTTCCAGCCAAAGATGGCATCGTGAGAGTTGCGAAAGTAAGGACAGCGTCTGGTTCGTACGTGCGTCCGGTTGTACGGCTTTGCCCGTTACCTAACCAATAGAGACTCTCTTAGTAATTACAAGTAATTGATTAAGTTAGTATAGATTTAGTTCATATTAGAATGTTGAATATCTTAACGCAATTTATTAGTTTAATCCGCATTAATGTTTACTTCTATTTGCATTTCCTTCACTGCTTCTCTTTGAAGGAACCCTTCAAGTGGAGGGGGATGTTTGCGCCGCTTTCCTTTAATTTTCCGTTTATTATTTTCCGCACCTCTTTTCCTTTTCGTCACACTTTATACGGAGAAAGAGCGAGGAGGAAAAGTGGCAACAGCGCATAGAGGACAGTACCAAGGACGAACTCACACGAGGAGTTGGTAACGACGTGAGTGACTGTCGAGAGAAGACGCATTCCGTCTCCGCATTTTTCCGCATTTTCCGCATTTTGATCTATTGAACATTTTCCTTATCGTGTAGTGCCTATTCGTGCCATCAGGATACATCAGGGAGGCCTCCCCATCTTCAACTGGTAGCTGAGCAAGGTAACCTCACCTCTTAGTTATTCGTAGTATAAAGTGTCGCAGGTCC
Organism: Callosobruchus maculatus; assembly: GCA_951848785.1. Classification (NCBI taxonomy): domain Eukaryota; kingdom Metazoa; phylum Arthropoda; class Insecta; order Coleoptera; family Chrysomelidae; genus Callosobruchus; species Callosobruchus maculatus. Next base: position 1,505,973 of record CATOUR010000126.1, read on the forward strand.
TTCGAGTTTATTTTCCCTATACCGCCGCATCGTTCCTCCATTTTGAATATATTCGCACAACCAATAACTAACTATAAATGTATATATAAAACTTTTAAACATAAACTTAGTGATTTTATTTCCGTTTATTGTAAATGAATATAAAAGAATTAAATTTACTGAGACAAAGAAAATAATACTAACAAACCTACTTGTTAATTTCAGATGTAGGTTACATTTCTGTAAAATTGTTTTAATTGCGAAACAGCCTCCACGGGTTGAGAGGGCTGAATGACCAGTACGGCGTTTTTAGGATATTGTAAAATACACAGATGTTCTTAAAGTGGTGGGAAAGTTTGAAGGAACAATAGAGGTGAAAGCTTTTGTATCTATCTATGTATACATAAATATGGTTTGTTAGATTATTCCAAGAAGATGGTTTAGATTAAAATAAAACGAAACGTAGTGAAGGAAAGTTATAGTTTCAATCGTTGACCGAAATCCATGAAAAACAACCATAACCTATAGTCGCAGTCACTAGAAAAATAAGCATAAAATCACATCTATTGAAGTATAATAATATAAACCCTTTACCTCTGTAGACTTCGTCAATCAATGTTATTAATTTCAAGTTAATTTTTTGTGCAAGGTCCATTTGGTACGAGACATAATATTTATCGTCAAACTCTAATCTAATGTTAAATTGTAATTATCAATAGATGTCAGCTGGAATTCAGCTAGAACGCATTTGATCGGTTATGTGGTCAATTTCGGTTGTTTTTTGTGTATAAACAAATTAACAGATTGCATAATTTATGTAAAACACAGATACCCTTTTTTTATGCGGCTGCTGCAATTACGGTTCCTCATAGTTACCATAAGAATAACAAACTTGCTGAATAAAATAAGTTACGGATTGAACATGCTTGGTCTTAAGGCCCGGTCAAACAGAGGGCATTCTAGAACGCAGCATTATGGCGTTCTAGAACGCCGCGTTACAGCGTTCCGTTGTATTGTTAGAGAACGCCGGAACGCCGCATCCTAGAACGCCCTCTGTTTGGCCGGGCCTTTATACTAGGTAATTTTCTAGGGTTGAATCACAACTTAGTTGCATAGAATGCCAAATAGAGAAGCAAGATGCAGTTATGCTCGATAAGTAAATTAATTATGATTTAGATTACCACAACATTATTATTCACAGGCAACACACCTTTTCCAAAAATTAGCTTATGGTTTGTTGCCTCAGACAGACGTCAATTCAGTTATTATTAACAGGCTTTTATTAGCTTCACCTGTATGTGGGTTTGTATTGCCTTAAACTGTATGTAGCTATCCAGCTGCCTTTGTATTATAACCACCTACAACTGACGGTGCGGAATTATGGCGCCACCTCTCGATTTGGGGTTTGCACACAATTTCATGTAAATGATATAACGTGGCTCTGTGGTCTCGACCCTAGGACAGTGGCAATATAATTACGAGTATCAAAATCGACAATTTTGCAGGATGTGTAGCTTAAGGGTCTAGTGTATATCGCGCGAAATTGAGAATCCAAGAAAAGACGTATTCCCGTGTTAGCAAGGATGCGTGACCGCCTGTTCCCTTTCTCCAGTATGTGTGTCTAACATGAGGCGAGATGAGTCCAAATATCCAAAGGTAAGGTCAAAAGGTGCAAAGGTAAGGTCCAAAGGTTACTATAAAAATGAATTTCGCATTTCCAAGCTCCTTACGTTACCTTTAAACCTACAGTAATGATTCAAAAAGCAAATTGAAGGAGAAAACTTCCGCTTTGTCACCTATTTTGCCTCGTTTAGATATCGTGTTTGGTTGTTAAAATACACACATTTGAAGAATGTATGATTTTGCATTGCGAGTTTTTTTGCACATTAAAACACTTTTTTGAGAAAATCGCAAATATTTGTCATTCATTAAGGTCTTAACTATCACCTTCTGAAATACTGTGTTTGTAGTTTGAAAAACAAGTGAGTTCTGTGGGAAATGGGAATCCGTGTTTTAACATGGCAAATACATATGTATAATTGTGTATATCCAGGCCCCTCAAGTTCAATTAAAAATACACAAAGAATAGTTTTGGCAGCTCTGTGGCCTGTGGCTCACAGTTAGGTATTCTGTCAAATGGCCTAATCAGTTTATCCGTTAGAGATGAACCTCGTACCGGTCGACCACAAACTGCGCGACCCGCCACAAAAATGACAGAAATTGACGAATGGGTACAAAATGATCGACAGACTGACATGCAGAGTAGTCTTAAACACCGGACGCAGTCATTAGGTAACTGTTAATGGCCACACTGAAAACGAAGGCTCTCGTCGATCGCCGAAGCTAAGCTACGTCGGGCACGGTTAGTACTTGTATGGGTGACTGCTTGTAAACACTGCCTGTTGTTAGCTTTTTGTAATGTTATTATTTTTTAATAGAGGTTGGTTTTTATAGACCTCAATGCCTCTTTAAGTAAATTCAGAATTAATAAGTTGTTGATTAGGGCATGTTTTTTTACGTAAGGTCTGGTAGAGGTAGCGCCACAATCAGGACAACATCTATCGGGATCGCTAGTTTGTTGGTACGCACACATAAATCGGCATCGGACGGACGGTACGGATCGGAAAAAGTTACTTTCTATTAAATTTAATGGACCATCGCCCATACGTCGGGACGGTAGGCATCGAATTTTCAAAATCCGGCGAAAATATAGCAACTAGAAATAAAGCCGGCCAATGCGTGCCGTGCATGCCGATACCGACGCATGTGCGATGCTGATCGGCGATTGCCGAGGAACCGTCGGCATTTTCAAAGTTTCTACTTGTACTGCCTGCAGACAGTGTTGGCATTCATAGCCACTTGTTGCGAAAATAGCGACATTTTGATTACGTTGAGACGTAGCGGCGATTTAACAAAATAAACCGATTTGTAGCGACTTTTTGAAAAATTCTGTTACTATCTTTTTTTCGTCACTGGCTACTGCTTGTCTATTCTTCTTTTCGGTTTTGCCAAGACTGTCTTGTATTGGTGTCGACACCATAATAAACAATCAGCACAATATTTCAGGTTGGCGGCAATTACACGCGCATCCCCCCTTTTGGATGATTATTTGTAGGGATGCTAACAATACTTCGATACTTGAAATTTATCAATACTTCTGCACTAATATCGAATATTTTTGTCTTATAAGCTGGTATCGCTACTTTTGTAGCGGTATCGATATCGAAAATAATTACGAACCGAATTACGAACCAAACGCGCCTCCATTGGCGTGTACAGCTCTATACATGGCTAAAAAATATCGAATTGGTACCGGTATCGATCTTTTTATTTTCGCATCTCTACCCAGATTTCACACCCGTGAAATCATCCGAAGGTCAAATTCTGTGGGAACCATTTTTATATAAAAAATCCTCAGAGATATTCTGCTGGTTGTTTACTATGCTGTGTCGAGACTATGTATCGGGTAATCCACTATTTTTGAATGAAAGGTTATATTATACATGTACCTAAAATCAATTGCACCCCCCCCCACGAATAATGTTATACACAGGCTGATTTATACATTTATACGTTATTTTTGTGGGGCGACAACGTAGCGACATTCAAGGCGGCTCAGTAGCGAATTTCAATCTGATCTGCCTGGCAACACCGCATGCAGATCATTTGCATATTTTGCAACTGATTTCCAATTCTTCCGACGATTCCGATTAGCTATATGCAATACCCTAATGAAAAATCCGTACCGTACCGGCCGTTCCATCCGTACCGTCCGTCCGATGCCGATTTATGTGCGCGTACCCTATAACTCCAAAATTAATTAAATAAATCCAGTTTGAAAAAATAAATAAAAAGACTTAATGAGTAAGTTATTAGCTTTGTGCTATATTATTCGTAAATCGAGCGCCCGTCGCTTTTTCACAATCATACTAGTATTTTTCGTTCATTGTTGTTTTAAGCTTATATAAAAAATTATTTTTAACTTTTTAGTTCGATGTTCTTTCAAAGCGTGTTTTTTCTAGTTTTTTAAGATATATTTATTTTTCTGCATACTTTGAGGCGCAGTTCCGATATACAATATCCCATAACGTCTGATGCCATATTCATAGGCATGACGCTATATTAAAGTTGCAAGATATTTGATGGTATCGCGTGTCAACAATCTGACAAGTTACTGCTGATGTGTCAAAGACAAAACGCAAACCAATCAGAATCAAGATGCTTTTCAATAGCACTTCATAGAGTTCTTATTGGTTCAGTACATGTAAAGTCACGGGTTTGGCGGTATATTTAAAAAAAAGTACAATTTATGAAGCAATATGATTTCATGCTGAATATTATAAAAAATGCATATCAAGTTATATAGTGTGAATCTATATGGAATAAGTAAAAAACCAACAATGTAGAATCAAGATATTGCTTATATAGCCACACAAGAGAAGAGTCTTTTGTTTAGTATGCATTTCCTGTCTGTACTGTACCTGTTTGATCTCCCACAGCGTGTGTGTGGCATGAAAATCTACACATCATCGGTAAAACCGTTGGTATTCACCCCTGAAAGCTTATTAATGATGCATTAACATAACAAATATGCATATTCAAAATAAACACGTTGCCTGCAACCCTTTTCCGCCATACCCGTTGCTGTGTTATGACAAAAAATGAAATACTACTAGACGGCTGCATTTACGTATGTTCGTTTATTATGTGCACGTACATGGTGACTCATTATAATAGTCACTAAAGCCATATTCGTTTAACCAGGTTGGTTGTTTGAAATTACTGATTAGTTCACGTTGACTTAGCAACTGTGGAAATGGAGAGTCACCCAATATCCGAGTCACCTTTAGTCTAGCTTTTGGTCATCAGCATCAAAAATAGCATGTCCAGGCACGACCATGTCGTCAGTATTGCTAAGACGGCATCCCAGAAATATGGAGTTTTGTTCCGCTGCAGGAAGCTGTATACACCGGAGTAACTACTGCTTCTCTACAAGGCACAGGTCCGACCATCGCTGGAGTATTGCTTCCATGTGTGAGGATGCGCTACGAAGCACTCTGTAAAGCTTCTGTACACCTAAGAAAGGACCTCCACACCTTGGAACATCGAAAAAGGGTGGCTGACCTGTACGTATTTTACAGATTCTATCACGGAAGATGTTCGAGTGAGCTCTCCTAGATAATAACACCAAAGGCCGCCTAAGGCCGTCCGAAACGAGGAACACTAGAGAGACTCTGCGAGCTTATCCTTACCAGGTCGAGGTTACTAATCTCCGAAAAAGTCTCCTCCAGCATTCTTTCTTTTGGAGAACTTCGACGCTGTGGAATGAGTTGCCGGGGAATTTGTTCCCCGATGGCTACAACCTGCAGCGTTTCAAATCTAACGTGCACCGACACTTATCCTCTAGCCGCGCTTCTACAGCCCCATAGGCTTTCAGCCTTTGCGGTAGGCTGATCATAAAAAAAATCTCTTTATTTTAGGTTAAAAGCATTTAAGCTTCAAGAGATTTTCTAATTCTCTTGTAGAATTGTAGATAGTACTAGGTACTGCAATTAGCGCAATTGAAAAGTTAACTATGTTTGAATACGTTCAAAGTTCACAATGATGTGACGTAATTTTCATCAAGTTTAAAGTTACATGAAGTGTTAAAATGATTGATAAATTAATCTCATAACGAATTGAGGTTACTAAAAATAGTTACTAGTCAACGTTTCAGTTGAGGATAGAGGCACTTCATCTTCAACGAATATTAGGTAGGCTAATTTTGTTGCACTTTTGAGCTGATATTTTAGATAGATGATCCTCAATGGCAAAAACTAGGATATCAATGGTGACGTGGTCGTGCTAGGATATGTTATTGTTGATGTCGATCCCCACAAGCTTGACGGAAGGCGACTCGACTATTGGGTGACCCTCTATTTCCTCAGTTGGTAAGCTAACGTTTTGTGTACTTTGAACTGTACTTTATTTACCAATCCCCACTCGAATTAGTTAATAAAGGTTGCAACGGTTAAGCCCTTTTCTTTGGGTGGGGCTGAAGTTGTGGTGTTGGAGGGGGGAGGGGGTTGCGAAACTAAAAAAATTGCTGTATTCATAGTAGAATGTCCATTGACCTGCAAATGAAAGGCCTAGCGGCATCATACACTACATACCGGTAGATGGATGGGGCGAAGAGGCCTTATAGAACGGCCTGCCAGATATCCTGATTTGAAGTTATTAGACTTTTTTGTATAGGAACATTTAAAATCCATTGTGTTTGGTCCCCAACCTGCAAGTTTGGATTGGTGACCTTCGTCAGCGCATCATCGAAAGCAGCCATGATATCCCACAACATGTTTTTGCAACTTGAGTAATATTTAAACAAATCAAGGTACATAAAGGTTTTTATAATTTCGAACTATTTTAAAAAATCAAACGTCAAAATAAAGGACTTCGAAGTACCTTTGAAACGAGATATTACTCGATATCTCTTACAATTTAAAATATCTATGGGGATGACCCTGCGGGGCAGAGGGTACAAGGGGGTAAAGTAGTTTCTGGTTAAAAAGTTGACCCGCATGACAAATTTGTTGACGTGTCTCGGCGTTTTTTTTCTCTTTCAGTCGGTGGTTTTTGATAAATCCGTGATAGGAAGTTTTCAAATGAACACCCTGTATGATTGTGCTTGCAGTGAAGTTTATTTATGTTATTGATTCTGCGCTTGGTACATTTCATATTGCAAACAATGTCGACGGATGCGGCGCGCGGCAGGTCGCGGCACCGGCGGCAGCGGCGGCAGCGGCGTTACGGCAGTAGCGTCATGCGGCGGCCACCCAAACCCGCTATGGAAATTTCCAAAAATAAAACTGCAATATACAATGCAAACATATGCACACATACGTACGCCGGCTGGTAAAAAAACAAGGAAAATTCTATTGAAATAACATTGCTGGGATGGTATTGAATTTGGACACAATGTTCCTACCTTGAACAAGAATATTAGCAAAATCAACGAAGAAGGCTGAGTATAGATGCACTCGGTATTTTTACAACTACTAACGCCACAGTACTCGTGAATTCATATGTATACAGCATTTTATAAGCTCTAGTTAAAAAAAAGCTGAAACGACAGTGCTGGGACGTTATTGAATTTAGACTCGCTTCTCGAAGCTTGAATGAAAATATTACCAAAATCAACGAAGGAGACTGTGACGGTATGCTCATGGTATATCTACATGTAGTAAATGTCACCGTATTTACAAATACTTATGTATACAGCAGGGCATGCGGTCCATGGAAGCAATGGATGCACTGCTTCCACTCAGAAGTTGTTAATTAATTGCAATTTTCTTCTGTGCTTTAAATATCCGTTTTACTTCCCACACCGATAGGTGAGTATTGTGATTGCGAAAATTTTCGATTTTGAGATAATACGCATTTTGGGAGTTTTATGATGTCTACATAACGAAAATCCAATCACTCATTTCCGTCGGTCTGTCTGTCTGTCTGTCTGTCTGTCGCTTTTTTCTAGCCTCTAGCAACCGCTGCATGGATTGTGATGAAATTTGGGCAGCGGTATGATGTGGGGTCGTAGTAGGTAACGTTCCTACAATTTTGAAAATCGGTGCGTAGGCGGCGGAGTAATTAGCAAAAAACAACAAAAATTAAATATTCTGAAACTTCGTTTTTAGGCGTTTTAGGGGTCCCTGATCATTTTCTACTTTTTTTTTGGGTGGGGGTGAAATTGGGGTGGTTGGGGGGCGAGGGGTTGTAAAATTGAAAAATTTGTTGCTTTCATAATAGACTGTCCACTGACCTGTGAAGGAAGACCTGGCGACATAAATAACTTTTTTAGGTCCATCCGAACATTGCCTTGCCTATTATAGAAAGCAAAGGACTTGGATTTTTCTGATGTAAACATACGAGAGGATTGCTTTAGATCGTTCTATATTGTGTAACGAGGAAACTGTTGAATTGATTTTAATGAAATTTTGACACAGTATTACTACTGTGGCGAAGATGGAAAACGTGTATGGTTTTTATAAATCGTGCCAGTGGCGGCGCAGAAATAATAAAAAAACTAAAAATATAAAAACAGCTTAAACTTCGTTTTTAAGCGTTTTAGAGGCTCCTGATCATTTTATGCGTTTTTTTTTTGGTAGGGGTGAAATTGGGGTGGTTGCTGGGCTGGGGGTTGAAAAATTAAAAAATTTCTTGTACTCATAATAGGCTGTTCACTAACCCGTGAAGGAAGATCTAGCGACACAAATTATTACCTTTTTAGGTCCATCCGAACATTGCCTAGCCTAACTAAGGGAATTTTTTGTATATATACGAGAATTTATTGGTTTAAATCGTTTTGTATTTTGTAACGTGGACACTATTAAATTGATTCTAATGAATCGTGTCAGTGGCAGCGTAGCAATAATCAAAGAACGAAGAGTATGAAGGCAACTCAAATTCGGTTTTTAGATGTTTTAGGGGTTCCTGATCATTTCCTACCAGTTTTTTAGGTGGGAGTGAAAGTGAGGTGGTTGGGGGGTGGGGGGGTTGTAAAACTGAGAAGTTTGTAGTATCGATAATAGGCTGTCCATTGACATGTGAAGGAAAGGCCTAGCGGCATAAGACAATTTTAGGGAAGGGGGGGCTGGCGATTATTTGGTTGCAAGGGATCTCAGACTAAAGCTTCATGCTATGAGAAAATAATAAACTGGTATCAGCGTAATGTGTGGGAAGTGCTGAGTCAATCAACTTGACTTCATTTTTTTTATTTGTGATCTAATTTAAATACATATTTTCTATGGAGCGCGTCCAAAATGCCTGCGCCTGTTGTACTATGCGGCAAAAAACAAGATCGAGACGCGACGCCTGATATACGGCAACCAACTCAGCTGCCAATAATCCGTAGGGGGGAATCGCTTATTTCCTACGACACTTGTCTCGTTCCAAGATCGAAGGTCATTGTTCTATGCATGCATCCCCATAGCTATCGAATAAGCGATTTAAATTTCGCTTCCAGTACCTATACTGTTCTGAGCGTGCAGCGTTATGGATGCGGCTGCTGCGGTAGGGGGCGCATCATCCAGCGACGAGCTCATAAAGGGCCTTCCTCATAGGGGAGTTGTGCTTGGAAAATAACGTCGGGACTGGTCCTGGAGTGCAGGAGGGCTCTTGACGACATCTCTGCTAAACACAACAAGGTATCACTGATGTGGCTACCTGGGCACGCTGGGGTAAAGGGTAACGAAATGGCGGATCATCTGGCTAGGATGGGATCCGGCAACAGTTTTGTGGACCCGGAACCAGCCTTAGGACTATGTGCAAACTTGATTAGGAAAACAACTGGAGAGTTGATCCAGAATCAACACTCTCTGAGATGAAACAATATCTCTGGTCATCTCCGTCAGGCTCGGGAACTATTAGCAGGGCCTGCAGAGAGAACAGGACGATTTTGTCTCTCTCTGGATAGGAGTAACTTGAGATTGCTAGTAGGCCTATTAACGGGTCACAACACCTTCAGGCGTCACTTGTTCTAGATGAGGGTGGTCAACGACCCAACGTGCATGTGGTGTGGTGAACAGGAAGAATCCTCGGCACACATCTTGTGTCGCTGTGAAACCCTGGGATATCACAGGCAGACTCTGCTGGGCTCAAGAACCTTGGAACCAATAGAGATAAAACGGATAGGACCTAAGAATGTACTTGCCTTTGCCAAAAGGACAGGTCTTAGGAACTAGCGCGGATAGAGGCGCAAAAGGGCCCATCGTGTGGCCTATGCACCAGCCACATTCCGTGCTGGATAGCCTCTGGTCCTTATTCATTCATTCATAGGGGAGTTATCGCATGTGCTTGTAACTGTATTGGTATGTTCTTTGAAAAGTAAATATTTTTCCGTGCTATCATTTATAAAAAAATAGTCGATTTTAAAAGGGAGTCGACCCTCTCCAATTATGGACATTACTAAAGACATGAACATTGAACACCTACAAAAGACATTTAATATTGGTGTGACGACAGGCATGAGCGGTTAAGAGGGTGTGGAAAACTTGGAAAAATGTTCTGCTGGTTATTTCTACTTTTACTGACCGTGGAAAAAGACGTGTGGAATACTTCAGGATTTTCCGAATCAAGCAATCTGCATAAAATGATGAAAAGACATTGTTACGGTATGAGTGATTTGAAAGTGGTTTTTAAACAAAAATATTTTGAAACATTGCGGATAGAGCATATCTTGGATCGCGAACTAAAGGAAGGTCACAGGTGGCATAATGAATTGAAACCGAGGTACACAAAACTTTGAACTACTTCACAACGGCCTATTGACTTTGTCTCTCGATGATTATCATGCTCTCTATCTACGATAATAACCTTGGTCTTATTGTAGTTAATACCAAGACCATACGCTGCACTATGTCTGTCTTTGCAATCAAGCCGGTATTCCTAAACCTTGTGTACTAAAAAAAATCTACTACCACCTTGTGGGCGAGCATCCAACTGAAAGCTAGAAAAGTAATGTTTTAATGGCAGTTTTAGAAAAACATCCATTCCGTTTTGCCCAAACAATTAATAAAACTCTGCGAAATTAATAATAGCAATATAATTGGAGATGTCGCCACCACCATTCCGACATCGCCGTTTCTGCTGGCATCGCGCCGTTTTATGATCGGTTTCCAACGATAATTTGCAAACCGTGACGTCGCCAATGATATATTGTTAATCAATTTTTATATATTTGGGAGAGGCTCGAAACGACGCGGCCATCGCCGGGGTGTTCACGGGAACGTTAACATCGATTGCGACAATTATTATAATGGCATCGATAACATCAACCGGATTTATGGATCTCACTGATGGCGGTAGATAAAGGAAGCCATATACTGGTATTTTGCTACAGGGAAGTTAGTACCGGGGTTGAACCTTGCAGTTCTTTGAAACTTGTGGAGAAGACAGACGTTTCAAAATGTTACTCAATTTTATGTAGTACCTCCTCGCTTCGTTTTTGTACGGCTTAATCTTTATTTTAGAACAGTCTAAATTTTCATAAAAAATTACAAACGACATTTCTTAATGTTTTTAAGTTCTTGATAAATCAAATGTGAACCAAAGCCTGTTTTTTGAAAATAACAAAACTATGATAAGTTTAGTCGCCCAGGAATATTCTAGAATTCATGATTTTATTAAACTATTTACATATTTGAAATTCTGATTCAAGTGTTTTATCAGCATTGTATTCGTCATCCTAACACTAGAGACTGTCTGTATGTGGGTCGGCTCGTCGGTAGTTTTAACAAGATTTTCATATAAGGTAATAGACTGATTGGGACGTGAACCATTTTATCCATCCAACTTTTTAAAGAATCTCTAACAATTTTTAAAAAATTTTGGAAAGGTGTAAAATTATAGTGGTCTAGCGACTTTGTGATGTTTAGATTCATAAAAGCCTGTAATTTTTTTCCACAAACAATCAACAATTTATTTGTGATAATAACTGAACTTGGCAAGTCTAGTGAAACATGTTTTCCGTTGGTTCAGAGCAAAAATAATACGATCGAAGTACAGAATAATTACAAACTATTGACAACTCAACTACAGTTCTGTCACTAAAACAAATACTTTGCACCGCTAGAGGTTTCACAGTCCTCTTTTCTGGATTATAGCTGGAGTGCGAGTTATAAAAATAATTCACGCTGTTTGTTTATAAGTACTACGCGAATTATCTGTTCAATCGTAGTTTGGTAGTCGATGTATAACTTAACAGGAGTGAACAAAGAATGCCTTAATAGAGTCAGTTACTTTCCGGAACTCGCTGAATATACCGTCATTCATCACTATGGAAGAAACTATAGTATCGTGACTATCGTGGACTGGTCGACTGCTTGATTCTTACTTGACTTCAGTTCGCATGGAAACCTCTAATTTAATTGCACATTGTGATATCGTTACTTAGAAAGGATGTGAACAGTGTATATGGTCTTAGAAAATAGCTTCAGCGGCAGTTGGGTATAAAATGAAAAAGTTATTCGAAACATTAAAACATTGATCAAGCTTCGCTTATGGACGCTTCCGTAATCCTTAATGATTTATAAAAATTTCGAGGCTTAGGATGTATTTTGGACCTGAGTGGTTCTAGCAAAGTATCCACAAGCTTCATTTTTATGCCTCCCAAGTTCGTAGTTCTTTTAGCCGTACCCAAAAAACTGTTTTAACGTCATTGTTTGCATTTTAGAATTATTTACGTATAGTTAATTCAACTTTTTCTCAAATTTTCATTTTCCGATAATTTACGCTCATTCTTAGATATCTAATTAATTGAATCTTATTATTTATAGAACTACAGACTGTGTGAAAAATACAAGGTTCGACACCTCGCTCGATAACCTTTTCCATCAAACGTGCCAAGTGATTCGTTGTGCGCAATTCGAACGCTCATTGAGGGAAAGTTCAGCAGCATGATGCCCAGCAGATCGAGTCTGACTGCAACGAAGGGCCTGTCGAACGCGTTCCACATTTTCGAACTGTTCGTGCAGCCCTGATGAGTTCCTTGTGGTCTTTTGTTGATCAGTACACCACGGATGCGAAGTGCTTTAACCCAAGTATGGTGTTTCGAGTAGGAGCAGCTCTCGCTCTGATGGTGGAAGAGTACTAGCCATTTCAAAAACGTCTGTCCTTTGTGCAAGACCTTTTAACTGATTTAAATTGCTTGACATCATGTTTTTTATATTCTGACATTGCACACATACCCAAGTGCTGAGCTAATCTACCTGACTCGTTTCAATCTGAGCTACCAAAGCATATACAGGGTGGTCCAATAAGCGCGCGGTGCTCTCTAGCGGCCATACCGTTTAAATTAGACGAAAATGTTTTAAATAAAAAACGATTCTTTTCAAATGCTCTTTATTTAGAAAATAATTTCAAAGATAGCGGATATCCGGATATACCGGAAGTAGACATCAGTTTGCTTATTTTAAATAGAACATCCTGTATATTATTGCGTTTTTGAATTCAGCATCGATTTTGAGGTCCAGTTTGTTAACCATAGTTTCTGTCTACGAAGCGTATTTTTAGAGTTATTCAGCATTTTTTACAGTATTTGACGTTTGTAGTACTTAAAAAAAAAGGTTAATATCTCGGAAACTAAACGCGATAGAAAGATGCGCTCTTTAGTTTTGAAACAAGCAGGAAACGTACTTGTGTCTCAGTAAGATCATTTTTTCAAGATAATATTAAATCAATAGACTAGCAATTTTCAAGTTTGGAAATTTAAAAACGTTAAAAACTTTTTTTTTAAATGGGTTGGTATGGTGAGCTTCACATCAGTAGATGCGAAACTAAATTCTCTTTTACTTTTATCTAGACCCATGTCGTTCTATCTTTGATGGTTTTAAAGATATTTACGGTTTTGTAATTATGGCGTAGGAATTGGAAAAATCGTAGGAGGCGTGGCTCGCAGATGAAACAATTGGCAGGAAACCCCTTATCCAAAGTGTTTCGGCCTCTAATACTAAAATGTGCTCGCGCTCCATCTAACTGTAACCGCATTTTTCTTAAAAAAATCCAGTGGTAAATTTTCCTTTAGAAAATTTTGGAATACATTAGTGTATTATGCGGTTTCCAATAATACCACTCCAAATGCATAGGCTCCATGCTGGCGCCAATGAACCTCTCAAAATTTGGATTTACGTTGGCGTAAAATATTTATTTATTTATTATTATTTATTATTTATTTATTCATTTTAAAAGCTACATGAATAAATGAAGGTCATTCACAGGTCACTGTCAAAATCGATACCAAATTTTGAAATAGCCAAAGTGACCAAGACGTCTAGTGGTGGAATTTAGAACCCAATGGTGTGTGTGTGTGCCACTGATAACCAGATTCTTTTAACATACATGTGTACCAACTCAGAGAGAAGGAAACATGTAGTTAATGAAGATAGTGAGTTCTCGCAATTGTAGTTGAAGATCCGCGTAGCAGTACTACAGCAGAAATTAGTCAGTATTTGGGCATTGGTCAAACATCTGTGAACATGATCTTAACGCAGTACCTACACATACCTAAGCATCCTTATCACGTGCAGCTAAATCAAGCAATTGACAGACAAGACTTTGAAAACTGAATGAATTTCTGTAACTGAGGTCGTGCTCGAGTCCAAGCAGACACACTCAATTTTAACAGTGTGTTGTTTACGAATGAAGCTACATTGCTTATAAAATTCTTTCATTTTCTTTCTTATGAAATGTAGCTTCAGCGTTATCGCTAACGGCTATGTAAACTGGCATAATTTACTTTTTCATACCGACATAAATCCAAATTTTGGGAGGTTTGTTAACAACCAGCATGGAGTCTAAGCTTTTGCGGTAGTACTATTGGAAATCACATAATGAACTAATGTGTTCCAAAATTTTCTAAATGAAAATTTGGAAAACCTTTTGGAAAATTTTACACTGGAGTTTTTTAAGAATAATGTGGTTACAGTGAGATAGAGCGAATGCATATTTTAGTATTAGAGACCGAAACACTTTGGATGAAAGGTTTCCTGCCAATTGTTTCGTCTGCGAGCCATGCCTCCTACGATTTTTCCAATTCCTATGCCATAATTACAAAACCGTAAATAACTGGACCTAAAAATCGATGCTTAATTCAAAAACGTAATAATATACAGGGTGTTCCATTTAAAATAAGGAAATTGATGCCTACTTCCGGTATATACGGAAGTCTCCCATCTTTGAAATTATTTTCTAGATGTAGAGCATTTGAAAAGAAACGTTTTTTATTTAAAAAATTTTCGTCTAACTTAAACGGTATGGCCGCTAGAGAGCACCGCGCGATTATTGGACCACCCGTATAGTTCAAATTATGAACAGCTTGGTTAGTCGTTAGATACAATAGTTCGGCTGTATAACTTTCCTCGGTCGTTCGTAGTGACAGCCTGGAAAATATAAGTCTGCTCACAATAATGATTAATGATACATTGGAAAGTGCCGATCCTACAGATGAAAAGTTTCAATTTACTGATTGGACGCAACGCTCCATTGCTCAGCTGACACCACGTTTTCCATTTCACAATGTCGCCAGGAAAAAAATAGCATCGTTCAAGCAACCTCCACTTTCCAAAGTGTTAGTCCATCAGGCATATTGAATTCCAATGATTCCCCGCACAATCGCAAAGTCGCAGATTTCTGCCTCAACATTTGTTCACTTATATTTCAGGCAAATTAGATTGTCACCGCTGCAAAATCCACTTCTACATAAAGGGAGTTTCTACAGGAGCGCAATTTTGTACGGGCCAGTAAAACATGACTTATCTAGAAACAGTATTGAAATATTTATTAACTTATATACATTAAGGAATTATGTACGAACCGAACGCTTAATTTGGAATAACATCATTAAAACCATGTGATACATATGGCACACGATGAATGGACGTCTGTGGACTTTCGGCCCCAGTCTCATAAAATGCTGTGATGTTTTGTACTGAATGATTTGTATGAGTCATGTCGTATTGTATGCTTTCCAACACTTTGGAACTTTTCGAAATTTTAAGTGGTAGATAAGCTAGTATTATGTCTTCGGCCGAATATTGGACTGACTACTTAATTTTGATGATAATTTTTGTCTGTCAGTCTGTTGTATGTATGTCTGTCTTTTGCTATTTTTCTTAACATCGTAATCTCAGTAACTGCCTTACTGATTCTGATAAAACTTGCCATATGCTGTGAGGTCATAGTAGGTACTAGTATACTTTTGAAAATCGCTGCATCGACGGTGGAGTAATTAGATTAAAGCAGTTAATTTTAGGAATTTTTTATTATTTTTCATTTTTTCTGGCAGAAGACGAGGTCGGACTGATGGAACGGTTGGGGCATGGGGAACTCATTAATGTTTGTATGTGTGGCAAGTACGAAGTTGCACTTACAACTTGCAGTGATGTTCCCTGAATTAAGAAGCTAAGAAGTCTTACTGTAAATCAAGGCATGGTATTCAGACTTGTCCAATAGCACTTGAATATTAATTCTTCGTACGGAGGTGACATTGAGATGTTGGAGTTTGGAGAGTTTGGTAACTCCAAAATGTTTGTTATTGCCCAAAATGTAAGAAGTACCAAGTCAAACAATTTTCTGGCTGACCTGTCATCTCGGGTATATCAACTGCAACCTAATTTTATTCATAATTATCTGAATACCTATTACTCCTCTTTGAAATTTCTCAGCCTTCCTTATCGGTATGAACAGAATACAAATTTTCCTTGAGTAAAAGAACCGCGATCCACGCTTTGGTTTAACATTTATTCACAAACGTTCAGCATTTGTCTGAAATCAATGAAGTTGAACATGAGCGCTACTGCAGGAGATTCAGTACGGTCACTGCTTCTGCAGACAATTTTACGCTCAAGAATTTGTGACCGACAATGCGATGCTTATGTGGAGGAATTCTATTCGATATACAGGAAGTTGAAGAATTTCCATTCGAACTCATCATGTATCTTCAAGTTTTCTTCGTGATTGAGAAACTTGCGGGTTCTTTGTCGCAGAGTTATTCGTAATTTGGTGTGGTGTGACAACTTTCAGTATTTAATGTTAATAAATCTAATTGAGGATGCATCAAACTAGCTTAAATCTAAAGTTCTTTTGAAGTAACATTATTAAGAATCATTATTATACAGGATATTTCCTGCCCTTTCTAATGAAATTGGAACGAAAATGTGGATTATATATTTTTGAAAGTCGCTTAGTTTTCAAAATACAGGGTGGTTGAACAATATTTTTAAAAATCGCTTTTTTATGTTAACTATCGTTTAACCAATTTTGTTGAAATTTGACGAAGTTGTTTGAAGTTATCAAAGGTAGGCAACTGACTTAATTTAACATTTCAGTCTTTTTTGGTTATCCACCTAAAATAATTTTTTGATCTCCTGAGGTTGCTTTGTATCTTGTGAGAAAAAAATAAATAGCACTTTATTGGATACCCATAATGCCTGTTTTCCTATAACAGGGTATTAGGGCACTTTTTAAATTGTTCAATTGGCGGAGATCTGTGTAAAAAATTTGCGATACAAATTTGTTAAGTAATCGAAATTCCTAAAGCCTATAAGTAAAAATAAATTGAATTAGCAAGATTATTAAGCCTGTTATCAGTTCAAACACTTTACCAAATATCAACAAAATTGGTTAAACAGTAGTTAAAATAAAAACTGAAATTTCAAATAAATGTAGGTCCGCAAACGCTTCGTTGCCGATCTACAGGGTGTTGAAGTTTCAATATTTTTCAGGTATTTAGTTCAAATTTGGAACATACGAAACGCATAACGAGTTACATAACTGCACATGTCAAACGGTTCTCATAATCTACAGGGTGATATTTTTTCAGGGGTCATGTTGTTCTTACACTGAACTTCTTTTCAAAGCACTTTGCAACTCTAAAGTTGACGACACAACTTACGATTTAAAATACTACATGTAATTTAATAAAATAAAAGAGTTATATCCAAATAAATCCATAGCCTCCTAGACTATATTTCAAATACATTATTTCTATCTACCTAATAACATAGGATCCTGTTTTTTTTTCTAGATAATGATCGGAGATATGAATAAATTACAAGGGGGCAAAAAGTTTCTCAATAAGATTAAAAAATTGTATTGTTTTTTAAATCTTCCTGCGGCGCACCACAAAAAGGTTCAGGGTAAAAAAAGGGGCATGGACCCTTGAATAAATAACACCCTGCAGATAATGCCAATCGTTTGGCATGTGCAGTTATGTATCTCCTATTGCTTATTTTATATTCGAAATTTGAAATAAATACATGAAAAATTGACAGAGTTATAAAGAAAAAAAATGAAAAAATATAGAAGAAGAAGAAAAATATAGAAATTACAACACCCGGTTCGCAAACGTTTCGTTTGCGAACCTTTGCGAACCTATGTTTGTTTGAAATTTTAGTTCTCAAAAGCACCTAAGAATCTTCTCCCTTCGTTTGTACATTATATTTAGAAACACCCTGTATATAATTTGAAGTTATGAATTCTTGTAACATTGGAGGATGGGGAAGGGGCCCAAGATTTACTTTATTCATAATTACAGCAAAACACATGATTTTATTTTCTTGGGAACATTTGTCATTTAATAGTATAAGGGAACTAAACTGAAATATTTAAATAATCTGTAACCAAATTTTCTTCCGCACACTGCTATATCTTTTCGAAGTCCTCCATAAATACAACAGTGGGGAAACTTCAATGGATTTTTTGCTGATTTTTAGCAGTGCATTCCAAGCGCATTTTTACACCGTTTTTTTCTGTAGATGACATACAAAACTTTCACACTGAAACACGATGGAAATGTATATGGGCATACTAGCTTCAGTCAGATTCTAAGTAGAAATGTATTACTGTAGAGTCACCAAATAGCTATATGTCTTCTTATTCAGTTTTTAGATTGTGTAATAGTAAAAATAATAATATAATAATAAAAATAGTAAAAAGCTACGCACGAATATAGTGCCCCAATGTTATATAATTTTGTAAGCTATCAGTGTCGCTTTTCTGAACATCCGATGACAAAGGTTATGTCGCTTCGGTAAAGGTTAAAAAACCAACTAAGATCAGAGCTTCTCGTAGTGAGTGAGTGCTGTTAAAATGGATCTGTATAAAGGTCTCTGCTGTATTTTTGCATGGGTAGTTTAATGTGGATAATTTACAATTCTTTTTTTTTTCAGGTAAAAAGCTGCATATAACTCCAACACATTCAATGAGTTCAGCTATCAAGCTTGGGTTTATGACCAGCAACGAGGTAAGTAATTAAGGTTACCACAGCACTGAAAGGAAAATGAGAAAGTTGACTCTGAAATATTTTTTTAAAATATTCGGCCAAACTCTAATAGAAAAGTGTTCTATAGAATTATAACTGGGTTATAATCCTAGAATAGACTTAGCCACTGATGAAATGATGAGATACAGGATTGCAAGCTGGAAGCTACATAATTATGTTTAGGAATATGGTGCAGATTCTTCCTCAGTGTATGATAATGAACGTGCTTACTTAAAAGCAAAAATCATAATAGTGGTGAACCGGCATTAAGGAAAACTAAATTGTGTCTCTTGGTCAACAAAATTGTGGCCACAGTTTTCGTAGTCGCGCAGTGTCATTTATATCGACTACAGAATGGATAAAAAGATCAAAAGTGAATAATTATTGTTAATATCCCGTGGCTATCGCACTATTTTGACTTAGAAATGATCGCATTTAGGGAAGAGAAAAGCGCTGTGTCATCAGGGCAATGCATGAGTACACATACATGTGTAGTAGCTATGACAAAAAAACCATCAATTGAGCTACAAACCGGTACCTCATCCATGAAGCAAAGGCTTATTTTGAGGCCTTTATTATTTTACTCTCAGGTAAAATCCGAACATTGAGAAAAAAACGTTGCACTTCATGAAATGTGCCAGGACTGAAGACCATAATAAATGAACCCATTTGTCAGAATTGTTTTGTAAAGAAACACAACAGGTCAATAATTGGTGGGCTCTCAGTGTTGATCAATGCACCCTTCTAGGCTACGTGGCATGCTCGTAATTAATAAACTCTAGAGGTGCAAGCTGCTCTCAATGGGTGCTCCAGTTAGTCCAGCGGGGTCGGAGGATTGGGTAAATCGCGAGTGTACCGACCGAACCAATCCCATAGATATATCGGGTGATCGTGGTGTAACCTTTGCAATATGAGGACGCGCATTATCTACTACTACTTGTTAGCTGTCAAGGCGGTCCTGACGCGCATTATCTTGCTGGAAGAAGCCCTCTTCGAGGTCACGGACATATAGGATGGCAACTGGTTTGAACACCTATATATACAGGGTGTCCAGTTAGTGTGTAATTCTTCGATATCTCGCAAGGTATACCTGATAGAAGAAAATGTCAAATACAAAAGTTATTTGGTTACTTAAGGCGCATATCATAAAAATATTTTGAGATATACAGGGTGTCGCGGAAAAGTAGGATAGGGATCAACTTGATTTTTTTATATGGAACTATAACCTTTTCTTAAATTTTTCTACTTTCTGTCATTGATTTCTATTCAACCCTAAAATATTTCTGGGATCGGTTGCGACGTTGCCAAGTTATAATTTATTTTCTATTAATTTCTGGATTTGCAAGGTCGCAAGTAATACGTCCAAATTGATACATCTCTTTAACTTTTCTCAATAATATTATACACCGACTTACCTGAATATTAAGTAGATATTATTTTGGGTGTTACCAGCAATTTGTATCTACAGGGTGATTTTGGCGGAATTTTAAATTACGGCAAATTGAAGGTCATTTTACTTTGTTTTTTTAAATATAACACCCTGTATTTTTTATTTTAAATCGAAATATATACTAATACCCTATCTCGCCATGTAATTTTTTTTTCGCGTTTGCGAAGTTGCCAAGTTATAAATTATTTTTCCAAATTTTTAAACAAATATCCCCGATTTTAATTTATTTTAAATAGAATCCGCTACTTATTTTTATTGCAATGAATTGCGCATGTCCCATTTAGTAAGATCTCACAATTTCAGAATTTTGTTTCTAATAATTACTGAGATTCGGCAACACCGCTTTTTCAGTAAACGGTACCGGAACGCTCAAATATTTCTAAAACTGCCACAGCTGGAGAGGTGAAATTCAATACTTGTGTTACATTTAAAAAAAAAGTAAAATGATCTTCAAGTTGCAGTAATTTGAAATTCTGCCAAAACCACCCTGTCGATACAAATTGCTAGTAACATCCAAAATAATATCCACTTAATATTCAAGTAACTCGGTGTATAATATTATTGAGAAAAGTTAAAGGAATATATAAATTTGGACGTATTACTTGCGACCTTGCAAATCCAGAAATTGGTAGAACATAAATCATAACTTGGCATCGTCGCAACCGATCCCAAAAATAATTTAGGGTTGAATAGAAATCGATGATGAAAACTAGAAAAATTTAAGAAAAAGTTATAATTCCATATAAAAAAATCAAATTGATCACTATCCTACTTTCCCGCACCACCCTGTATATTTCAAAATATTTTTAGAGTATGCGTCTTAAGTAACCAAATAACTTTTTGACATTTTCTTTCATCAGGTATACTTTGCCAGATATCGAAGAATTACCCACTAACTGGACACCCTGTATATAAAGGGTTGTCTACAGCTAATGCCGTCTCCCTTCCGTCAGCCAGGTCTTCCATTTTTTGCGACCTTCCTAGTCTCCGTCTTGTTTGAACACCTCTTTCACATTATGTTGGCCAGTCTTTGTGCCACGAATGACAACTAAGGTGATTTACTGTTAAGTGTAGTTGCACTCCAAACCATAAAACCAGTAGGACGGGTACCCGGAGATCATTTCGTTCAACCCGTTGCCATCTAACGCATTGGCGACCGTCGTGTCCCCAGAAAAAACCTGAACTAGTCGGAGAAGGCTATCTGATGTGACTAAGTATGCAATTGTTGGTATCAATCTAACCGTTGGTGACGATGCGCATTTAGACTATGCAACAAGTTGCAAAACAACTATTTTAAAACAGTAAAACAATTTTCGTATTTTATAATCATGTTCCCGATCCCACTCTACACTACAGACATGTGGTTCTTCTCAGCATCCTGTCTAAGGTTATGCAGACTGTCGTTGACACACAGCTCTTGAAATACCCGGACAACAATAACATAAATGATCGCCAGCATGGCTTCCGTAAGCATAGGTCTACGGGTGTCCTCCTGGCCTACGTCATTCACTTATGGAACAGAGCAATTGAAAATTATGGCGAATCCCGTGTCGTTGCACCTGACATATCGAAAGCCTACGATAGAGTGTGGGATGAGGGACTTCTGGTCAAGCTTACTGCTTATGGACTACCATCTGGCCTGCGCCAGTGGCTGAAAAGCTTCTTTAACGATCGATCTCTGTCTGTTGTAGTCGAAGGCTGAAACAAAAGTTTATGAAACTTGTTGCATGGTATAGATACGCCTCTACACAACCAACTAGTCTCTCGCCACATTTGCAACAGATATCATAGTTTTTGGATCGGCAAAAATCCCTGCTTTATTTTATATTTTATGCGTTTTTACAAGTTTTTTTGGAGGTGCGCGGTGTAGGTAGTCCAGGGAGTCTAAATAAACAGGTGTTATGACTGTGTACTACAGAGGGTACTGCCAAAGTTTACGGATGTATTCCGTAAACTTTGGTACTGCCAAGAAGTGCACAACTTTTTTAATGTGAATATTTACTTTTTTATAGATATTCGAATCAGAACCAGATTGCAGTTTCCGAATTGGTAGCTATAAATATAAATCATTTCCGTTGATGATTTACCATTATCATCATCGTGAAGTATTAAAGTAGCGTGCATTTGATGATTTCCGAAACTCTGGGCTTTTATTTACCTAAAAATTATTTAATTATACAATACACCCTGATGACGGTATGCATGCGTATAATATGCTAATATAGCTACGAATTAATTTCCAATATAATGCGTAGGATCCATCAGCATGATGATATTCGGAGCATTCAAATTGAAGAGGGGGCGATATAGGTATATTTGGTATTGATTAAGCAAAAATATTTTGATTAATTGAAATAATGCTGGCGGCGGCGCTACCTAACTGGCCAGGCTGGCTGGCGGCCAACGATATGTCATGGAAAGCGAGCCTGCTGATATTATCTCTGGAATTACCAGAACGCGTGCGGATACAATATTGTACGTACAGACTGGATAGCGACACGGCAATTCAGCCAATGTTTTCTATTTCGAAATTACTTAATTGAATGCAATAGTTATGACCTTATATTCAAGCCATGTCATATACACATACAGGCCAGGAAGCCAGTTTTTCTCTGGAAGGTAAAGGAGTGCGCTTGGAGCTTGCACGACTAGCTGTCTCCAGGCTGATATAACAGTGCACAGGACGGAACAAAATATAGGTTTTTTAAAGAATCTAAAAATTCTTTACTCTTTTATGTGCTCTTAACTTAGCTGAGCTACTATTTATTTATGATTTTTTCTTTGATTTTGGTGTACCCAAGGTCATAACTCTATGATTCTCGATTGTGTGAATGAGACAGACGTCATAGTTTAAGAAAATCCTAGGTACGGCTGCTCTTCATGTTGAAACGTTGTAATTAAATATCATTTATTAGGATACTACTTGAAAATTGAGCCAGTCTGATTACTTCCCATATATTGTGTTTTTCATAGTGTACATCGCTTAATAGCCTATCTTTTCCGAGGTATCTAGGTTACAGGATACAACCCGGAGTCCAATATTTTTTATTTAGAAGGGTTATGTTGAAAAACTATAGCATCATTACCTATGCTTTGAGAAAGCATTCAGAACAATATTGACACTTTTTTAACTCTAAAACCAATTTGACCCTTCTTAGAACATATAAAATGGTTGGGGGTGTGCAAAATACCCAAAAAAAGTTTGGACAACTTTATATTCTTTGTTTTTCGGTTACTAGTTAACCTTCATTTAAACGATTTCCAAAAACTATACTCCACCGAGGTAGTAAGACAGTGGAAAAAGTTCAGAACCAGGCTACCAGATTTCCCAAATGATTTGAAGGATGAATTGTGAAAGAACAAATAAAGATAATCTCAAAAAGTTTTTGTTTCCCAAAACTACATTCAATGTCATTTTATTCTCATTTTGTTCTGAAAATTAGTTCATCTACGTGACGACCTTGGCGAGCAATGCACATGCTGAGTCGTTCAAAAAAGTTTCCGAAAACTCTTCTCAACATATCTTCTGATATTCCAGCGGCGACACCTGTAATTGCCTCATTAAGAGCTTCCATGGCCCTTGGTCGAACTTTGTAAACCTCAGCTTTGAGATAACACCAAAGAAAAAAAATCGCATGAACTTAAATCCGGGGAGCGAGGGGCGAGGGGCCTGATCAGGCGGCCAGGAAACAGTCGTTACAGGATTTGCTGTGAACGAAGGGCGGTATGGGCCGTAGCGCCGTCCTGTTGAAACCCAAAGACTTGTGTGTCATATTGCTGACCATACTATTCCAATTTAGGTCGAAAAAAGTTCTCTAACATGTCACAATAAAGCGCAGAGGTAACAGTAACGTATTAGACCTTGAGATTAAAAAAAGTAAAGCCCAATTATGCGTATGGAGGACACGGCGCACCAAACTATTACTTTGGGGCTATGAAGAGGTCTTTGCTGGAGTTCACGAGGATTTTCAGTCGCCCAGTAACGAAAATTTTGCCTATTTACTGTGCCCGAGGTGAAAATGCGCTTCATCGCTGGACCACAGAATAACGTCAGGTTGCACAGTGGTTAAAATTGCATTACAAGCATCTGTACGTTTCACCCAGTCTTGTGGGATCAATTCTTGAAGAACCATCATCTTGTAGGGGTATAACTTAAGGTCAGTGTGTAAAATTCGATTTACTGTTCTGGATGAAATTCCAAGGGCACGGGCATGTTTCCACGCAGAGCGCGATGGAGACTGTTCAATGGACGCTCTAACTGCCACGATGTTTTCAGGTATCCTCACACTTTTATGTCGCCCAGCTGGTTTTTTAGGAAGTGCCGATCCTGTCACCCGTACACTATTAATCCATTTCCTAATGGTTTTAGTATCAGGAACCTTATCATGATGAGACAAACCAAACCACCTACGAAAAGCCCTCTCTGTCGCCACCACACTATCATTGTTTTTACAGAACGTTTCAACGACAAAGCCTCTATACTCACCAGACCACTGCATGGCGACTCTTGAAATGAAAATAGCATCGTTTCCCCGACCTAACGCCACTATCCCCATTCCGCTAACCCACCTGCGCGCTCTACAGTCAGTGTTTGAGACTAGGGAGTCCATTCTGTTACTTTAGATGGGACTCTGACGTATAAAAAACACGTAGAGAATCCTAGAGCAAAACGTGAATACGAGAAACGGTGGTCAACTCCCAATGGGGGGCCGACCCTGGCATATTGCGGACGACATCCCTTGTCATGTGCTTTGCCCCAGCCAAATCCTGTATGGTCCCAATCGACTCATGCTGACAAAATTGACCCTACCCTGAACGACATCTGTAGGATAATCACGGCTGTCTAAAACCTACCAACCTGGAACACCTATATATGTCAGGTGAAAAGTCTCATGTATGACAGAGCGAAATAGTCAGTCATTAGATATAGGCACAAGCCCCAAGTTCCTAGGCTTAAATTCTAGAAGACTTTCGTTATGCCCACAAACCCACTGGACTCCAAATCAGTAACCAAAAAGGTACTGTGGAAGCGACAGCTAATAGAGAACCACATACCAAATTGGAACCCAACTGAAACCCTCCCTGCCAGATCACAACTGGAATGGAGGACCTGGAAATGTCTCCACACGATTAAATGCCAAATAGGCAGGTTTGAGGATAAACTAGTGAGATGGGGATACGCTAAGCATGATTTATGGATCTGCTGGGAGAACCAGGCGATGTACTCGTAGCATCTCCTATCTTACCCATCCTTGATAATCCCTTGCGTAAGACCTATAGGGAGCAAACGACACGGCAATGTAGTATTCTAGACACTGGAAAGAGATATGAGCAAATACAGACAATCATTTCTGACTTGAGACGTCTGTGGTCGTCACATATATGTGTTTTTTTCTTACAATTACTAATTAACTAATATATATGAAAATAAGAAAATAAAAAAAGCTGAAAAATAAACTAAAATTAAATAAATAAATTACATAAAACTAACCAATTAATTCAAGTCTAGCTCGGACACGATTAAACAGATAAACTGTCATCCTCTTTCAGAAAATTTCGAAAATGATCAGAACCCCCTAAGATGCTTTAAAAGTTTGTAGTAGTTCTACGCATTTTTTTGGTTCTAATTGCTCCACCGCCAACGCACCGATTATCCAAAACAGCATCATTACTTACTATGACCCCATATCATACCTGAATTTCATTACAAGTGGTGTAGCAGTGACTGAGATTATGCCATGACAAAAAACTAGATTCTTTTCCGATTAGTTACTAAACCCAATCAAGATTGCAAAGTATACCGGTACGCCTAAGTTTATCATAAGTCTGTACCAAAACTATTTGACAGCTATCTTGGAACCCTACGTACTTGATTGTTATGAAATGTATGCTTTACAAACTGGTGACGAATCACCATCAGTGTCAAATTTGTATTCAGGTTATATGTTTATTCAAGTGGTCGCCTTAGGTCTGAAGCTTTTCTTTTAATAAAAGTTCCATTGCTCAATTAAGTTGAGGCAACATAATTTCTCTTTCACAGAAAGAAAAACAAAAGGCCTCAGTCGTTTGCCGGCGACAGCCAACGACCGCAAGGTTTTCAGAAGAGGGCCACGCTAATCAGTGGCTTACGTCAACATATTTTAAAGGTCTAAAGTGATTATCAATTATTTATTAGTTAGTTTTGCGAGGGTGACCTGCCATTTTACTGGAAACAGCAATGCACTATTATTTATATTACTCTGCACACCTTTATCCCAAAAATAGTATAAAAAAGGCGTCAAGTGAGGTGATTTAGTACTTCCCGCATATTCTTAGTATCCTGGTAATAACAGAAATGGTTATGTCGCGTCCTAATTGCAGCAGATCGTTCTGGACTCTGTCCAAACAAATAGAGGGGAACTTCTCGAGAAGTAGCTTTCCTGCACATTTGCACCAAATTCCACTGTGAATACCTTTTCGAGTGTCCAGGTACCATCGATACTGGAAGTACCTAGAGCTATGAGCAAAACCAAAACACTGCGTAAGGTGCTGCAGTCACTTGACATCAATAAGGCGACTGGTCCCCCCATGATCCTCGCTAATGTTGTAAAGAAGTGTGCACTAGAGCTCGCTGCCATAGTCAGATCTTTCTTTCAGTCACTCCGCATTCTTCCCAAAAGACTGGAAATCAGCTTATATCCAGCCGGTGCCACAAAGGGACCCAAAGCTCATCCAACCAACATAAACCTATAGCTCTGCTTTCTGTAATGAGCAAAGTGATGGCCTGCGGTTGGTGACCCCCTCACTCTTCTACCGATACTCTGAAGGATAGGTCTTGGAACGGACTACCATGTATACAGGATCTTTCCTAAGTTGGGACTTTTCTACATAGGACATATAGTACTTGCCAAAAGGAGTGTTTTTTCCCGATAAGATATAAATGAAATGTTTAGGGATATCAGGATATTGGCTGTTAATGAAATCCTGATTTCTAATTCCGTCTCTGTGCTGTTAGATCAAAACAGACACAAAAACGCAGGTGGTTAGGGAGCATACATATCAGTGCGCGTTTGAGGTCCCTCGAGTTGTTGATATGCTACATCGGACTTTGAGAACAATAAAAATGTTGTAACCGTTATAACCTTAATGAACTAATGGACATGATGTAAGTGTAGGTGAATGTGGTCAAAATGCCTCTCGGACTTAGCGAGTGTATGCTGATCGTTTCCCTGACCCTATTTACCCTGCACCCTGTCTATTTGTCTATCTCGTGCAAAGACACGCTGGAAGGCCTAGACAGCCTCGAATGGCCTAAATTGAAGAAGAAATACTTGCGCTTTTTAGTTTTGCGGCGCGAATTTCAAACTATCTATAAAGTTCATGTGACAGGACCGCACTTAAAACTTTGAGCAAACGAATGGTAAGTGTTTTCTTAACAAATTCTTTTTTATTCTTGTGCTGCCGAATCACCGCACATTGGTCTTGTCATTCCGAAGGAAAGTCTCAAGTATAAAAACACCCTGCATATTGAGCCTACGAGTGTTGGACTATCCAAGTCAAGTCCCGCGTCAACAAACTAACCCCCCCCCCCCAAAGATGATAACGCTATATAATCGAACTTTAATTAAATCAAATAAATATGAAGATTTTTTTAAATGGGATTTTCTGTTACCTTAAAAAAAGTTAGTAGAGCAACGTTGTATGATAATGCCCATAACTAAAAAGTTATTTCAGTTCCCTGTTTATGTCATGCTGTATAGATAAAAGAGCTAAGATAAAAAGATAAGATGCAATCTTTATACTTGCATCACTATAAAATATCAAAGTAAAGAAATTAAAAGTCAGTCTTGCTCGAACTTTCTATTAAGGCGTACAGCAGTCTTCAAAGAAAAATTGAAAATAATAAAAACAACTGATAAGGTGAAATTATAAAAAACTGAAGGAGTTGATTTGATTTTGTACTGTCTATACAATCTCCGTTTATGGAGACGCTGGCAATTATGTAGTAGAGTCTGGATCTTTTTTTAATTAAAAAATGCCCGTCGTCGTGGAACTTTCTTCCTAATTAGGTCGCAAACCCTCGCTGAAGCTTTTTAATTGAAGCAAACAGCTGTTAGGGAATGTGTCTTTATTTTAGTGTCAATAGCATTAAATTTGTATAGATAACTGCTATAATACATAGTAAACTATCGTTTATAATGAATACATGTGACATGTTACTACGGAACTATCTTGTTATTTTGACCACATATTGATATGCTTTTATTATTTGACACGGAATTCAACTAATATAGCAATCATTGTCTATCTACATCACTAATACATTAACCACCCATTAGAAGTCATCATGGCTTTTAGAAAATATGATTACATTATGATACACAGCATTTATATTTTTTCAAAATGACCAAAATAATATTGCCCTGTATGGAAACCAGTTTCGCTAGTCTTCAATTTGCATTTATTTATACATGGTAAGATGCGAAATTGTGATTGCAAAGATCATATATAAGTTTTAAAACAAAACTGTTTTTTTCCTCCTTTTTTCGCAATAATTCAAAAGTTATATCAAGGTAATGATTAATTTTTTAATCTAGAGCCGAAGACGCGCCAACAGCTCCCGAACAAAACGGAGCGCGTGTGACGTCATAATGTTAGTTTTCACTCATTGCAGTTTAAATAGAAGTAATAAGTAGAGTTTCACCCTTTAGATGAATACATCAGGTGCAAAATGTCTGGAACACAATATAGTGCCTCTGAGCAACATATGATTCTCCAAACGTTCAAACTCAGGCGCTGTAAGCTGATACTTCTAGTACCACCATCAGAAGTAGTAGTCTACAAAACAACACTAGTTTGTGCGACAATGAAAATATACAACAGCAGAAGCACTATACTAAGGCACTTATTAAATACTTTTTACATAAAATTTTCAAGAAAGCAGCCTTTTTATTAAAAAAAAAAATGCACTGAATCATGGTTGTAGTAGATGAGGAAGAGCTAACTTACTACTGATACTATTTGTTGTAGGAAATACAGGATTCCTTGATAATAGTCTAAAATAACGAAATAGTCACACAAAATTATAACATAAAATGGTTTACAATTATTGAAAATGAAGTTCTAGGAAGGTTTTCATGGCACCCATAAACAGCAAACATAATAGTCATTTTTGTAACTTCCTATACTGAGGTTTATGAGAATATTTCTTACAGATATAACACTGATGAGCCACTTTCATCACTAAATCCACATTTCTAACAAAAGTAGATGAGCTTTTTCAAGCTGTCAACTGGTATCTGTTGCCTTTGACATTTTGTTTATGATCGTATCGGTATCTGTGTTGCCGCACGTCTCAGGTACGGCTCAACAAACAATCAGCAGTCTTATTCAAGGTCTGGGGATGCTTTGCGCCGATCCTTTTGCGCATCGATATTTTGCGTTATAGAGAGATAGATTTCAACAGCGGCGGCACATTAAACATTAATGACAACATAAACTTTATGTTATATTTAATGTTTACCTTCGTTTTATACCGTATAGGTTGAGTATTATTTCTTTATTCTGCCCTGTTGTACACGTTTTTCAGATATTTGCAACACGTCATCACAAAGGAACCGACCGTGAGTGAGACAGCTAATTGTTTGTTGAGCCGTGTCTCAGGATTGTATTGGAATATGGGGAATTTTGTGGCGTATGCAGAGATGGTTTGCCCTAGTTCTTGTCACTTCGGACGCTTCAAGTCAGTACCTACGAGGGGGGATTTGTACTGTTATAGATTAGCTTTCACATTATGACGTCACAACTATGGTAACCAATCGTGGCGCGTTCATCGTCACGTACTTTCAAATTTTATCTGGTTCTAATTGTCTACAGATAATTGAAATAAAAGTGTTTCTAAGTTTTTCGCACTACATATCAATATTAGTAATAATAAATTATCGAAATATAACAACAAAAAATCAATGATTTCATTTCAAAATCCCAATTGTAAAGCAAAAAGAAAAATAACTATGCTTTTAAATCTCCGACGAGCGCAATATAAGCTTCTTCTTCTATGATGTGTGATTCTGCAGCGGTCGTATTGCAGATCCCTTCTTTTAACTTTTTATGCCCTTTGTCATTTAGTTTCTCAAAAAGTCTCTTGATTATAAAGCTTCCAGGAAGAAACGAACTTGTTCCTATTTCTAGTTAACACTCATAATTATGTGCGTGGATAGTATACTAATATTCTTACGTAAGATGCATGAAATACCGGCAGTGAGCGGAAATCACCCAGAACCAATCTAAACTGTACGAGCAGTATAGAGCCACTTCCCGCTGCACTATCTTCCCTGAATTACCTAAGGACACTCCACAGCTCTCAGTTGCAGCACATCTGATGCTGCTTGAATGCGGAAGACTATACAAGTTATATATATTTTCTTAACATTCAGGGGTGTCAGTTTCTCTCTCCTCCCCCTTCGCGCCAAGAAGTGACAGTATGAGCGTCTCGTCCCGTTCACGTGACTCGCGCTGAATATCGAGCAGGCAGCTGAGTAAAACAATTGCCTCGCGACGAGGATACGGCACGCGGGGAAGCCCCCGAGGGGTCAGAGGGGGCTGATTCGATTGCTGTTGGCGACAAAGGAGAGCACAGCAGCATCTCAGGACTTACGGGCACACACGTATAAACAAATACGAATTCTACAACCGTCTTCGGCACCCCTTACCTCCTCCCGTGTCTTCCATCGGATCTCGAGATCTGTCAGCGTTTCTCCTTATTGCATTAGGAAAAGGAGAAGGCATGAAGAATGGGGCTTTCACGTGTTGACGCCTCCACAACTCGACTAGAATACAGGTCTTTCAAGCATTAGATCTATGTCTTATGTCAAATTACGTGAATTATAACACTTTAAAAATATCGTCATTCTGTCACGTGGGCAAATCTGCTTAACTATCTTAATAGATTTCCTGTGTTCATATGTCCATACCATCGGTTCCTCCGGCACGTCACCATCGCATTCCTCTCGAACACTGCATGCCGTGTGGCCCAAAACATTGATGTAGTCATACAGTGCAAATTTTAAAGATAGTAATAAGTGGATAATCGACATTGTATCAGCATCCTCGATACCACCTCCTCTGCAACAAGGGTAACACCTACTCATTAAAATTACCTCCAAATGTTATCTGATTAGATTGCTATTCATTGCCATGTAGTTACATACCTGTATTAAGTGCATATCATAAAGGGCGTAGTCTGTTGGTTAAATTTTCTTCGTAGCTTAAGGGTCGTATTCATTGTCGTCTCTTGAGTAATACTTAAAAGGTTCCCTTGTGTAATAGAAAAACAGAATAATATTTATTTATACATCCACTTCGAAGGCAATGTCTTGTATGAGATATTTTCTCAAGTAAGTCCTTGTGTATATGTTTCTTAGACAACATCTGCGAGATAGCGGGGAAACATTTGGTGACGTTGTCATATTTCAAATGTAAGTCAATTTTTTATTACCTATGCCTACGCATTTTGATGTTTTCGGTTATCTATTTTTGTTTTGTGCCGGACATTTTTCCGGATGTGACAGAAACTGATAGCACATTGCTCCAAAATTAATCTACAAGATCGTCTTGACTGCAACCAAATATTGACATGTAATGTTTAATCACACCTTAAAAAATTCAACACTTCTTACAGATCATTTCAGAAAGTTATTAACGATTTAAAATCAATTTTAACATGGGTGCTTACGACAGATAATAACCATATTTTAGGGTAGAACAAAAATAAGTTTAAATATATTCTTTGCACTATGTAGTTGCATTAAAACAATGCAATTTTTCTAAAGTCCCGAATAAATTTCACAAAAGGATAGTACTCAATTGATTCTAGCGTAGTGAACAAACGTCCCTAAAGAAAATAAACTCTAATATAAATAACTCTTTTTTATGGTAAGTGTAGGAATTTCTATTATATTTTCATGAACTAAATGCGGACGCCAATGTATTTAAAGAACGTGCAAACCAGATGCATAAGTGGTGTTATCTGCACCCCAGTCCCATATACCTGCTATCCTGACTGTTAACGCAAAACACAGTCAGTGTGCCCTAAAAAAGCGGAGTTACAGTTCGGAGGTCACGTCGGCAACACATTGCGCGTCTCCGAATTCCATGCCGCTCCGCGCTTATAACTATTTAGCATTTTTATAGTTAGTGATAAATAAATAAGTAAAATTACAATACAGTCCGCTTTTTCAACATCACACAAACACACGAACATTTTGGTCCTTCGAGCCGGATCGATATAAAGGTTTTTATATCGGGCAAAATACACAAGTTCACATAGTGCGGTAGTGGCATCAAGTGCATCACAGCATCAAGTGCATCACAGCATCAAGTGCATCACAGCATCAAGTGAATCACAGCATCAAGTGCATCACAGCATCGAGTGCATCACAGCATCGAGTACATCACAGCATCGAGTGCATCACAGCATCACAGGGGCAATCGTGTGGGTAGCACACAGTTACAGCACCCGGGCAGGTAAACTCCACAGGTGGAAACAGCACACAGCAGTGGTCGTGTATTGGCAGGGTCTCAGCGCAGGGACGAGTCGCACGACAAAAGCAGGTCAGAAAGTTTATTAGCCCTATAAATTATCTTCGGTGTTCGTCAAGTGTACCAGTTCATTCAAATATGGAAGGCCTTGTATTCAAGAGAGGTTCCATAAAAGGCAAAATCACCAGATTTTCCAATTATTTGAACTCTATTTGTGATCCACTCAATTATAATGATTTGAAGTTAAGATTAGACAAGATAACAGGATGTTATGAAGAGTTCGAACAGGTGCAAACCGAAATTGAAGTTCAGCTAAAGGCACTTGACGAAGACGAAAGAAACGCATTTGAAACATCATATTTCAGCGTTGTCACAAAGGCTCAAGACATGCTTGAAAGGTACAATTCATCACAAAATTCACATTCTTCACACAGTTCAAGTAACCACAACGATTTTCAAGCTAGCATAAAACTTCCTGCCATAAACGTACCCACATTTGATGGCAATTTTGAAAAATGGAACCACTTTTATAGTTTATTCAAAAGCCTAATTGATGAAAATATTTCACTAAGAGCTCAGCAAAAGTTTCATTATCTGAAGGCAGCACTCACAGGAAGCGCCTTGCAGTTAGTGGAAGCTTTAGAAATTAATGAAGAAAATTATGATGAGGCACTGAGGATTTTAAAAGCTAGATATTCTAATAAAAAGCTAATAGTTACTTCACACATAAGATCGTTATTTGAGCTGCAATCGGTTCAAAAGGAAAGCTTCAGAGACCTACAGAAGTTTGTAGATTCAGTGCATGCACACAAAAGTGCTCTGAAAACAATGAAGGTCTCTGAAAAAGAGTTGAGTGATCTTTTATTGATAGCGGTAGTATCAAGCAAGCTAGATAAAACGACACTCAAAGAATGGGAAGTGTTCTCGGCAAAACAGTCCGACACTGCTTCATTCAATGTGTTTCATGACTTTTTGCAGAAGAGATGCAGTGTATTAGAATCGCTACATACACATTCAGACAGTAACTTTCAAACACAACGCAACACCAGGTTTCAATCAAAACATAATAATAATAGCAACACACAGCCGAGATCTAGTTCCTTTGTTCACACCAGCCAGGTTCAAACAAAGAACTGCCCTATTTGCCAAGAATCACATAATTTTTATACTTGTAAAAAACTACTAGACGTGACAGCGTCAGAGCGCAGCAAGGAGGTAATTAGGCTCAAGTTGTGCCTCAATTGTCTCGGTTCTGGCCATATGGCTGCAAAATGTAACCGTGGTGTTTGCAAGATTTGCCGTAAACCACACAACACTTTACTACACGTTCCAAATTCAGATAGGTCACAAAGTACATTAAACAATTTAGCTGTCAATCAAGAGAGAGGTGACATGGCATCGGCTAGCTCATCTTCAGAACAGGAAAACCATTCAACGGTAGTAGCAAGCAACTTGCTTGCTCATAACCAGCTAAAAAAAGCATCACAGGCAGAGACAAAATCTCAAATATTGTTAGCAACTGCACTAGTTGATGCAACAAGTGTCAAAAACCAAAAGATTCAGTGCAGAGTACTTCTGGACTCTGGAGCCCAGTCAAATTTCATAACGGAAGATCATTGTAAAATCCTAGGCTTCAAACCAGAAGCCGAAGATATGATAATCAAGGGAATCAATCACAGTATTTCTCACATCAATCGATCAGTATCTCTCACAATCTGGTCCCGTTCCACTAACTACAAGGTTACTTTGAAGTTTTACGTCATACCAAAAATCACTGAAAATCTTCCTTCAGTAAGCATTGACCTCCAGCTAATCAAAATACCCGAAAATTTGTTCTTAGCTGATCCAAGCTTCCATAGTACACAGAAAATTGATATGCTTGTAGGTGCAGAAGTGTATTTCCAATTGCTTTCACCTGGCCAAATAAAAATTGATAAAAATGGACCCATTATGCAAAACAGCAAATTAGGTTGGATCGTAAGTGGCGTAGTTAAGCAACAGCATACAACAGCCAACAATCAATTTTCTCACTGTCATTTAAGTGTATCAAATGAAATGCTGAGTAATCAAATAAAAGCGTTCTGGGAAACAGAAGAGCTAAGCAGAGAAAAAACATATTCGAAAGAGGAGGAAGCATGTGAACAACACTTTTCGCAAAATGTAACACAGTCGGATCAAGGAAGACTTTCTGTTGCTTTACCTTTCAAGAATAATTTGCACTTATTAGAAAAATCTAAAGAAATGGCTCTGAAACGATTTACTCACTTAGAAAAGAAATTTCAGAGGGATGAAAATTTTAAGCAACAATACGCCAGTTGCATGCAAGAGTATTCAACATTAGATCACATAGAGTTAGCAACAGATGATGAAGGAAAGGGTTATTATATACCACATCGTGTAGTTATGAAAAATGACAGTACATCAAGCAAGATGCGAGTAGTATCTGACGCCAGTGCACGTACGTCATCAAACATATCTTTAAATGACACATTAATGAAGGATGCAGACATCCAAAGAAACACAGATATTGACCGATGGTATCATGTCAGCTCCAATCAAAATCCAGCAGACGCTTTATCACGGGGTTTGTTACCAGATCAGCTTGAAGACCATAAGTTATGGTGGAACGGACCTACATGGGCTTCCAATGATGAAACTAGTTGGACACTAACAAATATGAACTCTAATAACTGTAATGACTTAGTAAATCAGGAGAAAAAGACAAAGGTATGCTATCTAGCTACCACACAAACTAGCATCAACGAAATCATAACAAGATATTCCTCATTATCTAAACTAAAACGCGTGGTTGCTGCATGTTTAAGATTTAAGCACAAAACACTGAAGTGCAATAAAATTCATGACGACACTGCTCTTGAATTAGGTCATGCTCTTAAAATTCTCTTGAAACGAGTTCAAGAAGAAAGTTTCGCAGAAGATCTTCATCAGTTGCTTCAAAAAGGATGCGTCAAGAGAAGTAGCAAAATACTAGCATTATCGCCATTTATAGACAATGATGGTTTGATTCGAGTTGGAGGAAAATTGCAACTATCACAGCTTCCTTATTACAAGAAGCACCCTGTGCTTCTTCCAGCAAAACATCATTTACTTGATCTCATTGTTGAAGACGAGCACAACAATTATCACAATAAATGCACAACTATTTATTCCGACAATGCCACAAACTTCGTCAAGGCCAATAAGCATCTGAAAGAAGTCACCAGTATTCTGGCATCACAAGATCATTGCAGCTCTATATGCAATTTCGCTGCTGATCAATCAGTTCAGTGGCACTTCATCCCTCCAAGGTCTCCCCATTCCGGAGGACTTTGGGAAGCCGCCGTAAAATCAATGAAGCACCACATCAAGCGTATAAAAGGAAGGTCGGTACTCACCTATGAAGAATATTATACGTTCCTGGTGCAAACCGAAGCATGTCTCAATTCTAGACCTTTGGTGCCTAGTTCCAACGACCCCAACGACCTCTCTGCCATTACACCTGCACACTTTCTTATCGGCGACTCCTTGACAACAACACCCGAAGTTCATCATGAATCTACCCCAGACACCGATTGCCCTAGATTCCGATCCATGTCAAGATGGAATCATATCCAAATGGAAAAGATGGTCGTTAGAGTATTTGTCCCAGCTGCAACGTCGCAGTAAATGGTTATCGACTACGAGGAATCTACAGCCTGGGGATATGGTCATCCTTCGAGAAGAAAACCTCCCGCCTCTCCAATGGAAGCTGGGTCGAGTCCTACAGGTGTTCCCAGGAAGTGATAGTGTAGTGCGGGTAGTTGAAGTGAAAACCGCTACCGGAGTATTACGCCGTGCAGCTAACAAAGTTTGTTTATTGCCCATTTCGGAGGCAAAGTGAAAATTCCCTGTTATGTATATATGTCCCTGAACAATATGTGAAGGCAATGTTTTTCTTTATATGTTATGCATGCTTATTTTTATTATGTATTAAGTTAGTTGAAATCGCTTAGGCGTTTCAAAGGGGGCGGCATGTAGGAATTTCTATTATATTTTCATGAACTAAATGCGGACGCCAATGTATTTAAAGAATGTGCAAACCAGATGCATAAGTGGTGTTATCTGCACCCCAGTCCCATATACCTGCTATCCTGACTGTTAACGCAAAACACAGTCAGTGTGCCCTAAAAAAGCGGAGTTACAGTTCGGAGGTCACGTCGGCAACACATTGCGCGTCTCCGAATTCCATGCCGCTCCGCGCTTATAACTATTTAGCATTTTTATAGTTAGTGATAAATAAATAAGTAAAATTACAATACAGTCCGCTTTTTCAACATCACACAAACACACGAACAGTAAGCCTCCCGCAAAGGCCTATGGCGCTGTAAGTGCTGCGAGAGGATAAGTGTCGGTGCACATTAGATTTAAAACACTGCAGCTTATAGCCGTCGGGAAACAAATTCCAGGGCAGCCCATTCCACAGCGCCGAAGTTCTCCAAAAGAAGGAGTGCTGGAGGAGACTGGTTTGGGGAGTAGGAACCTCGACCTGGTAAGGATGAGCTCGCAGAGCCTCTCTAGAGTTCTTCATTCGGACAGATTTTGGTGTTATTGTCTGGGAGAGCTCACTCAAACATCTTCCGTGATAGAGTCTGTAAAACAGGGATATGTCAGCCACCCTTCTTCGATGCCAGCTGTGGAGGTCCCCTGTGAGGCTAGGCGTACCGATTAATTTAAATGCTCTCTTCTGAATAGTGTCCAGAAGCTTTAGAGAGTGCTTCGCGGTGCATCCCCACACAGTAAAAAAAAATTGTCTCGGCTTGGAGTTGCGGTCTTTGTGTCTAATGTGCACTCACAAAAACTATTTTACACGGTCAAGAAATCGTCCAGATTTTGTATAACACTCTGTCGAACGTTGCAGTTTTCACCTGAAAAAGACAATAAATGCGTCATTCGACAGACTACTACAAAATATATTCTGTTTATATCACTTGTCCAATTTTAGTCCCGTATACTTTGTATATAATAGATTACATGCTGTTGGGGTCAGTGGGTCAATCGGTTTGATTATTGCTCTGAAAATAGTTTTAGGTGAACCAGTTATAGTCATAGTTATAGTAATTTTTGAGACTTATCCTTTGATTGTTTCTCTGTTTTATCGTGCTCTACTAGTTCGTCAACAAAACTGTACATATATTTGAACACAAACTTTTACTGATGTTTCGGCTACTTTTGTAATTTTTGTCAAGTACAAAATTTGGCATAAATATAATTTGGAATAAGTGGCATTGTTTGACAGTTGTGCCAAGAAACAGCTTTTATTTTTTGTGAACTAAACTCCTAAGTCGGTGATCCTGAAACCTTAAAGAAGTGTTTTATTTGCATTGTTGATGAATTCCAAATGAGCGCCCGTAATACATCAGTGACTTATGATAATCACTTTACACGGTCATGAAATCGATCAGATTTGTGACCTTGAAGAAATTATTGAAGAAATTGACAAATTAGGGCATACTGTAGTTTATTGAATTTTTTTGGGGAATTCCAGGGTATTTGGGTTTGCCGACAATACCAACTTCGTAATGACAGGTCTTAATTTGAGACTATTATAGTAATAGTTTGCTATTTTTCTTTTTTATATGATATTTTTAATGTTTTTGTATCAACTTTATTGTTTTTAATATTTATACCCCATGCACAGTGCTTGAGCACTCCTATGGGGTTAATTTGATGTTTATTGCCCAAATGCTTTTCACGCATTAGTTATTCTTTTATATCTATGTACAACTTTTTCTTCGTGGCTAAATAAACATTATTATTATTATTAATCAGTTGAAGACTGAGTGATAACGATTGGCATTATTATCAACTGTCTACATAGTATATTGGTAGAACTTTATAAATGACAATATATTCTAGAATTCTTTCTGTTAGTTTCTTCACGAAAGTCACAAATCTGGACGATTTCTTGACTGTGAAAAGTAGTTTTATTAGTTTTTCTTACCTCATCTATTTCGGTATCTAACAAACTATAAAGAAAGCTGTAAAAATGTATGACTCACTCTTTAGTTTAGAAAACATTGATCAGATATCTATTTTTTACAGATGGGCCATTATAGCGCAACAGTATCTAACAATTACTGACGTTCTTTTACCTAATAAAGAACCTGAGTAGCTGCATGATCATTTTCATAGGGTTCCGTGAATATTTTTTAACTGCAACTCTGAACAATTTTACAGTGCTTGCTCAGCAAACTGGTTGGACATATGCACCATAAGCTTTGGTAGCTTCGACAATAAAGCAAAAGTCATGAAGGTTTCATTACAGGGCTTTGTGGGTTTGGCAAAAAAGATTACAGCTCACCTACTTGTTGGTTTTATCCCCACCCCTAGAGGCAATACTACTGATGTACTATAGATGTAGAGTAGCCAACAATTTATCGGGATTAGCATACTTGTGTGTATCCGAGATAACCACAGAACACCTCTTGATCTCATAAATATCACAAATATTTATACTACGTATACACAGGAAAAATCTATGTATGTAAATGTTACCTACGTTACCCCCTGCAAGAAAATATTTATGTAAGGAAAAGATTTATGCCCTTTGAGACAGTTGTTGGAAGGCAGCTCTCCCTGACGAGATTTCGAACAGAACCCTCCAAATGTGAGGGTGAATGCTGATTCATCGACACAATTTTTCAAGCGTGTACAAACCCACGTAGAGAGAAATGCGATTTGACCTTTGTGGGAATTTTTCGATAATCTGCTTTTCGTTTGGGTGTAGTACACAGAAGATCAGAAGTAAACAGATAATAAATTCATCGAGTTGCTCGCTCTCAAGAATACTAGAATGTTTTAATTAATAGTTTGGAGCAAATAGCACCAAAATCCTGATTTATAAAAACGTCTAAAAACCAATAAAGATTTTTTAATATCAGTTTTTGGGTACCATTTGCCTTCCTCCAGCTTTTCAAAGTTTTGGTCATTTAAGACCATTGCGTCTTGGTGTATTGATTATTCACTGACACAAGTTTTTTGTTCATCCTTTTATTAGCAATCAAATTTAAAATTCTATGAGCTGGTTTTCAGAATAGAACATTTTACGAAAATTAATGTACAATAAATGGCATGGTGCATCACCCAGCGATTTCGCCTCTATTTCTCCTAGAAGATCCATTGGCCAAATTTTTATTTGTTGTCTAATACATGTAGAAGAAGCCTACCTATTTGATTCATATGACTTTCTAATTTTAGGTGGTGTTTATTGGCTCTTTCATGGATGAATGTCGAAATATCGAAAGTGTTAAGGTCATCGTGTAATATGTGGTTGGATACGTACCATGGTGCATGTACGATGGTACAGAGAATTCTTGATTGACATCTTTGGATAATGAGTGTCATTGATTTTTTTTGGCACAACTCCAAAGTTCGATTCCATATGTCCATATTGGTTTGATAACTGTTTTCCAGATCAGCAGTTTATTTTCGATTTATAGTTGATTTCTATAACTTACTTTAATTTGTTTTGTTTTCTTGATTATATGTTTTCCAATTCAGTTTTTCATCAAAGTGAAGCCCTAGATATTTGACTATTTCTGTTTATGATATATCCCAACTAAAAATAATGAAGATAAGCAAGTATTATCGTCATAAGCTCCTGCTCTATTTTGGTAACTATTTGATTTTGTGTGCGGCCAATATATTGATATGATTGAGTAGAAGGTTCGGTTGCTGCCTGCTTTTTTTTACGACTCCCTGCTCCAGTTCATCAGAATCAAAAAAATTATCTAGCTAAAACGAATTTGAATCGAGTAGGGGCAGTAGTCGTTTTTCCTTAATTTAAATTCGACAATATTTTGCAGTAATCATGGTTGCCGTGATTGCTCCTAATTACTTTTATGTAAAGACTACCTTAGACTATACAATTTCTTATGCAAGAAGTTAAAGACCAAATATTGTTTGGCGTCAATTTGCTCTCATATTAGATTACATAATTTCTTGTCCAAGAATTAGTTCACTATCCTGCTGATTACGTCCTGTTCAAAGGTCTTATTATGCAACTTATCGATTATAGATATCAATTATAGTCAAAGTCGTCAGATTTAACATACCGAATCAAATGTGTTGCAAAAAAAATTAATTTTTAGTAAAATTCTTATCGATTAATTAACTCTCCCGGTGATGGAGA
This sequence comes from Callosobruchus maculatus, assembly GCA_951848785.1. Lineage (NCBI taxonomy): Eukaryota > Metazoa > Arthropoda > Insecta > Coleoptera > Chrysomelidae > Callosobruchus > Callosobruchus maculatus. The sequence continues at coordinate 1,546,881 of CATOUR010000126.1, forward strand.
AATATATTGCTAGAACGTAATCAAAATTTAAGTTTTTTTTATAAGTAAAATCGCCTATAAAATTGAAGAAGAATGTATGCTGCTGATCAGGAGGGATAAATTGAAGATCATGAAGTGAACACCGTTGAAATGCGTACAAAGCCAGCAGTCCAAGGAGAGAGAGCAGCTAAAGATAGGTTAGCTAAATTACAATGTACAATTTCAGTATCTCAAGCCAATACCTCATACAAGGCTTTCACGGGCTTTCGAGGTGGCCATATTTGTTAGTACAAATAAATAAATAAAATAACTAAATAAATATCTATCTTACGTTGCAAAGAAATCGTGGACAGGGGAATTAAGAGGTTCACGACTCAACGAAAAAAAATCATCGGATTCAAACTAAAACCAAAGCAAGTAAAAGTAACAAAACACAATCCGCGTAATTTTCAAACAGAAACTTTTGTAAACGGGTTAGATTATAAAGCGTCGGGTCGCATTATGATTTTTTCCCCTGTAGGCATACGCTGGGCTTAGAAATAATGTTGAAGTAGAACATGTTCTAATTTCGGCACAATGTTTCTTAAGAAGAGACGAAGTAAATAGGAGTGACAGTATCGTATCACCCTCCGATCTTGCACTATTCACGGACCTCACAAACCAAAACCTGAAACTTCAGTGTAACCTTGGGAGGTATGCCATAATCTTCCAAGCAGTAGCCATAGAGTTGGGAGTCAGAGAGCTGAACAACCGACCCCTGATGAACAAATCTATGAAAATCCCTTCAGATAATAGCCAGGCTGTCCTAAAGGCACTGAGCTCCAAGCGGGTTGACTCAAGGCTCGTATGGAAGTGTATAAATCTCGTCAATGAAACAAAGGAACAAAGTAACCCTGGTTTAGGTCCAGGTCCCACCGGGGTGGAAGGCAATGAATTGGCCGACACACTCACAAGAGGAGGAACCGAATTTGCGTTCATCAGTTGCGAAAAGCAGTACCAGGAAAACCATCTCTGATTGGGCAGAGAGGAAAGCACTCCTGCACCGGCGAGATACACCAGATCCACTACATTCAAAAGCGTTCATACTATACCCCTCTATTCAGCCCCCCCCCTCCCCCCGTCCCCCACGTGGATCCTAGTCGGTACACTAATGTAGATCATTGCGCAATACTCAGATGCGCATTTTAGTCTAGTTAAGGCAATAACGCGTAATTTTCGTGTCCGGTAAGAAACCGGATGACGCTTGGTATTTGAGTTCTAGAGGCAGTTTGGAAACTTTTTTGTCATAGCACCATAACTCCAAAATGGGAGGGATTGAAGATAGAGGGGGGTGTTAAAACGTGAAAAAAAAATCGTCAAGTAACCGAATAAAAATACGGTGGCATTTTAGTGTACCTACCAACTAATGTTCCAAAAAATCGTCATCTAAAATCTACGGGCGGTTTGCGCGTACCGATTTTTTTAAAATGAACAAAAAAATAATCGCGACAAAACTGGTCTGGCCTTGATTGAAAATTCTTTGTTTCATTTGTAGATAACACAAACAATACTGTCATCCGTTTCTGCTGGGAAGTTTATAAGAAATATGAGCTTGAAGTTCGATTTTTCACGTCATTTTCGTTAAAAATGGTTACAAAATTGTTCGTATTGTTTAAAACGGATGACGTTTTTTGTACATGTTCCTGGGAGGTCCAACAACGACATGTAGCAATGTCATCCGTGTCTGTCTAACCACATTTTTCAACCCCTATAGGGGGTGAAATTACTGACAATGGTGATTATTGAATGCCTTGTACGGTGAACTCCAAATAGATGTGAGCCACAGTAGAGACAATAGGGTCGCAGTGGAAGGAGGTATAATCGCCCCAATCACTATGAACCTAACGTAACCTAACCATGGTACTGGCATATCTATATTGTTCAAGAACTTGAATCAAATCTTGCAAAAGAAATTGTGTTGTTTAAAGCCGTCTTAATATCATAACAAATTACCTTAGCCAAGGAAAGGGAGAGGATAGAACGCGCGACTGACATTTCTGTTACCAAATAGCACCAAAAAAGTGCCAAAATTCACCTGTGATAAAGTGATTCCTAGCTCCTTCCTGCTGCTGTGGCTTTTACAACCGTAAGCTGCGCACCCTACCATTATGCACACCACAATATTTTATATTGGTCTTAAAAACGCTAAATATCATAAAAAAATATTTTGGTGGCTATTCATTTTCGGTAACAGCTATAATGACAGCTAATTCATATAGCATCAAACGGGCGTGCGGTATCCCCTCTATTTCCTTAACTAAGCAACAGATACAGTAAATTTAACGATTAACGGTTACCTACTGGAAATAAAGTGTAACCGATTGCCGATTTCAGATTATATCGAGAGTAATCAATTACCTGCTTCATCGATTACAACACTGTAATCGATTTCAGATGAAAGTAATCGAATACCTTCAAAATCTATCAACAACTCAACAAAATACGATACTGCGTAAGTATCCTATTGCTCTTGTCAAGGAGAACCCCAAATCCATCCGTATATCGTATGACTAATCCAGATTTAATGTAGAGATAAGAACACCAACCGACAGACCCATCAACAAGGAACGTCTTCCTGTAATATTGTCGTGCTAAACCCTTTGATCTGGCTGTCGCTTTGAAAAAGTTCGGTATGACACAGTGATATATCAGAACGGTGGCTGACGTATAACACGGTGCCCTTAGGGAGCTAGCAGGGACAGTCACACGCCGAGATACGGTCACAGCGATCAAACCCTCAGGGCTGAAGGGATTTACACACTCCCACCGACAGAAGAAGATCAAAAGTGCTGGGAGTCTGCTCATTTACAGCTATCAAAATGATATATACTTGTATATACGAGGAATACTTTTTATGTTTTTGTCATGCTAGGATGAGGAGTTGTAGTATGAGTATAATTTTTCCAGCTTATTTACGTCTGAATATATCGGGTGTCTCAGAATTTTCTTCTTGACACGTGATATTTTCGTAACAAAAAACGGTTCAAGCAACAACTGAGTTGTAATTCTGAAGGTATTATAGGGTCTCTTATAATATCACGCATTTAAAACTTTTATTTACGTCAACACTGAAAACTCAGACCCCCTTGAAAAGCATACTTAGTTCTGGATGTTTTTAATACGAAAATATGACGCCTCAAAGAAGTCTTTATTTTATTAACATACTAGCTGACCCGACAGACGCTGTCCTGTCTTAGCTATGAATATTGAAATTGAACTTATAACTGCAATAAATAATAATTACGTACCTGAAGAGCATAACGATCATTGAAATACTTTTTGATATCCAACATGTTTTGTTTCGTTTTCGGGCCCATAAATAAATAATGATGATTTTGTTAACACGGAACAGGCTACATGACCATGTGGAAAACATGCATTATCAAGATTGATCCCACAAATGTTCAACGACTGTCCTTGTTATTTAGTTATCGTCATGCAAATGCAAGCCTCACTGAAAATTGCCATCCCTTAAAGTCGAATGGCATGTTGTTTAAAATCATAGAGATGCGTGGAATCAAGACCTCTTCGCTTTTGTATTCCCTGTATTTTTAATCAATTTTACGTTTTTCCTCTGAACGTATTTCCGACCCAAATTCAAGTAGAAAAGTTCACTTAAACATGTGCCTAAAGTCTGGTCTTCAAGATACATGGTGTCAAATTTTGGAAAATATAGAATGTATACCACTGACCTTAAAAAAAATGAATATTGTTTTTCAGACGAAACAGATGAAAATCCAACTTTTCTGTCTTTTGATGTCCCTTCGTATCCCACTTTGTTTTGGAGGAAAAAAATAAAAACCACTTCATAGCCCGTCGAAAAAGTGGAGCTATGAAATGAAGTGGTGTTTATTTATTTGTTCCAAAACAAAGTGAGATACGAAGCGACATTAAAAGAAAAGAAAAGGTATTTTTATCTGTTTAATCTAAAAAACAGCATTTAATTTTTCCAAAGCTAGAGCCGTACATCTCTTTGCTAGTATTCTCGTGGGATTGCCCCTCGACCCCCGACACGCCACTGGAAAAGATAATTATCTTCTAATCAGTGGTGACTTCGTCTTCTTAATGCAGTGAAAGGCTACAGATCAAAAAAACGGCTCATTGATTTTTAAGTCATTGATAAAAATCAATTTCATTTCCAATCTTTCACACCCTGTATCTTGAAATCCAGAATCTTCAAGCTACATGTCGATCCATTGTTTATTCAGGGTGACTTCACATTATTATGGACATTCAGATGGGACATGAAGCCTTAACATGCTCAACTTTCAAGATACAGGGTGTCAATGTTTCCTTTTGTTTTGGTTTTATCTCAATTATCCCGCAATAAAATGGCACAATTATGTATCGGTAATTCAACCACGGTTTTGCTAACATGAATATAGGCGTCACCTACGGCATATCGAACTCTTTTAAATTAAGGAAACTTTTTTCCGTTTTGGAGCATCAACCTGAGTATTAAAAACAACGTTTCCCCAATATGTGTTACGAAAAAAAGGTATACTTTGTTTAAGTCCCTAGAGGTAACAGTTTTCGAGATAGCCTTTACTATAATATCCAAGGCAGCCCAATTACTTGTAAAATGTGATCAAAGAATTATCGGTTTTCTGGCACAAATTAATATTAGGTAGATCAAAAAACATGTTTCAAATATATCTAGTTTTTAAAATAGGTGGTGTTGAAATTTGAGAATACTTCGTAAATGGTATTTAAAACTATGAGCCTAAGCCTGATATTCATTCGTGCAGAAATCCCGATAATTATTTTGATCGCAATTTACAGTTCAGTCGCATTGAAAATTTCAATGAAGATTATCTCGAAAACAGTTACATCTAGAGACTCAAACAAATCATACCTTTTTCATGTAAAACATATTGAGGGGATTTTTTTGATACATTGATGCAGCAAACCGGAAAAGAGGTTTGATAATTTAAATCCGTTCAATGTCCCTTGGGTGGCGTCCTCTATTCATGATAGCAAAACGATGGTTGAATTTGGATTTTTCACCTTAAAAAACTGCCGATATGTAATTTTATATCGTTGTGCCATTTTATTGCGAAAGAATTGAGAAAAAACGAAAATAAAAGAAAACATTTTGACACCCTGTATCTTGAAAATGAAACATTGTTAGGCTTCATGTTCCTATCTCAACGTTCATAGAAATGTGGGGTCTATCACCTGTCAAGCGTTGTCGGTCGATTATACGGACACCCTGTATGAGCTTTTTTTATTTGAATTTGAGTCATAAATATGCTTTTGAAATTACGGTCTATCAATAATTAACACTCTGTATACGCATTTGTCATTATTTATACGACGCACAATTGACGTTTAAACATCTAACACCTAACCGGTATTTTTGACAGCAACGTCATACATGACAACAATAACAAACAAATCACTAACACTACACACCCTTCGTAGTTGTCAAGTTTACTTACATTTTTTCAAATTTCTAATGTTCTGAATAATTTTCCTTAGATTTCTTCCCGTAAGAACCTTCTACGAAGTAATAGCAAACTTATAAAAAAAGATGGATGAAATTGGTGAAGCCGTTCTCACGTGATGCCGTGACCAAGGGAAAAAGGGACTTATTTTTATATATAGAGATTATGCTTATGACTTACTTACGAGAAAAATAGGTCCATGAATAAAATTCAGGGTCCTACAAGATTTTAAATAAAATCAGGATTTGACCCGTGTAGGAAACTATTGGGTTCTACTTATAAAAAAGATGGGGTGAGTTTTAAGCGTTGAGGTAGAAAAAAATGTTTTGAAAGCATGGTATTATAGACCACTCAGTTTTTGTTTAAACTTTTTCTTGTAACGCCAGTATCGCGTATCAAGGAAATTATGGGAATAAGTGCACTATATCTCACTATATAGGCAAAGCTATAATTATTATCTTATCCCAAGGATGTGATATTTTATATTACATTAAGTAAACATTTTCATCTCAAAACTGGAAAAGTCTTGAAAGTAAGCATACCGAAATCATAAATCAAGTAGTTAGTATATGACTATGTTGAACAGAAAATAGTAAGTATATGATTTATGAGAAAACTACAAATTGACCGAAGTATTTTATGATCTTGACGCAAACAGCTCAAGAGTTGGAAGAAGCGTCTGAAAGTACTGTACAGGCATTCCGTAGTTTTACGTTATATAATTGGATCAAAAGCCAAACTATGCTAATTTGACAGGAAAATCCATACACGTCAAGAGGACTAATAAATTGCACGACATAGTTACTTCCATTATTTAATGTCATACAAGAGTGTTCCGAAGTTGTTTTCTTGACTATCATTGGATCGATAAGGAATGACATTGTACACTACTGTTATTTAGACTATACAAGGTGCTCCAAAAGTGTTGTGCCAAACCTAAGGAGTTTACATAGGGGATGACTTTGGGAACATTTTTAGACTAGACTACTACTAACATGAGCCGTTCTGGCTACAGAGTCATTTTGAGTGATATATTATGTACTGTCGCATGCTCAAGCTTGGAATAGGTAGTAATGTTATTATCTGAAAGGCATACTGATTAAAATCGTGTCCCAAAATGTGTCATTATCTCCCGGTCTATTAATAGCTTTGAGTTTTTTTTTGAGATAAACGAAAAAAAAGGTATGAAACAATAAAAATGTTTGTCTCCTCACATAAACAGTGGATTCCTGAATTCTTATTGAAATTTCTTTTGCGGAAAAGTGTTGCCTTTAAGCTGCGGGAATACAAGCTATACTGTGGTTCCGACATGACGGTGTACCTACACATTTTACCTGTCTTGTGCAGGATCACCTAAATCAAAAATTTTCAGGGTGATGGATAGGAAGAGATGGACCTATCAGGTGGCCAGCGCGGAGTCCCGACTTAACGCCGTGATGGTCATCATTTTGACTCTTTATTATAACATCCTTCGTTCTCAGTAACAAGAAGTTGTCAGATATTGATGCGTTTTAGTCAGGAAGGTGGTCAATACGTTTTCATTTTAGACCTTAAACTGCAAGTGATTCTGTAGCCAAAACGGCTCATGTCAGACTATGGGTCTTTGTGTAAAAAAATGTTCTCCGAATCGTCCTCTATAAACTACTTAAGTTTGGCACCACCTTTTTTGAACACCCTGTATAACCACTTGGTAATTATTGTAGAGCTTCTGAGTCGCTGTTGGTGTGCAGGGGTTTAGGCGCGCTAGACAGGCGGGAGCCATCCCCGGTGCCATAAATCTCAAAATATACTGAGCAGCCACAATCGGTGTAAGATGCGAGGGGCCCATTAAATTACCGGCGCACGGCAAATTGACGGCTGCCTTCCTTTGGACACCTGTGTCCTTAAACAGTGCGGCGCGTTAGCCGTCCCTGCGTCAGGGACCTCAATGAGAAACCGACTCAAGTAAGATTGTTTTCTCGCGTTATGTTGTGGGTATAGTAGCTGATTCTGCGAATAGGGTACTTGCAGAAAAAACATTATGTCGTTTACGCGTTCCCTAGAGTCTAGTAAACATGACAAAATCACTTGTTTGATTTTTTGGAATCGGCTGTGAGAGATATTCCAAAAATTATTTCAAATGCCTGAAAATGCCGCGCAAACAACCTCTGACGTCAGTGATATTCTATAGTGATGGGATGTAAAGTATTGATATTCGATATCGAACGCCAGTGCTAACCTAGCATTTTGACATTGATCATTATAACCACAAAACACAGTCACACACAAAAGTATACTCTGTTACCTGATACTTTAAACTGGCTTGTCGTCTATTTGATTGGTGTTGATTGGGAATCCTGCGATCCGGACCGTATTAGTAATATTCTTACCTTATTTAAAGCGTAATCATCATCACTCAGATCAGGCATACTGATATACTGAAAGAAACGCTGGATTTTCCAAGAAAATGTAAAATAAGCATAGAGACTTCACAGCTTAGACGAAAACGTCACCAAGTGTCAATTCTCGTCATTAGTAGTACTTGCACTCAGTACAGCCCGGTATTCCTTCAAAGCTTAAAATTGATACGTCAAGACTGCATCTGGGGTATTTTTAATTATCACTAGCCGAACAGCTGTTCGCTGTTGACACGGATGACAGTTTAAAGTATCGGGTAACAGGGTATACAAAAGTCAAAAGAATAAAGGTTAGGCTGTATTACTAATTCACTTTGTAGGGATGGGCTTGAATTAGATTCTATCTTTGGATTCATTCATAATGGGATGCGCCGAAATAAAATGATGCGAATTTCGGTCACAAACAGGATGAACTGTGATACCTATCAGATATAAAAATGTATTGCAACGAAAATGCTAGTGGGTTAATTGCCTGTTCCAAATATGTTTATGTATCAATAAATTGAGTCGCATTGTTAAAGAATTCAGATCATCTCTAGTTTGCAGTTGAATCTCACTGATCTGTGCTGTAGCAGTATCGATTGTTGATATCAATAAGATACCTGTGACGTCAGCCCTTGTTTTAAGTCACGGGGAAAAATTTGAATATATTCTTATTTTATTTTGCAAATATCTTTTTTTAAAATCATGTTTTTTGTTTCCTACTGCTTCTTGATATGGTTTTCTTTACGCTATGTATACCCCCGAGACGATTTCACGACCTCTGCAAGTATCCTATTATAAAGTTTTCGTAGTAAGTATAAAGAAAAAGCATGTATCTTTCAGTTTCAGTCGTTTTACTGTGATCTACAGATAATAATACTATCCTTAGTAATAATAATATTGATTTACTTCCTATGTTCATGACAATGCTGATGGTACACAATAAATATAAAGTAACAGATATAGTCCAGGCGGTAGGGGTTTTTTGGCAGGACATCCAAATTCTAAGATTTATGGATTTATAGAGATAACAAAATTCACCCTCCACCCCCTCCCCCCCCCCCACCCTCGAGCAGCAACCTTTTTTTCGATACAAAGACCACGCTATTTTGCAGCAGAGTTTTCATCTTCCCCCCCCCCCCCTCGAGCGGCAACCTCCCGAGGTCGCAAACTTAGGTGTTCATTCAGGTGACCATCTCACCAAATTTCATTTCTTTCCGACCTTTTGCGTTCGAAGGCTTTTGTAGGACTTAACGATTGGCTAATATCGTCTACCTTAACAACTAAAGAAAACAAAAAACAGATGTTTTTAAGGAGGAAAAATATATATATTAAGCATATGAAGGGGGTGTAAAAAGCTAGCTGTCTAGAATATTTTTTAGGTAGGTATACATTTCTAAGATGCAGAAACCTTATTTTATTAAATTACTATATATGTTATTCAATCACTGTCGTCTTAATGCGCTCTTTTTGGTTCGTTTTTAGTAATTATCATTGTTAGACACTTCAAAATGTATAGTTATGTTTTTAGTATATCCTACGTTTAATATGTAATACAAGCTTACTTCATACGACTGGTTATAGAAACACATATATTTCTATAGGAACTACCTGTAGATTTAAAACTAAAACAAACCCAAACGTCGTAGAAGAAACAAGCAATGTTTTGTTTGACCGCAAACCAAAAAATCCATACAAATTGTGAATATTCGGTAATTGGGAATAATTACGTTCCGTTTTTCTTCACAATGTGCCTGCCCTGCTTGCAGACTACAAAATAGATCACAATATTTGCAGCCGCAAATAAAATTGCAGAGAATTGCAAACTGTAAAGCTTATTTTATAAACAAGAAGCTTTGGGGTATAACCTGGGCTGTTTTGGCTACCACTCTACTATCTTCAGTTCTAGTATAGTTTCTGCTGCTCTAAATTATGCTATAGATTGAATTAGCAGTCCCTACACAAAAAGGTCGACTCCCAATTGAACCAAACAGTGAAAATCACAGTCACATTCTTCCACCACCTTGTACAGGCCAAACTTCAATATGAGAAAATTGTCTAAATCATTGGCAAAATCCAAATTATTCATATCTATAATGTTCATACGGACATTAATATCGATAAGATTCAGATCTTGAGTAATTTCGGCGCTTACGTCGATCAGTTAAGATTCAAATAAAGGATGCCTATAATAATTATATTGAAGATGTGCAGAATAGTTTTGCTAATAATCCTGGAATGTTCTGGTCATATACAAATATGAAAAATAACACATCGCGAATTCCGGGCATAATGAACTACCAGAATAGTACATATTGTCAGCCTGAATCGATAGTTGATGCATTTGGTCATTTTTTTAGCAGTGTTTATCATGTGTCTGGGTCAAATGATGGTAGTGACAACCTTCACCACCATGTTCATACAAATATACACCTTATTCAAGAACATGAAGTTGTTGCTGCCACCAATAAGCTTAAAGACAAGATGACCTCGGGTCCTGATGGAATTCCATCGTTTTTAGTGAAAGACTGTGCAGGGGCTCTGGTACCTATACTTACTGTGCTGTTCAATTTAAGTTTAAAATCTGAGACATTTACAATAGCTTGGAAAGAAGCTAATTTTTGCCCCGTCTTTAAAAATGGTGAAAAATCCAATATAGAAAATTATAGACCTATATCTCTGATCAACATATTTGCAAAGGTCTTTGAAATACTCGTAATCTTACATATAACCGTTTGTTCCCCTCAGTAAAAAATCAGATCTCACAGCATCAACATGGCTTCGTCACTAATAGATCTACTATCACAAACTTAGTTATTTTAACTCAATTTATATCTGAAGCTTTAGATGACAATAATCAAGTTGATGTTGTTTACACAGATTTTTCAAAGGCCTTTGATACAATTGATCATGGTGTTTTATTGAATAAGCTAGGCAATTTTGGACTTTCAGAAAGTAGTGTGCGGTTTTTCAAATCCTATTTATCAGAGCGCAAACAATTTGTGGCATATAATGGCTTCAAATCTAAATCGTACTTAGCTACGTCTGGTGTCCCCCAAGGGTCAAACCTTGGACCGCTGTTATTTATTTTGTTTATAAATGACCTTTGTGAAAGTCTGAGTTGTAGAAGGTTATGCTTTGCAGATGATTTGAAATTTTTTTCCTTAATCAAGGACACGCAGGACTGCTTAAATTTACAAATGCAATTGAATAATATTAGAATTTGGTGTGAATACAATAAATTACATTCAAATATAAGTAAATGCAAGGTAGTAAGCTACACTAGGCGCAAAACTTGTCTTATATTCAACTATAATATTGATGGGTCATCTTTGGTTAGGTGTAATACTATCAAATATTTGGGAGTTCTTTTTGACCAAAAACTAACCTTTACTTTCCATATTTCTCAAATAGTTTCTGACGCTCTAAAGTCATACGGATTCCTTGCTAGAAACTGCAGACAGTTTTATAACATTGGGTCTCTAAAAATTCTATATTTTACTTATGTACGCACCAAGCTCTAGTATGCAAGCCTTATATGGAGTCCAAATTATAAATGTCACATAAACAACATCGAAAGAGTACAAAGAAAATTTCTGAAATTTTTGTACTTCAAATCTGAAGGAATTTATCCAGAACAAGGCATCAGTAACTTTGAGCTCTGCGAACGTTTTGATATTAAGACATTAGAGTTCAGAAGGAAACTCTCATCATCTGTATTTCTCTTTAAACTAATGAATGATTCCATCGACTGTCCTGAAATCTTGCTGCAAATAAACATTAATGTACCTTCATTTACTTCTCGCAACTTTGTCACCTTCAAATTATCAAGAGCAAGAACTAATTAACTTAGTTAAATTACCCATATATGTTATGTGCAAATGTCTCAATAAAATTAGTTCTCACTGTGATATATTCACATGTTCTCGGAGCGAAATAGTCAGAATAGCTAATTTGTACCTTGACTAATCTGTTTTTTTCCTTCACTTTTGTTACTATTTACGACTTATACTTTTTAATGCTGGAGTAAGATTATTTTATTTTGTATTTATGTTTATATGTATTTATAAGTAAATATGTATACGAGTAGATTTACATACTCTCCCAATGATCAGAATACTCTTATTTTGCTTTTCTTCAATTTCTCACTGATGTAGTTTATAAATATTATGTTACTCTGTCTTTTTGTATTTGCCCTAGAAATGGGTAACTGTTGGGCAATAAGGCTATTATTATTATAATTATTATTATAAGGGTTTTACCTCTATCAGCGCAATACATCTATATCTTGAATATCTAAATAGGTATATTTAGAGACAGCCCAAGAATAGCATCAGTCAATATAGAAAAATCACTTGATATTTATCTTCCTCGGGCTAGTTTCAACATAATAAGAACCCATATGGTAGGTTTGTGAACTACCTCTTTAACTGTCAACATATCATTACCTCAGTCTAAATGTGGGGCCAATAATCAATTTATCCCCCATATCACCAGACTCCTGCAACCACTAATTATGTGCAAAATTGGCCTACTCAATAGTATTTAGTTTGTTGATTGCAAGATTAAAATAAAAACCTAACAGAAAAATGAAATTAAAATCACTGAAAACGATAAAAAATGTATAGAATGATGTGTAAAGCGTCATACTTATAATTACATGAATTCAATAACGCTTATTGTGTAATTATTTGCTTTAATTTTATAGACAGGAGACCGAAAAAGTGTTTGTTTTAACAAATGTTTTTTTAATTATGAGCTAGTAAACCATGATGGACCAAAAACAAATCAAGGGCAAAAATAAAAATTAGACTAATCGCATTTTTTTATTACCGAAGTGAGCTTAGCAGTGTACTGTTTGACCGGGCAGAAAGTGCGAGAGACGAATGAGGCGGAAAGAAAGAGGGGGAGCGGTCCACAGTCGGGCAAGCGACTGACTCCAGCCATTCAGATCACGACAGCCTACGGCGTTGCCGGAAGTAGCAGATTATCTCAAATACTTTTCAACTCTTTTCTTGTTCCGAAATATTTATAATGTTGTTCTATAGTAACTATATATTTTAATTCAAAATATGGCAGTACATGTATTATACAACAGTACATGTTATGAAAGTACGTGATGTAGGGTATTTTTATTGTCGATCAGTAAGATTATAGGAAAGTACTGAAAATAGCAGATCATTAACTATATTTCAAGAGGAACATTGACAACAGCTCTATTTTTCTCCGCATTCTTTTGCCTCGTATTCTTTCGCTTACCAAACAATAGTAGTTGTACGCACTAATCAACTTCTTACATCCGGCAACACTACCATTAAATGGATATTTCTCCATGGGTAGGCATTAAAATATTCGCAGCATTAAAATATTTGCAGGTATGAAATTTGTCTAACATTGGTTTTGCGAAACTCCCCTATCTGTTATGTGTTCGACCCTTCTGCTATACTTAGATGAAAATCAGCTTCCTCCCCCGGCATGGCTTTCTGCTAATTTCGATTTAATCCAGCATGTTCGGTTTACATTAACAAAGAACGTTATAATTATGAAAGGCAGCTTTTAAAGAAACAAAGCGGTACTTAAGGTTTATAGGTAAGTATAATGCGGCTCCGAAACAAAAGAGGCAGATTTCTCCCCACAGTTTCCGTATTTACTATTAAGAAAATGGATCCATAAACAGTGCGAGTTCTACTTACTGGCTGGCATCATAATACACTCGACTATTATTTATCAAGTAGGGATACTTGAATTCAAATTACCATTGGCGTAACTAGGAGGGGCCATAGTGACGCGCCCTTCTACAATAAGCTTAGAGCCCCAGACAAAATATACTGTTGTGCAGATTGTTGGGGTTAGCGCCGCAGCAAATGTGTGGTCTCCGTATTCTCAAGTGGAAAAAAATCTTTAAAAAGAGTCAGTCTTGACGAACTCAGTACCTCCCACATGTTTTCCATAGCGAACCGCAATACTGTTTTGCTTTGCTTAATTGAAATCATCATCAATAGCCAATAGTGACAGAGAATTGTGAGCTCACTAAAACGAATTTCAAAAATCTGTCACATGATCTTGGTGAGGGGCCTTGCGGGCTATAACCTTAAAATATGTTCACTTGAATTTTGACGTTAATACAGGGTGATTCATATCAAACTTACATTTTTTTTAATGGAACCCCCTACATATTGTTGCATATTTGGATTCCTTGGTGAATTATAATGTGACATTGTGTATCATATATGGAATCTTAAACGAACCGTTTAGGCGCAAATCACTATTTTTGGTACAAGTAGGTATCAGAAGAAAATTGAATATCGCAGGGATTATAAAACTTAGAAGGTTGTTGCCTTTGGGTGCGACTAAGTATGAAATGCGTCAGCGCCTCACTTTAAGGGTCAAATTTGAATTATTTCTGTACTTGGAGAAATCAGTACATTAATTGGGGAAATTTCAATCACAGGTAACTGGTTTATTTTAAATAGGAAAACCGTTTTTTATACCACTAAATAATCTAAAACCTTATAACTTTTCCAACTATATGGGATTATATGTCAATCTTTCTTGGTTTTCATTTTATTTAAAATTTTTAAGTTAAATCGATGCTTTTCATTTTTCCCACGGATAAGCAACCTACCAGGTCTGGAAGAAACCAACTAACTTAGTAGAAAGACACAAACGAACTAGAAAAATGAGGCAAGGTTATGAAAATTCCTTACAACACATCATCTCTAACCGGAGACACAACAACAGAAAGGCTGGAGTATGACAGAAGTTTTTCTTTTTTCACAGCTTACTAGCTATTGAGATCTAATAGAGCTTGAAGACTCTTTAAAAAACGAATAAAAATTTTGAAACAAAAGAAAAACTATCAGCAATTGTTGCTGACAGTCTAGCATCTTCAGAATGAAATTTCACATTTAATGGGATAAAAAGTTATTTCCGTTAAGTCAAAATTAAAGATATCTCTAACTGAAGAATTCTGATCGTCCTTTGAAATTATTGTTAGATTTTTTTATTTCTCCATCTTCTGACTGTTTATTTGATATATTTTCCTGCCTAGTAATTTAAGTTTTATAATTTAAATATACTGCAATCCAGTTTTCATTTTCTGCGATTCTGCTAATAAGTATCGCTGGCAGTATTCCTTTCATTAAAAAATGTTTTACCGTCTCAAACATTTAAAGTGAATTTTCAATGGAATCCACCTAGTAAATGTTACCAAAGAATATGTGCTTCTAAAAGCTACGATTTACTGGAATAATTTTTGTTTAACACTTTTTGACGTATCTATTAAGACAAAATGGTGAGACGTATTTCTATATTTTTTTCAATAAATACCTATAACTCCTAAACGACTAAACGGATTCCAACAAACATGATATAATAACCGAAAACTGAAAAATTCTCCAAAAAATCAAGTGTAATGATGTGAGTTTTATCATAGGAATCCAGACAAATAGGCTAGCGAAATCCATATGTCGATATCTTATTCCTAACGTGAAAGATCTAAGAAAGAATATGTAGTTATCGTGTAATTCAAAAAAGTCGCAGTGGTAGGTACCTATTGTTAATTATTAGCCTTTTTTCAAGATAAAATTTCATAATTTAATGATTCTGAAATATGTAGGTATTTATTCTACGTACAAGAAATTATAAAAAAGCAATTAGGGAAATAATAATCAATGCATAATGCACATAATATCCAAGTGCAAGGTAGGCAAAATAGGATGAGTAGGCCACGGAAGAAAAACCAATGCAGTTAAGATAAGAAGCCATTAATTTCATTTCAAAATTGGCCCTTTTTTCTTATTAATATGTTATTTTTTGAACTAAACATACTTTTATCATTTAAAAATCTATACATTATGATATTCTATCGTTAAGTCTTGAAAAAAGACCAAAAAATAAGTACCAGAGCGCCTTTCTTGAATTACATGACAGTAAACTAGACAAATTCTTTATCTGATATTTCAGGTTAGGAATAAGATATCGACATACGGTTTTCGCTAGCCGATATAGGTATCACTTGGCTAGATTTTTATGAAACAAAGTCACATCATTGCATTCCATTCTTTAGATAATTTTGCAGGTATCACTTGGAATAAGACATATCATTGTAAATTGCGGTTGATGGAATAATAAATGCGTTTTCCGATAAGACCAAGTTTGTTGAAATTCGTTTAGTCGTTTAGGAGTTGTAGTTGTTTATTTACAAAAACATTGAATTACCCCCCACTCACCACCACCACTGTATTTTGATGGATATGTCTAAAAGTGTTAAACAGAAAATAGTCCAGTAAAATCACACATATTTTGGTAACATTTACTAGATGGAATTCGGTAAAAAATCACCCTACATGTTTCATATGGCGGTCATTACGTCTTTGTTGTAGCCTGGATATGCTCTAAGGCCACATTCTTGCACTATATTATGCCTGATAGTTTGGCGTTGCGCTTCACGGTCGCATCGTGGGGTTTCGCGCTTGTTCCATTTAAACAACGAATCAGCGCACATTCCATGCCAGTTGCGAATTCTGTAGAGGGTCGACCATTCCTTTCGGAGGAACTCAAAACCAGGGGGCTCTGGACTAACAGTTAGATTACAGTTCACTTTGATTTAACTGCAGATTCTTGTTGGAAAGCTGTTGTAATTGGTGGTTTTCTGGACCGTAATCTGCGCCAGGAGAGATAAGGTATATCTTCGTGGATTGGCAGTGAAGGTTTTGTTTTGTTATATTACTTCAGAAGGGCATTTTCTCGACGGAGGAGCCATTTGGTTGTGTTGGTAGCCAGTAAGTTGGGGCTGATTTGATGCATCCCGTAATAGTTCATATAGAAGAGGTAAAGTAAGTAGAATGGATATGTGAATGACCCACCATAGACGTGATTCAGTAGGAAAATGGCACATGTCCATACATTACACTTGTTTCTTTATTACGTTATTAGTTTTGAATAAATGTTAGTGTGCTCTTTATATTTTGGAGCAATACTTACCAATGACATTTAACCTATTTTTTCTCTAAATTTTACTTCCTAACAAGTAGTTAAATTAAAGCAATTTTCGATTGTTTCCAAATTTGTCCGGTTGGACGATTGTCGTTCTTCCCCTGTACCCTTCAATTATTCCTTTCTGAGTTTTAAAGTAACAGCCATGGCCACTGTATTAAATTCTCTTATGAACTATGTTCAGTATTCGGAGTAGAGCAAAGATAAAACAGCGAAACAAGTACGAGTAATATTCAAAATAGCCGTCCCATTGTATCACAGCACAAAGAGAAAACTTTTCTGTTGGAAGCGACAATGCAGAAATCAAAACTTGCCCGAGAGTTTCGAGGGTAATCCGAGACAATAAAAAACCGCGTGTTCTGTGTACAATTACGAATGGAAAAACAACTTAAAGCCAGCCTTAGTGAGAGAATTCTCAAGTTGTGCTCAAAGCCTATTCCGAGGACGGATTAATAAACTGTTTTAGTATCTCTCTCCTTTTATAAGTTGCTTCATTTTTAGACGGCGGATTCAGGACCGGATTTGCAAGCTATATCACATATACCATTTCTTAGTAGAGAATATAAAAAATAACTTATTGATCAAAAGAGGAGACGAATGACTAAGTGCTCTGACAGCCAGGCATCATTGAAAGCATTGAGTGCTTGTAGGTTTACATTAAATGAAGGCTTGTTTTGCAATGTAGAAAGGTCTTGTGTGACATTTTGGACAAGACATCAGGTGTCACTCATGTGGGTGCCGAGTCATGCTGGTGTTTGAGGTAATGAATCTGGAAGGCGCTCGCAAGGCGAGTGCCTTTTGTATAACTGAAGATCAAGGTGATTTGAAGTCAAGCATTAAAAAAAAAAATAAGTCACAGGCAAGAGAAGTTAGTTGGCTAACCACTGTTACTTGAATTAGGCATACAAGGTGTTTGGTATCGTCGAATCCTAAGCAAAGGTCAGTATCAGGAGGATGAAAGGGCAGGATCAAACCTATTGCACAATCGTGACAAAAAACGTCATCTTATGGATACCAACCTGGGTCGTTTATCACTACTCCTATCAAGATCGTATCGAAAAGCTGCTGTGCTATGAGTTCTAATCATTTAATTTCAGGTCTAGTCGTAAATTTTCTGGAACTCAACCTGTCGGCCTCGTACAAAGATTTTTATCCAAGCCAGTGATGTAGCCATTACATGCCAATCTCACGATATCGGGGAAATCGAAAAAAGGTTAACAGAGTCCCTAGCAAAAATAGATACTACAAGTTAAACCCACTACGCCCAAACCCAGATAAAACTCAAACCTGTCTGTTCCATCTTGATAACTGGCAGATATAATGGAATTCGATCAGGCTACAGCACTGCCCAAATCCAGTTTTGTGTTACCTTTGACAGAACTCCTATAAAACATACACAGTGAAGACTAGGGCAAAAGTGAGTACGAGGAACGGTGTTATGCGCAAGCTGGTTAACTCTCGATTGGGAGCCCATCCTGGCATACTGCGGACAACATCCATTTCCCTGTTCTTTGCCCCAATCAAATACGCATGCCCCTTATTATTTTAAGTTCCAATCGACAAAAGTTGTCTTATAAATTCCAATCATATATCTTATGTGTCCGGGATCTCTGAATCCAAATCAGGATGATGGTCAAATCTAAGACGCTGTATTTTAATTACCAATCATCTAACTTTTACGATACAAATCTATCCAACTTTCAGGTATTCAGCACTATCACTACGAAGCTGAGGTTAGTCTGCCATTGAGAGGCACGTTTAAGATCATTTTGAGGTCAATGACTAAATTATCAAATCCAGTTATCTTTCATATATGCTTTCTAGATCAGTTTAGTATTGTGAGGCCGGTAATCTTACTTTTAGGTTTGAAGCGTCGTTGTTTCCAAACTTGAGGTTATGTGTATATCGTGAGGTCAGGTTAGAGATTACTTAAAGGTCGAATCGACAGCATTTGTGTTTTAGATTCAAGTCATATATCTTATAGGTGTCTGGGTCTCTAAATCCCGATCTGAGGTGAATATATCATGATGAGGTCACTGTCAAGGTCATTTCATCATCTAACTTTTAGAAATCTGAGGTTAGTGTATATTATGAGGTTAAGTTTAACATTGTTTTACGGTCAAATCGGCAAAATTTTAGTTGTGAGGTTAAGTTTAACATTGTTTTAAGGACAAATCGGTAAGTTTCAGTTCTGAGGCTAAGTATAGGATTGTTAAGGACGAATAGGCAAAAATTCTTTTATTGGCTCCAGGACAGGTTTACTACTAGTTCAATGTTAGTTTGATTTCTGATCATTCTGTATGATGTGTGCACTACCAGATGTATAAATTAATTGATTATTAAATATAAATCCAGAATAAATAACTGCAACAGATAACAGGCACGCAAAAAAGTTACAAACTTGAGCTTGTGTATAGGATAATTATTATGAAATAGGAGCAACAGGTTGATGATTTTTTTTTCATGCAATTATTATTTACTATCCATTTTTTCAAACTATACTTGAAGGGATTTAAAGGCCCTAGGTATTTTATACTATCTGGTGTCTCATTGTATAGTCTCGGGGCAAGAATTGTGTGACTTCGTAATGAAATGTATTTTTTTGCATTAGGTGCAACATCAGATTTATATCTTGCATCGCATATGTAAATTTATGTTCTATCAGTTTTGATTTATTTTTATATTGCTAAATGCCTTTAGACATGAAAAGTGATTGGCAAATATCTAGAATTATTTTTTTTACTTGTGTCAACGGCATGTACCGCTGTAGTCATTAGCCTCATATTCTGTGTAGGCTTTGTTACTGCTGTTTCCTGGCGCCACCCTAAAAACAGGTCTGTTAATTAGAAGCCAACAGTAAAGGCTCATGTCGGGATTCTCGCTGATCTTTTTTTTCTAGAAATTTATTTCTGATAGAAGAAACCAGAAATAAATTTCGTCCTCTGACGCGAATGGAACCAGGGACCTTCCGGTTACGAACCCTCGGCTATAACCACTGTGCCAACCCACCCTCCCTCTAAAATTATTGTTTGAGAATGTATTTCACTAGGATATGTAAATTTCGCTTTATATAATATTTTTATTATACGTTTTTGTGTAATTTCTATTGTGTATATAGCATTTTTACATGCCGCGCACCACGCTACAATACAATACAATAACGTGACTACAAACTAGTCCGTTATATACAGTAATAATCTGGTATAGGTGAGCTTAGTGGATATACCTTTATACATTAGCTTTGATATATCAGGAGTGGTCATTTCTGGAAAAGTGGATCCCAACTGTGAAACTCTTTATCTTTACACCTGTATTCGTATCATAAGTGAATAGATATTGTAATACGTATTAGGCGGATGAATTCAGCCGCAGTATCTTGGCAGTCGGAACCATTAGCGGCTTCTCGATCTCCATTAGCGCCGGTTGTCATCTTGGGTCGTCGGAAACAGCAGAGACAGCATCATGGCACACTGTCTCTCTGTTTGAATAACTCTCAAATAGAATATTAGATTAATTAGCATCCCCGTAATTAGCAGCGTACATAAGGTAATATTTGCACTGTCGCTGTTGCTGCCGTCGCTGGTGCTGCCGTTGATGTCGGCAGCCACCCGAACCGACTCCGGACGACAGCGACGACGCTAGGGAGTTGTCCTTCGTCCTTCCTACAGTGCCGGAGACACCTAAGGGGCACCGTTACTTTGGGGAAAAATTAAAGTCAACGAGCCATCATATAATATGTCAAACTAAACCTGGTCAAACGGAATGCTGTATTTTCCTAAAAACGTAGGTGTGTAATGGCCGGTTGCTCAATGTCCAGTTAAATATTTATCTGGAAGTTAACGGTTTTCTGTCAGATAAGTTGTTTAAACAATTGACAACAAGTTGAACTTATAGGTCTGTTTTTACAGCAATCACAAACTAGTCAGCGTCAATTTGATTGGCCAATACTAGTCAGAAATAGTTTGACAACTGCAATGGGGAATACTGATTGGCTCTGACTGGTTTGTGATTCTCTGTAAAAACAGACCTTATGAATTTACGTAAATCTTATCTGACAGTTGTATCCATAGAAACGCTATCTGGCAGCTACCTATCTGACACTTTTAGCTGGACATTGAGAAACCGGCCCTCAGTAGATTACTGCTTTTTTTCAAAGAACATTTTGCTAATTTGCCCCAGACAGCCTACGCACGTCTTAGGGGCTTTATAGTAACAAGCATGATCTCGGAAGGGCGTGCAAAAAGCGATTGTGTGAATCTGTGGGCCTGTCTGTTCTTAATTACTGCTTCATTGTTCACTGTCCTAATTTAGATTCAAAAACCAAGTTCAACATTCTTCATATTCAGCCTAAGAAAGTTCTACCATGTGTCTGATAAATTCTTGCAGCTTCGCTGGTTGAACATTGATAACATGATAAGCACACCGTACTTATATTCTTGAGAAAATTGCTAAATACATCTATACCGCCATATCTCTGCGAAAAGCTAACGTTAAGATGTAATTCCCACAACATACAAATGGGGTCACGTCTAACTCTAACCATACTTCTGCATTCAACCACGTGTCTCAGTCGATACTTACAACTCATTTGTGCTATGTAATTGGTTACCACACTGTTTCAAATAAATGCAAGTATTATAGCTGTTAATTTTTTTTAAATGAACCCCTTTAGGTTTGCTAGATTCCGTCGTTTATATTCCAAGTCAACTGTTGTTTTTTTATTTATATCTTTTTATAACCTCGCCCACAGTTATTGCTTCTATTTTACGTCATGTATAGTTTACTGTCTCTAGACTGATTTTGGTCATGATTCATTTATAGCTGCAGTATTTATAATAATTATTGGTATGTTTCGTTTGCAACAGGTTAGACGTAGGAGTAGTCATGTGGCTAAATTTCGCCTGTTGTGGATAGGAAAATAGAGGAGACTTAATATTAATATTATTCTGAATTTGAAGTGTCTCTTGTGTGATTTTGTAGCAGCAAGTGTTGGCGGGCTGTGCCAAGTCAACACCTGAACTATTATTGATCTTCGCAATTATAGACTTTTGAATTATTCTGTGTAATTTTTCGTCCAGGCCTGTTGCGGGTCTAGTGTAAGGCCTAAGACCGACATAATAAGGGGTAATAATAACTTTGTTTTGATTCCATATTAGTTTTATTTCTACTGCAAGGTCTTTGTATTTAGATAGCTTTCCAGAGTACATGTTTTGAATATTCATATCATTGGGAAAAGCAATATTCATCAAATAGGAAACTGTCTCTGCCTTTTAATAAAAAACTATATCCGATCTATTGGATGTGATAGTTTTGTCTGTATGTATTTCAACGGCCCAGTATAGTTTGGTTTGGTATTGGCTGTTTTCGAGTACAGATGTCGATGTGTAATGGTAATATGGATCTATTTTCTATTTTTTTGTTTGTTGTGGCTAGTGTTTGGTGTATGAGTTTGGCTGCAGAGTTATGTCTAGCTGTGTACTCTGTTACAGCAAGAGTTTAACGCGCTTGTAATGTGATCTGTTGTTTATTTCTGTTTGTTATTATTATTATTTTATGACTACTTGACTTCAATGGAGTAGCATGGTGAGGAAGAAAAAGTAATTGGATAACATAGTCACTTGTGCGTAGGTCACATGGTCGGTTCTTTTACAAATCTAACTGCTCTGGTATCAAAGATTCGTATTCCTGGCAAAAACTAATACGACCTTCTTACGTCTTCTAGTTCTAGAGTGCTAGAATCAAATATGATCTTTTGTCCTAACCTAACGCTTCAAAGCGGCATCAAATCTGTCCCTAAGACCCTTTTGTCTACAAACATCTTGGCACACATTGGATCATTAACAAAATTAATTAGAGATACAGAAACTGTCCTTTCTGGCCGCATTTCTCTGGTGGAGAATCTGAACTTCTTGCAATAGTTTTGGTTTTGGCAAACGAAGTTGTACCTAATGCTCCGCCTTTTTGTTACCATGTGCTTCCAAGTACGAAAACCAATGAGACCACCTGGAGTGTTGCCTGTGTGTTCCTGTCGTATAGCCTGATATATTTCTTCAATAGACTACGCTTTAGATAGTCAAGATCCAGTGACGGACATTTATCTAGAAGATAAGAAGAACGTGGAGAAGCTTTGTGCTTGGAACCTTCGTATTTGTCTTGACAGAGATATTTGAAAGAATAATAATGGCTTACAAGAAGCTGAACAGTGCTCATGGCAGAGCATACTTATACATGATTGTCAAGCAGGGATCTGGTCTGATCCACCTTGAGAGGTAGGGTTCTGTAGACCATACGCTCGCAGGGTTGTCAGGTGTGGCGATTTTCCGCCAGTGGCTATTTCGTAACCGTGTTGACGACCAAAAATCGTAGCTGGATGATTGGCGACTTTTGGCTATTTCTTCCTTCCATTCCTTTTGTTTTCCCCTCAAAAATAAGGGTTAGCCGCATAAGGTGGCAATATTGCCGGTTGTTAGAGTGTGTGTGAGAGAGAGAGAGATATAAAGAGAGAGATAAAGAGATAGAGAGAGATAGATAGAGAGAGAGAGAGAGAGAGATAGAGAGAGATAGAGAGAGATAGATAGAGGAGAGAGAGAGAGAGAAAGGTCATCTTCGTTATCGTTATTGGGCATCATTTACCTATTATCTAATAATTTACCCAAATAGATCACGAAATGAGGATGTTATGTTTGTAGACGTAGAAAATGATATCAGACGGGCTACAGTCACATTCTAAGCATGGCTATATGCAAGACTTATGACGTCACGCTAAGATTTATTACGTCACAGCTTTGGCGCGTAATTTTTTGTTTACGCTTAAGTAGCGATTTTAAACCAATTCACGTTCTAAGAAGAAGTAAAATGTTAGTTACATGGTTTCTGGAGACGTAACATCAATATTCCGTCGTACAATTAGTTTTTTTTCAAAAATACCCGATTATTCTGTGCTCTAAATAACCCAATGTATTCCTATAAATACACACAGAAAAATCTGTTGTTTTGTCGAAGACTTACGCTTGGATTTAATAGGACGTTACACTCTGCATTCCTCAAATACAGCAATGTTTTATCCAATGGGAAGTTGGTAACGAATTATATCGTATTGTCGATTCAACTACAAGATGTCATTGAATTCCAATGAATTATTCAATCGCAGCCTGTCGTTGAATCGAATCTGTGTTTGGTAGTTGATTCTAAATTACTTTCTTTTCCTTGGACCAACAGATTTTATTGCGAGGACAGCTGATCGATTCGTCTGGATGTTTAGTGCTGTGATTTTGTATGAAGTTATAAGGAGCACGATATAAGAATTAGACATGAGCCTGCACCAGCTGTTATATTTTTGCCTGAAATATAACTGTCTGACTAATCTAAATATACCTACATTCAAATGTGGGTGTTAGCTCTTCTAAGCTCCAATTTCTCAGTAGGTCCTCCATTTAATATATAACTGGACACATTTAAATCACGCAATTGCTGATGCAAAAAGCAAAAACACGAGATAACACAACACGGCTAAGACCGAAACAACACAACGAAACAACCTCGTCCATGTTGGCAGGTTGGCGCCGATAATAACACTAAGATGATCGCCCTGTTCTTTTACGTTCATGAATCGGGACATCAGTCCCGCCGAATACTGATTATAGTTCAGCAAACAACAAGGGCTATTGAGTTCGATATATGATTTTATTGTTACGAATACTACTTATCAATTTCTTTAACAGCATAGACAATATTCTGAAAGCATGGGTTATTGTTCGCGTAATAAGTTACCTTTTGAAACAAAATTAATTTTTATCACATGAATTATCACGAACTGCTATTGCAGTAATAATTTTTGTACATCGAATAGATTGTATGCTTTGATTAAATGCAACATAGGGTAAATTTCGAAAACAAAAGGATTATATGTCAATACTGGTATAAGAAGGATTATACATGTCGTTAGAACGAATATAAAACTATTTTGAATTTATTGGCGTACCTGTGATTACTTCGAATATAAGGATTAAATTATCTCAATGACATGGATTTGAAACCACTGTAAATATATTTAAAGCGATGGAAAAACATCCAAATACTAACAATTAATTGGAAACGCAACAGTATTTTTTTATGTGTAAGAATGCTAATACATGCAACCCTATTGATGCGCCACTGTTTTCCTGGGTCGGTCGTCTCATTTCGGAATGTAAACTCCTCGGGTCCGTTGGTGCTTCTCCTCCCGATTCTCTATCTCTGTCTGCCGAAATCGTTTCCGAATGGGTTAGGTAAACACGATAAATTCACTTTGTTTGTACACGGTTTGTACTCCCTGCTGCACTTCTCTCTTCTGTATTTTCCTCTGCCCTCACTTGGGCTCCCGTGTTATCAAGGGCATTTCACAGCAAGAGCCATTGTTACGCCCGATAGAATTAGCTAAAAACCTTTCAGTTTTCATGTAGCCTAGACAAAGAATTGTATTTTTAACATGTTAGAGATGGCTACACGTAACTGGAGTGGCAGAAGTATTATAAGCTGTATTTTGTCGTAGTCTACTTTTGATGGCCTCTTCGCACAAGATGTGTTTTTATATTCGTTCTTCAGATGCTTTGACGAGTTCCGATGAATCGGTGGTTTCATTTAAAAAATTTCATAGTTCCTTAAGGATATCAGCATACCCGTCACACTAAGGTTAGTTTATACGAATACTGCCTCAGGTATTAGCTGAGATCTTAAAGTTTCTACTTGGTTTGCTGCAGCAGTACTTCAGGGGTTCCTGATCGTTTTCTGCTTTTTTTTTGATGGGGGTGAAATTGGAGTGGTTGGGAGGTGGGGGGTTGTAAAACTGAAAATCTGCTGTAATCATACTAGGCTGTCCATTGACCTATGAAAGGAAGACCTAGCGAGATAATACACTTTTATAGGTGCATCCGAACATTGTCTCAACCATCACAGAAACCAAGAGACTGGACGTATACGAACGAGTATTGCGTTAGATCTGTCTGTATTCTGTAACCTGGAAATTATTAAATTTATTCTAATGCAATTTAAACTCAGTATTATTATCGTTGTGAGGATGGAAAACGCGTATGGTTTTTAGAAATCGTGTCAGTGGCGGAGCAGTAATAATCAAAAAAATAAAAACATAAAAACAGCTCAAACTTTGTTTTTAGGCGATTTAGAAATTCTGATCCTTTCCGACTTCCACTTCCCACTACGAAAATTTACGGTTTTGGATAATACGCTTTTTGGGCGATTTGTGACATCTACATAAGGAAAATCCACACCACTCATTTCCGCCGGTGTCTGTCGGTCTGTCTGTGTATTGGTGTTTTTCTGTTGGATTGTGATTGGTATGATTTGTGTAGCGATGTATGGTGTGGGGTTGTAGCAGGTAATGCTGCTGTAATCTTGAAAATTGGTGCATTGGCGGTGGAGAAATTGGTAAAGAGAAAACATTATCGGAACCCCTCCAAACTTCGTTTTTAGGCGTTTCAGGAGTTCCTGGTCATTTTCTATTTGTTTTTGGAGGGAGTGAAGTTGGGATGGTGGAAGATTTGAAAACCCACAAATACATACATATTATAATCCTATAACGTGTCATTTGGAAACTACGAACTTGATTGTGATAAAATTGTGACACCGTTGTACATCCGTGGAGGAAAATTTCTGTATCGTTCAAACCTCGTTTTAAGATGTTTCAAACGTCCCTGATCCTTGTCTACTTTTTGATGAGCGTGGTTAGGGGTACCTATAGGTTTGAGCTGTTTAAAATGACCAAAGTCCAAAGTTGAATCCAATTTCGAACTTTGATCGTTTTCAAGTAGTCAAACCTAGGTTTGTACATTTAGGAAACGCCCAAGGCTCAACAGTTAATTGAAGAGAATTTTTTAATTTAAATTTCTAGAATCGCTTATTCATAGTAATACAATAGCTACGGAAACAGTTTAATCTTACCTAATGTATCGGTACAACTATATTAAATAACTATTTTATGAATAGAACCATGCTTAACATGGAGATCTCAATAAACTACAATTTTTACCAAGGAATAGGGTATAATAAAAAACAGAATGAAACGACCTTTATTAATGAAAGATGATCAACAGCATAAGCTTAACTTGACGAAGGATGTTTATAAATTTCTGCAGCCTGACGATGGATGACATTTTGACTTGCATTTTACTCCTTTCTTAAAACAGAGGTTCTTCGAGTTCAAAACTGACTAGAGTTTACTGGCATAACCTACCAATACTAACGATTTTGGCTGTTCTTGATATAAGCGACAATGGCAATGCCTGTTTTTGTTGAAACACTTTGGGCTCACATTATCCACGGACGTTGGTAGTTTATGCCTTAATAATATTTTCGGCTGAAACATATGACGTTTCTATAGAGTGGCGCCAATATGTGAAATTTGTTAAAATATGACATTGGTTATTTTTGATAAAAACCCTCCAATTACATCTCTTGTTTCCGCAGTTATTTCTACACCCGCATTTGCTTGAAATTCTATAGCCACTTCTCAACGTGAGCTCCTTTTTTTTCTTCTGGACATGTTTTAGTTCCATGAAGGTTTGGTCTGCTTTTTGAAATTTGTTTCTTACGTATAGTTTTTACTAGGTACTAGGTTCATTTAAATCTCATTTTCGTTGTCTTAAGGAAGACATTCCGAAGATCTCTAGCGTGTAAGGCTTGTCGGTCTTTTTGACAATCAAAAATGTGCGGAACTACTTCCGGTTTCATCTTAAGTTTTACATTTTTCAATAGTTTGTAACACATGTAATTTTCAACATCTTCCTCAAACTTAAACAAAATATACAAGACTGAGATACACATTTCAAGTAGGGATATTTTATAAGCTAAATATCCACGATTTTACCCAAAATACAGAAAAGTGAGACACAAGAACTAGATATATAATATAAACTATTTTTTTCTACATTTAATTAAAATACATATGAATTTTGGATCATCAAAGGACTTAAAACAGCCTTTCACATGTTCCACATATCAATGAGAATTGATTTTTCCAATGCTTTCATAATTGTTGTATGATTAGTTTAGTATTTGGATTAAAAAAATCTACTTGTATCTCTTTTATGTTTTAGTGTACCAGTACCAGCAAAATCTGCCTACAACTGACATCAATATACCTTTAGAAGGGCATGCACAAATGCTTGAAACCTTTTTTTTATTTCAGACGTAATCCCACAATACACATTTCATAACCGGGCGGTTTCTTGATAGTACTACAATTCATGTAGTTAGACTAGACTTCCGACTGATAGAGATCGCTGTTTCATTTCCCTCTCATAACGACGGCTATTACGTTTCTTGGTGAAGCTTTCCGTCTGTCTACACCTGGATTTATTATCAAAAGGCTTTGTTGAACGTTAACTGGAGGAAAACAAATGGCCCCCGATAGTGCTGCTATGCTGTCGCAGAAGGAAGCCCATCCCATCTCCCAATACATTCCAAATTGCACAACCGTTATCAATCACCATTATGGGTTGTTTTGTAGTTGCACAAACCTAAGTTTGTCTATTCGAAAACGATCACAGTGCGAGATTGAATTTAACTTCGGCTTTTGGGTTGTTTTGTAGTTGCACAAACCTAGGTTTGTCTATTCAAAAACGGCCAAAGTGCGAGACTGAATTTAACTTCGGTCATTTCAAAACGTCCAAATTTAAGTTTGAGCAAAAATTTCGGCCAGTGGCCTCTTTCGTTCTTAGCGCCCAACATATACAACGAAAAATGGGTATTCGGGGTAGTTATTAACTAAGTACTGGTGTTTTTCCTTTCTTATGGATATTGACAAAAACAATATATTTTTATTTATAGTTCTATATAGTGCTCTCATATGATTTTCCAAACACATGATTTTTCCGGTTTAGATCTGCGCTCCGCCTGTATGACAAAACTACTTGACCAAGTATAAAAAACTTTTCCTTTTAATGCATGACAGTTAATCTACTTGGCCATCTGCTGTTTGTAATAATTATTCCCAGATCCGAATTTCATCTACAAGAATCTGTTCAGATTTGGACTTTTAAATGGCCTCAACAGTGTGACCGATAGCTGCTTAGTCAGTCATCAGGATAACTAATTTTGACTTGCATTTGAAAATGACACAAATCTTTTAATACCAGTAATAATATATTCCATAAAATGTAGTTCCTCCGACGCTTTTTGGCTTCCC
Source organism: Callosobruchus maculatus (assembly GCA_951848785.1). NCBI lineage: Eukaryota > Metazoa > Arthropoda > Insecta > Coleoptera > Chrysomelidae > Callosobruchus > Callosobruchus maculatus. The sequence goes on from CATOUR010000126.1 coordinate 1,575,902, forward strand.
GGCCAGTAATTATTCCCAGATCTGGACTGCATCTACAAAAAGCTAAAAGTGCGCATGCACTTTCAGCAAAGTTCCAACATCCACACTTTTAGAGTACGTATAACTTCGACAAAACTCAATTAAATGAAAGCGAAAACCGAGACGGAGTTCAAAAAGTTGCACTTTTAACTTTTACTCGTTTTCTAATTGAATCTTCATCTATTTTTAATGCTGTTAAAGTGCCAGTCGAGAGAAAGAGAACAAGATAGAGGCACCTATAAGTTTTATGAATACGCCTCTAACTGCTCTACAGGCGAAACTTTTTGGCTAATCGAGATTTCAATTTGATTGCTCTGAATTGCAGAAGTTGCTAGCAAGCTTGCTTCAAAATAAATATGTATTCATTATACACTTCCAAATATATTGGATAATAAATAGTGAAGTACAGCTCTGAAAATTTGCAATACAAACGGAAATATTATAAAAAAGTAGGGAAAAAATTGTCAGACGTGTAGGCGAAAGGTAAAGTGACGTCAGAGGGCGCCCAAGTTGTGAAAAATTTTGCAACAATTATGTCACTTGGCACACTACTGACAATTTAAGTACGCTAGAATTGATTCTTACCGTTATACGTCTTGGGACATAGGCGTATACAAGGGGGGGGGGGGTAATAGGGATAATTACCCCTCCCAAGATTTTCGAAAAAAAAAACTCAATTCAACTTTGACTCATTTATTTAAGCAATTGTCGCACTAAAAGAAATCTTTTTTGCAGTAACTAAATTACAAAAGGGTTTGTTTTGCATTATTACAGTGATGCATATCTAATATATTTACATTGTTACATAATCAGTTGAATGTCCTATACAACGTGGTAGCTTGTCACAAAAATTTACCTAACTCATTAATTAATTACCTGTTTTGAAAATTGCACCGATTAAAAAAGTTAAAACACTAATTAAAAAAAATAGAGTACGTGTTGTGGCTACTAGGCTACTAGGCTACCTGACTGTTGAGTGTTCATGATCGTTTAATTTTGCCTGCTGTGCCAATAAAATGTTCACGGATGATACATATTACATATTTTTTGTATTCCTTAAAATTGATTAATGCATCAATAGATTTTTTATTTCATCTCCCTAAAATACCTCATACTCCACTGTTTCACTTGCTGTTTATATCTTCTTTTTTTTTAATAGTATTAACATTTTCCATTTCTCTTGCATCAACGTCCTTCACGAAGGTATTACAAAAAAAGGGTGAAAGCACACACAACTTCATGCCCGCTCCCCCGCCCAAGACTTAGGTCTGGATACGCCCCTGTCTTGAGATATTGAAGGTCTAAGAAGACCGTAAGACCAACCGTTTTCGACGTATGTAAATATAGCACGAAAAAGCAGATGTGCGCATTCGTAATAGGTAATAAATACTGTCTCATACTACGGAGCTATAAATGCATTTTTCCTAATTTGTTTGTCTCAAAAATAAAAATTACATCATAACAAATTGTTAAAAGTTTGCTTTTTTATAAAAAAATATAAATAATTAATAACCAAAAATACATTCTTTTCCACACCACTTTTGAGGTAAAATGCAAGGTGCGTTTCAATCCCAGGCATTTTTTACATTAATTTATAATTTTTTGCACCTGGCCCTAGGCGCCTTAAAAAACTCTTCAAGGCTTAAGGTGACTGAAGTCTTCCATGTTTTGCAGCTCTGTTGAGGGGTACAGGCATGCCTGTCCTTGGCACTGATTACAAACTTTGAATCATGGCAGCCTGACTCTTCTAAACCCGCTAGTTCCGCGTGTACTGTAAAGCTGCATACCCCGTGTACTATGTAGCAATCGTTGATTGACTTTTGAAATAGATAAAAGATTCCATTATTATATAATTATAGTCCAATTGTTACGTCGTAAAAAGAGGCTTTCGATAGCAAAAGGTCGGAAAGAAATGAAATTTGGTGGGATGGTAGATATTGGTCCCCTGAATGTTCACCTAAGTTTGCGACCTCGGGGGAGTTGCCGCTCAAGGGGCGGGGGGATGAAAACTCTGCTTAGCAAAAAATAAGTGGTATCGAAAAAATCTTCAAATGATTTATGGAGAGAACAAGATTCTGCATAATTTTTGTCTATATTTTTAGTGTGCGACCAATAGTTTCCGTCCTACACTGCGCAAAATTAGGGGCTAGTTTGTGATTTTCACTAAAATCAGAATTTAAGGGTGGACTAAGGCGAAGAACTTTATCAAAAAGCCATGATGTAACATTATTGTTTACGGCACTTCGAAACGCACCCCTCCTACCGATATGTGCTGTTGCGAGAAATAAAGTATTTGTGCATACTTTTAGTGGAAACAATACTATCCTGGCATTGTTTAATTAAGATGAGATTCAATTTACGATATTTGCGGGTTGCCGCTCGGGGGGGGGGGGGGGAAATGAAAACTGTTTTTTGACGCTTTTTGACAAATAGCGTCGTTGTGCTAAGTGCAAAAAAAGTTCAAATGATATATGGAAACAACAAAATTCTTCACAATTTTGGTCTTTACATTTTTTGTCTGCGACCAACAGTTTCCATTCTACAGTGCCCCAAAGTTTGGTGGTTTGTGATTGTCACTAAAATCGGAATTATAATGATGAGTGGCCTCTTCAGACTTTGGCCAAATAATGTTTTTTTACTTGTTGTATCAGTTATTTTCGTTTTTTTAATCTCTATTTATTTTATTACATGTTCTCAAATTTCTTATTTTGTTAACCAAATCAAGAGTTTCTTTTTTATATATTTTGAAATAATGGTGGCTTTGCCCAAGTGTGTTATCTTATTAACCAGAGTTTTTTTCCTTTCTTGAAATATGAAATAAACTAATAATATATAATTTTTGTTTTTTTTTTCTTAAAGCGATTTATAATTCAGGAATATACATTTATCTTACAATTATATTAACTTATTATTTTTTTGTTAATTGGGATATAATATAATATGCAAATATCGCCACCTCAAAGGCCAGGCCTTTTACGAGGCTTTTACGATATTTTAGATGTTGAATGTATACATTACAATTAAACTAACGCAACTTGCTGCAGTGCTGCATCTATCTGGACTGCTGTGTTTCTCCAAACACATTGTCATCCTTCCTGATATTTAATAACTTCATTACGACCTGCAACATGTTTCCTTCTTCAATATTATTGGTGATTTTATAACTATAATTTGGATCTGACAGTACAACTAGTGTTTTTACATTTCTGGTTTTAAGTTTAATAAATTAAAATTTTTTTTCCAATTTTTCCCAAGTTCGGGAAAAGAAACGAAAAGAGATTTTCCCCTTTTTTTCTGAACTTCTAAACCTCTACTCAAGACAAACAAGGGTAGGAATATGTAATTTTTATGCGGTTCATTAGGACATCAAAACGAAGGTCTCATTCCGGAGAGGGAGTCTTATTTATCTGGAGTACTAGTGAACTAGCTCACTAAAAGCTTGTAAATTATCACATTGTCATCAGGCTTCAAGAATATAATTTGGGTCATACAAGGCAAACCCGGTATGCAAATCAGGCGTTTGTAGCGGACGTGGTGAGCTAATGACGTGCTTATTTTACACAAATTCCGGATACACGTCCGCTTCCATATGAATCTGGCCTTTTGTGTGCGAGTTCTGCGCGCTGTGTGTATTTCTGTATGTGTGTCTGTGTTTATAGCGCAGACGATATTATTCATATTTTATTTATATACGTGCCGGTTTGTTGTGACTGTCTGCTGTGTTTATAAATAAACCATGGAATATATTGATGCAACGAGGTAAAAGTGTATAAATGAAAAAACTATACATGCATTTCATATCACATACACATAATGTTTGTTATATTTGAAATTTGTCGACAACTGGATTTTTGTACGCATTCACATATACATATTTGAAATAATGGTACAAAACTAGTCATGGTTATATGTGCAACAGATTCTTTTGAATAATAGATTCGTATTCTGGAAATACTTTCTAGTTGCCAATTACTGTGAACGGTTATGAGTAATAGGCAAAGGTCAATGTCAGACAAGTCGATTTTTCAAAATGTGGATTATCTAACAACAGAAAATAACCTTCAATAAAAATATAAAGAATCGACTGAACGACAAATATGTTATTGCTGAGAAATCGATATCTTTCGCGTCTGGAATTCAAGAAACTAAAATTTTTATGGCTAAAGACCTTAAAGTTGATGCACTTGTGAGACAAGATGCATATTACTATGGTTAATGTTGTGCACAAGAAGAATAATAATTATAGTAGAGAAAATATTTTATGATATTTAGCCTTAGCGTTATACCAAAGTGGCGATTTCAAAACCAAATTAGCGACCATAAATTGTAGCTGGGCGATTGACGACTTTTGGTGGTGAAAAACACACAATTAGTTGGCGACTCTTGGCTATTTCTAATTTCTATTTCATTGTTTTGACCATAGTGATCCTTTACTGGCATCATTTCCATTCACGTTTTTCTTATTACTGCGCATGCTCAGAATAATGATGTTACTAAATTTTCGTGTGACACCTGAAGTCTTGCCTAAATGTCTTCCAATACCTTTCTACAATGCAGAACTCCCTTAGCCCTTAGTTTCTACAATAAATATGACCTTGACCACAGGATAATCATAGGATAATTTTAGTTTGACATATTTTTGCGGTTACATAGGTCACCCTCACCCATAGAACATGTCATACTTGGCGTTTCGGTTTTGACAATAATTTTCACATTCACTACCGTGCAGTCCATTTCCGGAGATTTTCATTCATGCATGCCAAAGATTGGCGGTTTTTTGCGGATTTTCATGCCAAAAGCTGGCAACAAGTATACCCATAACCAGGCGCCATACGATACTCGCCTTGAGTAAGACATCAAAAAAAAGACATCAACGCGCTCCACCGAAACTGCTTTCATACTGCGCCTGGCTGTGAATGTAGTGGGAATGTAGGAGGTATAAGAGGTCATGCCTCTCTCTTTAACTGATGGCTTTGCCCGGATGTACCTTCTCTGTTAGTATTGGAGATTTCGCGCTCCAGATCCAACTTTGCCAATCTTGTATATACAGGGTGTTCATTTCGAAACGTCCCACCACAAATTTAGCGGAAGCCACTGATTAAAAGAAAAAATACCAAGACGCGTCAAAATATTTGTCAAGGGGGACAACTTTTTGACCAAAAACAACTTCACGCCTTTGTATCCTCTGCCCTCCAGAGTAGTCCCTTAAAAACTGTTAAAGGATAAGGGATATCGAGTAATAGCTTGTTTCAAATGTATGTTGAAGTCCTTTAATTTGTCGTTACATTTTTCTAAATCGGTCGATTGGTTTTCGACAAAATTAGAAAAATCTGTTTTTATCTTCTAGTCAAAACAGAAAACAAAAAATACGAAAATATTATTTTTTATTCCAATAAGTGGTCAAAATGTTGCTCGTTATTGGCCAAACATTGATATAGGGCGATGTTCAAATTCCTGACAGACAGGTCATCCAAACTTTCAGGTTGGCGACTAAACACAATAGACTTTAAATGGCCCCGTAAAAAAAATAATAGGTAAGGATTCACTTTAGGGTACAGCCGCTAGGTGGCGCCGCTATATGTCAATCGAAAGGGCTCAAGGTGGGGAGCAATAATGTCCCCGGGCACAACACCCAGAAACGAAAGACAAAAAAGTTATGGAGGAAACAATTTCCGATGTTAAGTGTATGGGAATTTTTCTAAAAATTAGGGTACAGCCGCTAGGTGGCGCCGCTATATGTCAATCGAAAGGGCTCAAGGTGGGGAGCAATAATGTTCCTGGGCACAACACACGGAAACGAAAGACAAAAAAGTTATGCAGGAAACAATTTGGTAATTTTCGAAAAAAAATTTTCTCATTAAAAGTCATTGGAATCAAAAGGAACATGTCTATTTTATTTATTACCTAACCTAACCTAACCTAACCTAACCTAACCTAACCTAACCTAAACCTAACCTAACCTACGTGGAAGATTTCATTCACTTTTAACGAGAAAGAAAAATTCCCATAGACAACATGGGAAATTGTTTCCTCCATAACTTTTTTGTCTTTCGTTTCCGGGTATTGTGCCCAGGGACATTATTGCTCCCCACCTCGAGCCCCTTCGATTGACATATAGAGGCGCCACTTAGCGGCTGTACCCCAAATTTTTTTAAAAATTCCCATAAGCTTAACATGGGAAATTGTTTTCTACATAACTTTTTTGTCTTTCGTTTCCGGGTGTTGCGCCCGGGGACATTATTGCTCCCCACCTCGAGCCCTTTCGATTGACATATAGGGGCGCCACCTAGCGGCTGTACCCTAAAGTGAATCGTAGCCAAATAATATAATGGCATCATAGCAGGAGATCTATAAGTCCATCATATGGGCCCCATTCGCCCTATCCGTTTTTCTGGAAACGCGTCGTCTAGCCAGTGCCGAACCGAAAAAAACAGAACGAGAAGGAGCGCCATCTTACTGAAAATAGAATTCAGCCTCATCAAGTATATGGTTTCCATCCTCTTCGATTTGATTTTTAGTGATTTCAGTGATAAGCGGATTGATGGTATTTTCCAACATATTCGAATGAATGCCTTCATTTAAATATTTAAATTTCCATTAATAAACACTTTATTTCCTCAAATATTTGCCCATACATCAACTTTTGGGGGTACTGGTATGCCATTCTATAAAAGTTTAAAGATTTGCATTGCTTCCATATCTACAATTATGCTTATTAACCATTCAGATAAAACGTGCATTCATCAGTGCGACAGACGTTCTTTACATGAATGATATTATCATTAATCGCTGTAGTCACAATACTCAACTTGCAGGTCGAAATCATCTTCGGTTAACTTTTGTACTATTCTCATTTTGAATGGACAGATATAATCTATGGTATTCAGTTACTGTGTGTACAGAGACAAATGAAATATCAATCGCCTCCACAATTTTGCGTAGGATTTATGCCAAAATGACCCAAAACTTCAACTTGAGCGTCTTCACCCAAAACTTTCCGTAACGAGCATTATTTTAAGATTTGCAATAAAAAGTGATATTTTTGTGTGTTTTGGCTTTCTATCTGAATGAATTCAGATACATAAATATTTTTCTAATTTTCTCGAAAAAAATTCGACCGATTTAAAAAAATCATACTTCAAAATAAAGGACGTCAACATACCTTTGAAACAAACTGTCACTCCATACCCCTTGTCAATTGAAATTTTTAAGGGGGCGGCCCTGGGTGGCAGACGGTACAAGAGAGGGAAGCAGTTTTTATTTAAAAAGTTGTCCCCTTCAATAAATTTTCTGACGTGTCTCGGCGTTTTTTTTCTTTAAATTTTTCGATAAATCCGAGATGGCAAGTTTTCAAATTATGATTGTTACATATTATATCTGAGTCCTCAATGGGGTGCAGACTAATCTGCTTAGGTAGGAGGACAAAAAACCCCAAGTACAGCTGCTGTGCAGTTCTGGCGAGCTCCAAAGACTTGGTAAGCAATAATCACTTTGAAAAATTAGTGCTCGAGAGTAGCTTTGGAAAGTTAAAAGTCCTCTGAGTGCTCACTACTTCAAACTCTTTCTTGTCTATAGCCAATTATCGATTATAAGATGCAGAAAAAAATAATTTCTTTATAATTTTCTGTACCGACTTACCTACCCCCAGAAAAGTAAATCTTCTTGTCTCTATATAAAGACAGATCAAAGAAGCTTCTTTTTAAGGCAGCTATTTTTTCCGAAAGATCTGAGCATTATATAAAGACGACGCGAATAAAAAATACAAAACTAAGCTCATTACGGGGCATCAGGTGATGTGAAAGGAGTCCAATGTCTCTTCACATTAAATTTACACGAGGCGCAGGTGAGTTTTTAATGAATCGAATTTCCTTCCCCGTGCTGGGTATTTGGAAAAGCTTTTAAAGGAAATATATATCTGGATAAGAATAGACATTCCGAAAAACATAAACTGTTTCAGGGGAGGAAATTTACATCTTGTTACTCTGGTATAATTTACTTTGTGAAGCTGGGAGACACGCATCTTCGGAAATGTGCTTTTATTAAGTTGTATCTGGTCTCAGCCTCTTGTGTAATAGCGTACATGTATACCTTGCATACTTATGAGGTGGTTATGAAAGTTATACAAAAAACGGATTCATATCCACAGCAAAAAATGCGTGGAATAACCGTATAAAAAGTACGTTTTACAGTATCTGTAAGGTAATTTTACAGAAACTTGAGGTGTAATTGGCATTACCCTATAATTCAGATACTTTCAGGGCCGATTTTATCAACAGGCGCATTTTAACAAAGGCTTTGACCAATCAGAGCAGCCCGTTCAAGAACATGCATCTGTCAAAGTTCTCTGAAAACTATTGATTTCTCTTGAAGTTTACCTCAAAAGGGTTAAAAATGACATGCCATCTAGTATCTTTTCCAGTCTGATTTTCCATCCTAAATGGGTGAAAAATTGCATATTCTTGTTTAACAAAGAGTTTAGCAATTGCTAATTTCAACCAATCAGATTCCTCAAAACCTGTACATTTGATCGCTAGTTTTTTCTTCTGCTAAATGATATAAAATTAGGGTTTTGAATAATTTTTTTTGTGATCTTGCTGAGCGGATCGGCTCAACGAAACATATTTTGTTAGGTACTTTATTACTGGGATTTGTGATCTAATTTCAACCATTCAAAAAGATATTTATTTCGATCGTTGACTTCGTCTCGAGCTGCAAACTTCATTCATCGCCTATGTTGCAACAAATATACATTTTTTACAACAATAGTTTTGTTATAAAACTTATATACGATATGATAAAAATTGTCATCAAGCTTTGACATTTTGTTTTCAATATTGATAAAATACTATTGGATGATATTTATTAACCTATCCCTCAATACCCAATAGAAAGCTTTTGCTAAATAACATCCAATACAAAAGCTTTGTCAAAGTCTTTGTTAAATATGCATGTTGATAAAATCGGGCCTTAAAATGTAAAAGAAAACATCGTCGAAATTGGCAGTGAGAAGAAATTTGAAAAACAACATGTTAGCAGTGACTAATTTTACCATTGACCATATAAGTGAGACATGCGAGGAGCATTATGGCTGTGTACATGAGGACAACACAGACACCGAAATAGTTGAACGATAGGTCATCAAAATCAAATAGCGAAATTTAATGAAATATACAATTCTCAGAAAAAAAGGAGTGGCCATTTGTATCTACTGTATATTACAAATGAAAATATCACAGATTCAATTTATGGGATCTGTATTTTCAATAAACACCGGTGTCCTCAGGGATCTGTTCTATCCCCTACACTGTTGCTGCAGGTGGCAGTACAATAATATCGTGCATAGAACCAGGCAACCCACTATTGTCCCAGGAGACGGTATGTCGGCAGCAACATGCCTCACAGACAGCGTAGATATCAAAACAATTGTCGAGTCGAGATTAGTAAATAAAGTACAGTTTAACGTGTACATAAAATTCAGGCAATAACACTGACAAAGAAGTCTCACGTTGGTTCACAAACTGTGGAAATGGAGGGTCACCCAATAGGCAAGTTACCTTCTGTCAAGCTTTTGGGGATCAACATCAACAACAACATATCCTGGCACGACCATTAGAAATAACGAATTTCGTGGCCATCGTTATTTTGAGCATGCGCAGTAATAAGAGATATGTAAATGATTCCCAATAACGAAGATCCGTTATTTACGGCGAACAAAGATAACAATTTTTGCCTTTATTTTTTGACATGGAACAAAAAATGTTTCACACAAGATAGAGGATTTTACAATTCTAAGCTTTGAAGTTCCACCTTCCACGCTTCAATCCATATTTAACCTCAAATGTTGTATGGTAACCAATATTCTGATTCTTGCGGAAAAAGAAGAACGAATGTGTGACCTTTTCAAATATTGAAATATTTCATCCATAGTCAGTATGACAATGACAAACGATTAAAACGTCAAATAGCGCAAAACATGGCTACTTTTACTACACCAAAAAGTCATTCTTGTCTAGCAGCAGTTAGCGCTATCGTAAATAACGTTAACGAAGATTTTGGTTATTTGCACGTTATTATATGTTATTACCTACTGAATAAAATTATTTTTCTAAGTTTTGATAAGCTTAATCACATAAATACTTACATTCAAAAATTCAAAACTTCTTATCGATCATTTCAGAAATTTATTAACGATTAAGACCAGATACAAAAATGTTTAAAAGTACTGTTTGGGCTATGTAGTTTTATTATTGCACTAAAAAATAAGGTTGACGACCATTTGAATTAGTTAGTAATTATCTTAGTCATGGTAAATAAAACTTTCGGAAACTAAGAGACCATATTGAAAACTGGCAATAGCGCACTGTTTTACAAACCCACAGCTTTCTGTCTCTCCACAAGAGGCCATAGTGATGTAAGTGCGCAGTGTTCGTGGGTTAGTTTAGGTTACTTTTATGATTATCGTTCTCGTGTGTTATCTTTTGACGCCTAAGGGCCGGTTTCTCAATGTCCAGTTAAATATTTATCTGGAAGTTAACGATCAATCGGTAGATAAATTGTTTAAACAATTGAAGGTTGACCGAATTCACGTAAATCTTATCTGACAGATGTATCTATAGAAACGCTAACTGGCAGCTACCTAACTGACACTTTTAACTGGACATTGAGAAACCGGCCGTTAGATGCCAATGATGTTGACAAATTTATTAAGGAATTACAATGGAGTCAAAATAATGACTGAATTAGATTTACTGTTAAAATAGTGACCTTAGTTTATATAAAAATGATTTATAAATTATTGCAAGATTATTATTAGTCTGCAACTTTTCTAAATTCCGGAATAAATTTCATAGAAAGTCCTTACTCATTTGGCTCTAGCGTACCGATTTAACGTCTTTAATTAGTCCAAAAACTGCCTAATACTCAAAATTTCACCGTTGAGTGTTATTTCGGCCTAATTAACACGCATGTGTAGTCTTTGTTCGTGTTTCATATTGGTTGCTCTTTATGACAATTCTGTCATCTAAATGTGGTTACAATGCCAAAATATGAACATTCCCACCCCCATTTTCTATTCATGTTTTGTCGCAATTTTTCATAAAACTCCATTCGTTCTACAATAATGGAATATTTTCGATGTCGATTGGTTTGTCTTTCAAATAGCTGAAATTAATTCCATACGTTCCATTACTAATGACGATGCATTAATCCCTCTTTTTTCGATCAGTTTTTGTGAAAAATCCATTTGAGGCCGCTTTTTCTAAAGAGAATCCACATAATCCTGTGCTTTGCATGGAAGCAGTCTGTCAAAAAAAATTCTGGCTCAGGCTACCATGAGTAGTTCAGTTTAATTGTATTTTTAAGCATTATAATATTTTTAAGCTTGTTAATATCTGAATGTAAATTCCAAATATGGCAGATGACAAAATCGTATAAAAATAAGATTATATCATTATCCGGGGGTATAGGAAAGTTTAAAATGATCGGTTACGAAAGCGGCGAAGTGTGTCGACGCTGGCCGAACAGCCCAAGAAATAGCAGTTTGTCAGATTATGGCCGTGAAAGCCTTACACAATACAAAATACTGAATGTTTCGAAAACAAATTTAAACAACAGCTTTAGGGATCTTGAGACTCTACCATCAGTGAAGATTTTGATTGCATAAAGTATTGGCAATATAGACCGTGGCATGCCATGTTTGTAATTTTTCGACAAAACATCCGGCGATTTTAACTGTATATGACATGAGCTGCTTCCGACTTATCAAGTTGCGAAGATGACAAATAAGCTGTATGGTAGTAGTAGTATCCCAGAATATAACCCTTCGGCCACCACCACCAGCCTCCCCCACCTTGCCAAACCTTCCCGACCTTTTAACAAAGGCCCCTACTTCGGTCCAGGTTAGGACAAATAAGCTGTACTAACAAGAAGATCTAGTTGATTGTACGCTGCAAAGCAGATCAGATGTATATAAAAGAAATAGGACAGGGCCCAGAACGGATCCCTGTGGAACACCACTAGTTACTTTTCTCCTAGTTGACAGCGAATCACCAATCCTCTCCAAGTATTCTCTGTTACTAAGGAAAGTTTTGATCCATTCCAACAGGTTACCAGCAAAGCCCAAGTGTTCTAGCTTATGGAGTAAGTGCCTCTGTGGGACGAGAACGCTCAAAAAAATTCAAGTAAATAATATCTACAGCAAGTTTAAAGTTTAAAAACCATCTATTATTTTTGGGTATAATGTACAAGTTATCCAAAAAAGTTTAAACAATGGTTTCAGAGTTAAGTGTCTACTAAGTAGTCAAATAAATTGTTATACACGGTTGGTCGTAATGTCATCGGTCATAACGGCTTAAGAACAACACACATTTTATGCTTATGAATGTTTTTTTCTGCACAACGGTTCCTCGTTAAGTTTAAAGGGTTTTGCGACATATAAGGCGTTAAATGAAAGACAAAGATATTTCTACATATACCATGCATACAATCTAATAAATGAAATTTCTTTTTCAGGTAACTATTACTACCGCATCACGCAAGGTCAATTGGGGTAAGTTGGAAATGTTTGGAAAAGCGAATACTTCTAGGTAACACGTGTTTTTCTTTTTGTTAAGCGGCATCAACTACATGGTTATTAGCCGCATACCTGGTTTCGAGTTGACATATTATTCACTTGCAGTGACTGCTTAATTCTAGCTTTAATCACATTAGGTTTTGGTGAACATATTAATCAGTTGCGTAAATTTCAAAACACTGTTATTAGAGAAAGTATTACGTCCAGGTTTTTTTTTTTGAATAGGCGCTAATACTGTTATCAACAGTATTTTGGAGCTTAATTTTATGTTTTATTACAGATAAACGGTTTAAAAATTTCCATGAAAAAACAAACCATTGAACCTGTTAAAATAAATTGGTTAAATTCATTCTGAATAACTATCTTCTCAAGCTGGTCCTCCGATTGTATCAATTGTTAATTCTACTTCCGCCAGGCGAACGGATGTTGTATTGATGCCGTTTTTATTTCCTCTTCGGTTTTATACATTTTTTTTCAAACATATTTGGTTGAATTTGTGTCGAAATTTCATTAAAATCGATTTAATAATTCTTGCTTTACACAATACACATAGAACGAAATTATGCAATACTCGTATACGGGCATGTATACATCACAAAACTCTAAAAAGTCCCTTGGTTTCTGTAATAGGCAAGGAAATGTTCATGGACTTAAAAAAATACGCCAGTACGTATTTCTTCCATTGGTCAATGGACAAACTATTATGAATTTTTCAATTCAATTCAATTCAATTTATTTGTATACAACAAATCTTTCAGTTTTACAACCCCCCACCCCCCAACCAATTTTACCCCCATCCAAAAAACGTAGAAAATGATCAGGAACCCCTAAAATGCCTAAAAACCAGGTTTGAGCTGTTTTTATATTTTTTATCAATGGATAGCCTATTCCTAATGGATAGCCTAAAACGAAGTTTGAGGAATATTTAATTTTTTTTTGTTTCTTGCTAATTAGTCCGCCGCCCATGCACCGATTTTCAAAATTATAAGAGCATTATCTACTACGACTCCACAGCATATCGCTGTCCAAATTTCATCACAATCCATGCAGCGGTTACTGATATTACGAGGGTAGAAAAACGCCAACAGACAGACCGACAGACCGACAGACCGACAGACCGACAGACCGACAGACAGACAGACCGACGGAAATGAGTGACGTGGATTTTCGTTATGTAGACATCATAAAACGTACAAAAAGTGTATTTATTATCTATCGGTGTGGGAAGCAAAATCGCTAATCTGTCATAAGGACATGTTAAGAGTCTGATCATTAATCGTCAATAACTTTCTAAAATGATTGCAAGAATTTTTTGAATTTTTAAGGGTAAATACCTATGTGATTAAGCTTATAAGAACTGAACAAAAAAATAATAATGTATTGAAATGTATTGTAAATGGATGTCTGTAACACCCTGTACGTCTTAAAGATTGCTAGCTGTTTACTTACCGTCTCCAACAAGTAATTAACCCTAATATATTCCTGAGATGTTCTCCTTGAAACTTTCTTTCCGTCGCGTTTTCAAGAACGCTTTACCTTCATCACATAATCTGAACACACGGCCCCCTTATAACCCTCCCATTCGAGAAGTTTTCACAGACGCCTTAGGAGATGTCACATAATCTTCTTCGTGTTGTCGTCACCTACTCGTCATCAGCCCTGCTCCCTCCTACAGCGCTCCCATATTTACCCCCCAAAGGGAACTTTTGGGTCTGGGCCAAAGACCCTTCCGAAATAGTTTAGCGGCCGTATCATTGGTCGTAATTAGAAAATCTGGAAGCGGTGGGTGGCCGCCGGATTTTAAGTTGGGGGCCTCAGGCACGCGAGGGGCGCAAAACAGCTCCTATGTCTTTAGCGGTACAAGTGAATTTCGTCGGAAGTACAGGCACTGCACCAAGTAAAAATTACGAGTTTGCTTTCGGATTCTTAACCGTCGGCACCGAATATTTAATAACAAACGCTTGAGATTTAGGAAATGCTTTTATTATTTACAGGTGAGGGAGTATTGTGATCGTGGAAATGTTCAATTAATGAAATAATACGCTTTTTGGGGGTTTTATGATATCTACATAACGAAAATTCACTCTTCACTCATTTCCGTCAGCCTCTCTCTCTGTCGGTCTGTCTGTATTTCTGATTGTGATAAAATCTCAGTAGGGATATGCGGTGGTGTAGTAGTAGGTAAAGCTGTCATAATTTTGAAAATCCGTATATGGGCGGCGCAGTAATTAGCAAAAAAAATTTCAAATATTCCTCAAACTTCGTTTTTAGACATTTAAGAGGTTCCTGATCATTTTCTACTTTTCTTTAGGTGGGGGTAAAATTGAGGTGGCAGGTTGTAAAACTGAATATTTTGTTGTATTCATAATGGACTCTCTCCACTTCTACATTGACGAGTGAGAGAAAAATCTAGCGGCATTGCCTTGCCTATTACAGAAACCAAGGGACTGTTCTGATGTATACATACGAGCATTGCTATAGATCATTCTGTATTGTGTAACCTGGTATTATTGAATTGACTTTAATGAAATTTTGACACAGTACTATTATATTACCCTAACGCAGATGGAAAACTAAAAATATAAAAACAGCTGAAACTTTGTTTTTAGGCGATTTGGGGGATCCTGAGGGTTTTCCAATTTTTTTTATAGAGGGTAAAATTGGGGCAGTTTGGGGGTGGGGGGTTGTGCACCTTTAAAGGTTATGCGTAGTGGACTCTTCGTTGCCTTGTGTAGAGAAACAACATAATATGCTTTTCCGCTTCATCCGAATGCTGCCCTACCTTAGGCAGAAAATATTTTTTGAAATTATATTGATGCAGATAATTCTGTAATGTGTGTAGCTCATCATTAAACTGATAGCAATGAAATTTCTAAACCGTAACATTGGCCATGATCGATAAAGTCTATGGTTTTTGAAAATTGTGTTAGTGGCAGTGAAACTAAGTTAAAAGAGAAACAGTACGTGATCATTTTCTGTTTTTTTTTTCTGGAGTTGTGAAAATGAGCTGAGGTAGGATGGGATCTGGGATAATGTGGTTGGGAAACCCCGACACATTTTCCATTTCCCTTTAACGATTGATAATGGTAATATAATCTGTTTTTAGATATCGGAAAATCGACATGTCATATATGACTAGGATATCAGTTGAAGATTGCGGAATAGAAACTGGGTCCCTGTTCCTACGGAAAGAGATACAAGAAACTGTTTACGAGATTTTTTATGTTGGATGTTTTTTGTGGGCGGGCGGGCGATGATTTAGTTGCAAGGGGATCTCAGACTTTATGCTATGGGAAGTAATGTGTGGGAAGTACTAAGTCAATTAGCTTGGCGGCGAGAATGGTATATGTATGTCAGAGGCGTCAAATGCGCGTCAAAATTTAGAGTATTCAATTTCACGATAAGAGGAAGATTAGGACAAAGATGAGCTGTAGGAGCTTTATTTGAAGGCCACATGGTATTGGGAATGAAGCAGATACCACCATTGCTAGAAAGATATTTTAAACTGATCTCGACAATATTATAGGTTAGATAAATTGAAGTATACACCTCTATAGCCTATACCTCATACAAAGCCTAGCTTTCGAGGTGGCAATATTTGTACATCACTATTTATACAAATAAATAAATAAAAAATAAAAAAATCTAGATTGTAATATGTATCGTCGACAACTGGAAAGACTCGGTGCTACTCACTATTCGTACTAAGAAGGTATCAAAATTTGATGCTAGCCAAGTTAGATGTTTTCAAGCTACAGGTTAGACAATTATTATTATTATCGAGTGTAATAATGCGTCGAAAAAATTTTGCAGTTATTCCACCAGCCCCCTCCCCTGCCCTTCGCCTTCCCCCACCTGGGACAGCGGTTATTTGATGAGTACACTCCTGCCTCTGGCACAAATTTAGAAAACTACTTTTATATACGGTAATGCCAAAAGTTAGAAGGTTCGAAGTAAGGGGTTATAGGATATGTTCAAAAAATTCCAGGCCATCGATATGGCTACACCGAATAGCTCTGGAAGTATATTACAATGGCAAGCAATAGACATTTCTTTGTGATGGAAAATCTTGGAGTTAACCATCATCGTAATTTCACGCTTTCCCAAAAAGGTGGGAAATAACCGGAATTCTCTAATAGGCGAAAAAATTAAGTTTGGAGTGGTACTAAAATTCAGCGGCATTACCTACTACGCCCTCGTAGCATATCGCTCCCCAAATTTCATAACAACTGAGTACTGAGATAGATAGAAATATGAGCAGCTGGGTATGCCGAGGTAAATCAAATATACCGAGTTTTCGTAATATACATATTTGAAACCGTCCAAGAACAATGTAGTTGTTATCTTGAAACAGAAAGTTATCACCATCCAAAGCGCCATTCCCGCTTAAGGGTCTAGGGTATAGCGCGCGAAATTGTGAATCCAAGAAAGGACTTATTTCCGTGTTAGCGAGGAGGCGTGGCCGCCTGTTCCCTTTCTCCAGTGTGTGTGTCTAAGATGAGGGGACATAAGCCCAAAAATCCAAAGGTAAGGTCAAAAGGTACAAAGGTCACCATAAAAATGTATTTCGCATTTCCAAGCTCCTAACGTTACCTTTAAACTTACAGTAATGATTCAAAAAGCAAATTGAAGAAAGCCTGCGATTTGTCACTGTTTTGGCCTTTTTTATATCGTGTTTGGTTGTTAAATTACAGACATTTGTAGAATGTATGATTTTGCATTGCGAGCTTTTTTTGCACACTAAAAGACTTTTTTTTGAAAAAAGTGCTCTTAGATGTCATTCATATGTAGTTCGAAAAACAAGTGAGTTCTGTTCGAAATGGGAATCCGTGTTTTACATGGCAAATACATATTATTTATAACTATATGTATATACCCAGGCCCCTTAAGGTTTGGGAAATAAACGTGGTTTTACTTTTTTAATTTCAGACTAGCAACACATTCACCATATTTTTGAATCCCATGATAGGTTATGTCTTTAATTATATTATGTATGTCGCTTTCACCATTTTCCATTACCAGTGAAAATAGATAATAGAACGGCCCTTTTCTTAACCTATCCATGCAAAGCCAACACTTCCTTAAAAGGAATTCTGTCCGTATGCGACAGCCGACCAATCACAAATTAGATGCTTAATTGTTTAGGTTTACTTTCCACACCGATAGGTGAGGAGAGTATTGTAAAAATTTTCGATTTTGAGATAATATGCTTTTTGGGTCTTTTATGATACCTACATAATGAAAATCCACGTCACTCATTTCCGTCGGTCGAACTGTCTGTCTGTCTGTCTGTTGGGGTTTTGCTAGCCTCGTAATCTCAGTAACGCATGGATTGTGACGAAATTTGGTTAGCGATATGCTGCGTGGTGTCGTAGTAAGTAATACTGCGATAATTTTGAAAATAGGTAGATCAGCGGGGGAGTAATTAGAAATAAACAAGAAATTTCAGGTATTCCCCATACTTCGTTTTTAGGCATTTTAGGCCACAGATATGCCGCGTTACCGAATAGCTCTAAAAAGTGTATTACATTGGAAAGCAACAGAAATTTCTTTGTGATGGAAAATCTTGGAGTTAGCCATGATCGTAACGAGAGGTTTTGTGTTGGATGTTTATTGCGGTTGCGCGGGCGATGATTCGGTTGGAATGGGATCCCAGGACAATGCCTCTGCATATGAATAGCATATCGGCATGCAAACTATGGGGCTCCATTTATTCGTATTCACCAGACCGGCTCCATCGGACTATCACCTTTTTAATCCACTGAAAAAAGGCGTAATTCTTCTTCCAGCTAAGAGGCCTGGAACAATATATGTAGGTATTCTGTTTTGGAACGTAGAATTGAGCAGAGTAGGATAATTTATTTGTCATATTGTACATAAATAAATTCTCATGACAAGTCAAACAATGTAACATAAATAAATATAAACAATATAATTACATATGTATATACAACAAGGACATACGCATCAAAACTATTAAAACTCAAAATTTAAATTAATAATTTCGGATAGCCTATGTGCTAGATAACCTATCTAACACTCAGGGACCAGTGAAACCGATCCTTATTGTTCTAAATGCTGTATAATAGAACGTTTTTCTTTCCAAATTGCATTTCTATCTGTGGCAGGCTAATAATTTGTGTATACATCCCTGTATCATATTTGTCTCGTCGCTCTTTAACAGCAACTTTTGCGGCATATTGTACTTCATTAGATTCATCACGTCGCGTCGCGTCGCTTGGTATCAAGGCGGTCCGGAAAGTAATTTCGCTGGTATTGGGATGAAAGGGAGTATGCGGGGAAGGAAGAGAGGGGTAGGAAGTTTAGAAGGTTGACCTTACCCTCCCTAAACCCCCTCTTTCTGTGAGAGTGTGTGACATGGCTGTGGAAAGGAATGTTGCTGTAGCGACGCGCACTAGACCCGTAAAAAGGTTGAATATATATGCAAACCAGTTTAGTTTTGGTATTTAGATTACGGATAGTCGAGAATTTTAGAATGCTTAGGGAAATTTCTACCTGCACGTGTTTTAACTCTTTCGATGTCACTGGTGCCATGTGAGAAGTTTTGAATGCGTACATGCTCCGTCTAATATCTTCATACACTCAGCAGCCCACTTAATTATTTCTTAAAAGGGTTAGACGAAGCTAAGCTTGTTCCCGTACACTCTTAGCGATGATCACATACAGAAATTACACTTTCGTCTCTTATGCGAATCGTGCAGTATTTCTCCATCTTGTTGAATTGTCTAAAATAGTCTATTTCTCACTTATGCACTGATAACATCCAAAATTCGCTCGAAAATCTAATGTATTGGGTCTATTGAATAGAAAGAAGCTTCGCCTTGAAAGTACTAAATTTTAAATATAAGCTAACACTTTTAAGTACAAGATATCACTTAACTATAATTGAATAAAAGTGAGATCTTTCTCATAAGTTAGTACTGCAAACATTCTGAAACTTAAGTAATTACTTGTAAGTATTTACTTATACTCATAAGCTAAACAGCAAAATAGGTTATACAACTCGGGTCAGTTAAAGGTATTCTATCGTCGAAACACCCACAATCCAAAATTTATTGAGAAAACGTTTTGGAAACTCGTGAAAACGTAGTAAATATGTCGTCAAGTTAGGAAGAATTGCCTGTCGAGACTGGTTGTCAAAGGCATATATTTTCAATTTCTTGTTTAAATGTTGTTTTGTTTTGTATTTAGAGTTAAATTTAATTGGATAATAAAACTAGGAAATGTATTACGTATTTTAGTATTACCCACATTTGAGTAACAAAAATGAAAGAAACACTAAAAACTACATATTTACTTGAGGATTATATTTCAGATAATATTATTAAACATTGTATCCACTATTGCTTGACGTTTTTTAGAACCTCTTTGACGAATATTATCGATTTCTTCATCATACTCCAGGATGTTTGGGTCCTCCGGGAGTTCCATTCCATTTTCTGGGAGCTCAAAATCATCCCGTAGCACAGCAAATAATGATTTTTGAAACTTTTGCCGCCAATACTATCATCTTATGTCTTAAAATAGGAAACTTCTGCTTCAGCTGTCCAAACACTCTCTCAATTATGACTCCGGAATGGGTGAAATTGAATAATTCTTCACTTCTGTTTTGAGAGTTTTAGAATGGGCATAATAACCATGGTGCAATCGCATATCCACGGTCTCCGAGAAGGCACAAATTACCTAGAAATCTGGCTATAGTTTCATATAGATATTGATCTTCGTTTCAAAATTCTGGAATCATGGACACTTCCGTGTCACTGAGCGTCCACACTGTAATTACTTCACTTGCATCGCAGGTTACATGTTCTTGAAAATCCTTTTCTGTTTATAAATTCGTCACCAAGCTCTGAAGGCCTTTTAATTTGGACATGAGTGCAATCCAGTGCACCAATGACTGTAGGTATTTGAAATCGGTTTGACCATCTGCTTCTTGCTTCTTCCATACCTTCTAGATCAGACGGAAACTTTATCCACCGATGGGCTTTTGCAAATATCCTACCAGCTACAACATGTATGGTTTTAGATACCGTCGTATGATGCACGCCGAAGTCTTCAGCTACACCTGTTTGAAATCCAGTATCACTAACATGTCGCAGAAATATCCCCATTCTTCGTCGAGGGCTAAGTGCACCTCCTCTGGTTTCATGTAGCTGTGATAAAAAATGATCCGCAAGACAGTCTACACTTTCACTTTCAAAACGTAATAGAACCTTATATTTACTGGAACTTATGCTTTTTGTTTCCTTGTACTGTTTAGTATTACGAACAGGTATGAAGTCCACCATGATGTAAATCCAAGAAATGTGTTTAGCACAACCACTCTCTCGTAACAAGTATGCGTTAGAGATACCTCAAGAAACTTCAAGTTAATACTTACCGGTTTAAGATTACTCTTATTTTAATCAACTAAAAATACTGGAAAATTTCAAGTGTACCCATATACTATCAGTAATTACTTGAAAATAGAAGCAAGCTATCAATGACCTTTTATTCATTGCATATCAAGTAAAGACTTATATCAGAGGAAGAATAAGTAAGTACTTGTTTTTATTCAATAGGTCCAGTGTATAAGACTATCACGGCCATCATCCGTTGAACTGTTGGTTCTTGGCGTCGACGCGCTTCGCTGCTGGACGTTTCGCTAACACGAGTGGTCGGCATCCTCAGAGGCTGATATCACCTGTTCGGCGTGTTCTCGAAACCAACAACTCAACACTCGAAAATCTCTCAATAGACGGGTGACGATCAAGCCAAAATAAAGCATTGCCACTATCTGTTGTTAGTACCTGTTCGCCCAAGGTCGGAGATCGCCGAAGCAATGTTGTTTCGTTTTGTGAAAAATAATATTGTTTATACGACATATTGCTTGACCACTGTGCTAATAATTATCCTTGATTTTTTTAAATGGCACGTTCTATGATAGCATAGTTTTGATGGGATTTATATCAGTTTTTTTTCAATTTCCTATATCATAATAAGTACATTGCATAAGTATCTTCCTTTTGAGGAAATAGGCTATTATGGGATTCACCTCCCATGCTTCTTTATCCATTTTATCGTTACTATAATGACTGCAATATGTCGTCAAATCAGCTTTGATATTTACGTTATAGACAAGTATACATGGTGAGTCGAGAGGAACGCACCGAACTCTAGCGGTGAAAATAATGTAAAAAAATATGTTCTTATCCGATTCTCATGTGTTTTCAAGTTATAGCGTAATTAAAAATGTTTATACAGGGTGGCCAATCGGGTGTGACGTTATTAATTTTTTTTAGATAGCCCGTATGATTTATGATGATTATGATTTGTTTTTGGAAAATTTTGGTTTGATCGCTTCTTGTTTGTTGGGCAATTTTTGAGTCAATTTTGGATTTTATCAGTGCATAAGTTAAAAATAGACTATTTTAGGCAATTCTACAAGATGGTGAAGTGCTGTACGATTTGCAAAAGACGATTTGAGCAGCGTCGGTAAGAATTAAAATGGTAAATAATAACAACATGATCTTCCAAACAATTACATGCCTGTTGGGGCATGGGCTTTGCTTCTTCTAACCTATTCGAATTTGTTGATTTACACAGACACATACAATTAAAACAAAGAAGAGCAGTCCTTAAATATAAATTTAGTTACTACCTGTCAAGAAAAATACTACTTCAAATACAATACCAATATCTTTATATCTCTATAAACAATTAAATAACACGAATAACACAATGTTTATATTTGTTATTTTACTGTTAGTCTATTAAATTGGCGTACTTTTTCGTCCGTTGTATAACTTCCCGCTATTTCAAAATGATGAGATTTTTAATTAAAAGTCACTCTTTCCTGTATAACTGGTACATATAGGAAGCTTAGTGATGAGCGAACTGAAACACGCTTTGAAGTCGTCAGTGTGAACACGAATATCATGGAAACGGTTTGTCTGCTTATCTACTGGACCGAATCGAAAGTGATAGTTAAATTTTGTCATCTTTCTGGGGGGCTGGAAGTACACTTTAGTCTAGTTCCAAAAATAGATGCAGCTGACTACTAATCTATAGCTCTACGATATGAAATCAGCCAAATAATGATGTAGAGGTGCATTAGCTGGTAGCTTATCATTAGTTGAACTGTAGCGCGCCATCGTTCGCTATTTACTGTTAGTTCAGTGGTGCTCTTGATACTCATATCCAGCAACTGCTTCGTCATATCCACGCAGCGTTAGGGGAACGGCCACGGCGCCGCCCTCTCGGAGCATGACCCTGAACTACAAGTTTCTCCATATTATCGCTTCTGTGAATATGTCCGAAGAATGTAATCATTCTCGACGACACAATGGAGGATATTATAATATGGTCACGCCATATTTCAATAAGCTTTGTCATGGCCACGCATGCCAGTTGAATGCGCCGTCGTTCAAGGGGAAGCATGGACACCTACGTTCCGATTGTGGAGTCAGGAAAGTTGGTCCTTTGTGAATCCTGGCAAGGGACATTCTGTCATCCTCTCGGAACCGTAAAGCGATGATCCTATTCTGCATATTATAAGAAGTGATATGATTTCTCCCACATATTGCTTCGACTGCGGTGAAGTATCCTACAAGGGAAGAGTGGGGGTCAAGCGGTAGGTGGCCTGGTGGTCAGGAAAGAAGGCCAGCGTGGTACACAGGTGGTTCACTTACCGACCAAGGCTCCGGCGCTGGGATCTGCGGGCCAAAAACAAAGCTCTTCCTCTCTCTTGGCGGATACACAACAGGATTCCAAGCAGAAGTACACGTCTGTAGGATTTTAGCTTGTGCCTCTCGTATTCACGAAATTCAAGGGTATGTGAGGCGGATTACTACTAGCTATGAGAGCCAGGTAGCATTAGAAGCATTGAGTTTACATCAAGTCTCGTTCTGCAATATAGAAAAGTCTTGAATAACACTTCGCTAAGACAGTAGGTGTCACTTGCGTGGGTGCCTAGTCATGCTGGAATTTGAGGTAATGAAACAGCGGAGGAAAGGGTCGAGGGATAATTTTCTGTGACCTAAACCGGCTGTGGGGCTGACAGCAGGTACCATTGGAAGGAAAATAGAAGTGTGCTTACAAAATCAACATCTTGTGAGATAGAGAGGAACCTCTGGACATTGTGGGCCTACTGTCTGCCCATAACGCCTTCAAACGTCACTTGTTTGTTATGGGGGTGGCATACGACGCGACCTGTGCTCGCTTTGGCGAGGGGGAAGAGTCCTTGGCATACACTCTATGTCGCTGTGAAGCCCTTGGGTATCACAGGCAGACCATACTAGGTTCACGGGTCCTTGAACCTGAGGATATGAGATGGGCGGGACCCAAAGCCATTCTCTCATTTGCGGAGGGCTGGACTTGGGAACTAGGATGAGGAGAGTTGCATAAGGGCCCGCTTATAGGCCTATGCACTGGTGAGTCTGGTCGCCAGAAATCCTTTCATTCATTCATTCATTTAGCTTAGGAAAATAGATTATCCAGAAATGGGATCTGGTCGGTAACAGATATGCATATATCTGCGCGATTGGGATTGCCCATCGCGACCAGTTTGTTCAAATATACATACTCGAACGTATGCATATAGAGTGCGTAGCTGTAGGGTGACTCGAATGTTAACGGCAGCGATCTGGTCGACGCTTTCCATGAAAAGTTAAATTGGATTTTTGCTAAATACCGGGGATTAGCACGAACACACCTTCCCCTCGTCCCTCTGTGTATACCAAAAATAACACGATGCGCACACATGCAACGTTGGAGTTAAACAACTGTTGAATGGGTGCTGGCGCCAGTGCGGTGAGGATTAGTCCAGTGTAGCTGAATGCAAATGCGCTACGTTCATTCAAAAAGCACATATTGGAAGGGAATCCTGATGATTTGATAGTTCGCTTTGACTTAATTTATACTGATGATCAGTATTGATTTTCAACATCAGCCATCGATGATATACTGGATAATGTTGATCTACCCTGATCTGTTTGAGGTAATCTTTTCGGCACATTTCAATTTGTGCTGAACAGGTTCGATTTATGGAATGATTTTTTACTATTTTAGTAGGTGCTGGAGATGGCACAGGTTCTGTATTAATATCAGCGGAGTGTATTTTTGAGTGGAACAGTACTACTTGCTCTAGTTCTTTTTCGATGTGTTCTATCTGGGATGATGAAGTCTTGTTGTGAAAGTATTTTGGATATACTTGTTCTAATCAAGGTGCTACCAGAAAATCCCGGGAAAAGAACTGACCCAGCCGGTGAAACGCTCATTAAGCCTTGTACACACTAGTAGACCATATTGCGTGATTCATCTATGAACCGTCTATAAACAGTCTAGGGACACGGTCTATAGGCCGCCTAAAGACACCGATTTTTGCCTCGTCCAGCGTCTACACCACAATGTGCGGATTCAGACGAGACAAAGAATTTGCCATAAATCTCATTATCGCTGTCCACTATGGAGGACGCTGCATTGTGCGGAATAAGTTCCTGCTTAGTGATAATGAATAGTGAGACAAAGCGGAGACATAAACGTTGGTGGATGCGAGAAGTGTCAGCAGAAGGACCTACGTTCGGCAACACATTATACTAAATTGAGACTGGGTTTCCAGAATTTCACTCAGAAACAAAATTTAGAGAAACAATCCCAGCTTATCTTCGGCGCGCAGTCACACTGCGTTTTCTAGCAAATGGAGACTCATTCACGAGCCTCATGTACACCTTCAGAACATCTAAGTAGTCTGTATCAAAGATGATACCAGAAGATTGCAATGCGAACATCTCAGCATTAAAACAATATGTAAAGTCAACCACGCCACTCCATAGCTGGAGACAGACTGGGACGTCTCGTCTCTAGACTCCGATTGCCATCCACACTGTCAAAATGTTGCGCAAAATATTTATTTATCTAACGTTGCATAGAATCTCGCATTCCTGTCGGGAGACCAGAGGCCTGCGATTTTTAGTCTCGCAACAGGCCATTAGACGGGGATTGGTCTATCGACATGTCTACATAGACAGCCTTAGACACGTCTCTGAGACCAAAATTGCGCAACATGTCTACTACTGCGTACAAGCCTTTACAGAGAGCCAATTGACGGTCTCAATACCGCCATCTTCTGGTAGTACGGAGCGGCTCGTATGTGGCATCGAAGGAAATCTCTTGGGTCAGTATTGATCTCCGACCACGTTCGACTCCAGACCTCACTAGGTCGAGCCAGCACAGACAGCTCTGCCTGTCACTAAAACGTAAAGTACCATAGCTTGTGCGATGCCTAGAAGTGTGAAACAATTCTCTACTTCTAGTATCTCTGTGTGCAACACGATAGCATATATTTTTTACAAGAACATCGCAGTCGGTATAAGTATTCACTAATTTAAAAATAAAGCTAGCTGATGCAACACTTCTGTGATTTCTAGGCTCTTTAAACCTACTACTTTGACTTTGATCTCGTAGTACAATTTAGAAAATGGGAATAAAAGCTTTTTTTTTGTCTTCGGCAGAGGAAAAACGTGATGGTTTGATCTAAAATTGTTCTAGTAGTTCCGGTGCACGCACCGCTCTTTGCGGCGACTGGGAGTCCTACCCAGTAAAAAACCTCTGCTCCTCTCATCTGCCTTTGCTCCTTCTACACTGGGGATCATCTGTAGGGATATTCTTCACAGTGCAGATGAGGTAAGTCTTCTTTAGGGCTTCATTTGAATCTGGCTGCCATGTTTAGATTGGGCGTCACTGTCTCCGCTCTTCTCTCTCCTTGGCTGAAAGAATTTTTCGCACCATTTCATGAATGACCTTCCAGGCCTCTTCACTGGATGTAATCCGCGGTATAATATTTTCTGCGGTCAAGCCTGCTGCCATAGGTCCAGCACTCTCTCTATATGGCCGCCATTTGCTGCATATAAAGAGCGCGTGCTCGGGCGTATCCTCATCGCTGCAATGTAGGCATCTAGAGTCTTCAATTCTCCCTATCTTCCTCCTATAAACTCTGAAAGGGCCATGGCCAGACAATGCCTGAGTTAGGAAGTAGCATGTCTTCCTATGTTTGCAGTCGACCCATTCTTTTATAGAGGGGATCAGCCGTTTGGTCCACTGCGCGACGTCGGTCGTGTCATCCCACAAACGCTGCCATTTCTCCATGGTTCGGTCTCTAATGGAGGCGCGGCTCTCCGAAGTATCTTCCTTGGCGGTGTATAGATGTCTCCGCTCTTCTGCCAGCAAGTGCAAGGGTGGCGTTGCAGTTATGACTTGGAGAGCCCTGTTGGAGATAGTCCGATAGGCACTAGCCACTCGCAATAGTGTCTTTCTCTGCGCTCGGTCTAGCGTCTGTCTGTGTTTCTCCCTTTTGAGCGCACGATACCATACAGGTGCTCCGTATAGTAAAGTTGATTGTACCACATTATTCAGCATTTGGCGTTTTCTGGTACTAGGTCTACCCACATTTGGCATTAGCCGGGATAGCATGGCTGCCTTCTTCTGTGCCTTCTCTGTGGCCCTCTTGATGTGCTCTCCAAAACACACTTCGTTGTCTATGGATATCCCTAGATAGACTAGCGACTTACTCGGTTTGATGAGGATTCCTTTGATGTTGAATTTCACAAAGGCCCTTTTCTTACGTGACCCTTTCATTATGACAGCTTCTGTTTTCTCCGGGGCCAGTTCGAGGTGGTGATCCTGCATCCACTTGTCAATCCTCCCGAGTGCATCGTTCGCTCGTCGCATTAGCTCGTCTTCCTGGTTGGCACAGACTACAAGCGCCAGATCATCTGCAAAGCCCACCGTCACTGCCTTTCTAGGGAGAGCCAATCTTAGCACACCATCGTACAAAATATTCCACAGAAGTGGACCTAGCGCGGACCCCTGTGGTACACCCGTGGTGATTTCTAGTATCTGCTTAGCTATTTGTATGGTTCTTTCCTTAAAATAGCTGCTAACCAGATTTATCAGGTAGTTTGAGATTCCTCTGTGTCCTAGCTCCTGAATAATGACGGCCCATGAGGCTGTGTTGAAAGCGTTGCGTACATCCAACGTTACCAGCACGCACCACTTGTCGTTTGCTCGTTCTGCTATTTCTAGCACCTTTTCAACAGCATCTGTAGTCGATCTGCCGCGTCGGAAACCGAATTGATTCGCTGACAAATCCCCCAATGTTTCCAGTTCGATCTCGAGTCTCCTGCGTACCATCGCTTCAAACAGCTTGCCTATGGTATCCAGAAGGCAAATAGGCCTATACGATGAAGCCAGCTCAGGTGGCTTGCCCCCTTTGCTGATAAGCACGACCTTGGCTTTCTTCCACGCTTCCGGAAACGTTTGGGTTCTAAGCAGGCTATTCAGCAAACCTAGCAGATGTTGGGGTGCTATGGATATGGCTTCTTTCAGCACATCCGGCGTGACTCCATCCAAGCCCGGCGCCTTACCACTTTTTAGTCGACTTCCGGCTTCTGTCAGCTCTTCAAGGGTAAACGGCAAGCAGTCTTCGTCCACGGGTCTCTCGGGCCAGCTGTCCTGGCGGCTAGGAAAGAGTTGGCGCACTATATCTAGTTTCGTGTCGGGTTCCAAGTTACAGGTCGATATCACCCCGGTAAGCTTTTTCGTCACTATGCGATAGCCTTCTCCCCAGATGTCGTTCTCCAGCTCATCGCATAATGCCTTCCACCGCTGTTTCTTGGCATCGACTATTAGCCGATGGAGTCGCTTTTTGTTAGCCTTATACGTATCATAGAGGCACTTTAATTTAGTTTCGGATCCCGTTCCTACCCGTCTTGCTCGTTGCAAAGCACGCCTACTAGAAACACATTCGCTTCGAGTCCACTCTATGTCAGTAGTCCACCAATACGGAACTTTGGCTACTCTTGTCCTTCTTTTAATGGTGCATTCTTTGACGATGTTCGCCATAGTTTCGCTGTATTGGTGAACCGTGAGTTCACCGGTCTCTAGTACTTCGAATTTATCTGCTAGCATGTTTCTCGCTTTCGTCATGTCTATGAAAGGCGTTAGACGTTCGTGGGCTGATCTTCTGCTTATAGTATTCGTTCTTATTTCGAAGTAGATGAACCGATGATCACTCATTGACTCAGTTTCTAGAACTTGCCATTTCTGTATTTTTCTGGAAATACTCTGAGTTGCAAAAGTGACGTCTATGAATGAACAGCTGTTATGTCTGCAGAAAGTTGGCTGAAGTCCATCATTTACGACCACCATGTTACTGGCAGCCAACCATTCACACAGGGCCGCTCCCCTTCTGTCCGTAGCTGGAGAGCCCCAATCAACCGCTTTCGCATTCAGATCGCCCAGCAGTATGGCTTCCTTGCCTTGCACCAATAGGTCTTCCCATAGTGCCTCTATAAATTCCTCGTACTCTGAGAACGGTATATTAGGCGAGCAGTAGCAACAGTAGATCACTGTTTCCTTCAGATGGATACACAGAACCCCCGACCCTTTTCGTATAGATGTGACAGTAATATGCTTGTTGCGTATATAAACTGCCACATCATAGTTGTCGTCTACATGCCATGTGGATTTAGCGTTTACTAATTTCCTATTTGGTTCCGATGTTATAAGAATGTCCACGTCTCTTTCCATCATCGTCGCATAGGCCATGTCGTGCGCCGATCGGGATCTGTTTAGGTTAATCTGAAGCACCTTGATCATCTGGAGCGTAAGTGTGTACCTTGCTTGCGTCTCCGGTCACCGATTTTCTCCTGCGTCTGGCTTCCTTTTGCCGATCTCTAAAGATGCGCCCAAAAGTCTGGCATGCGTAGGAACCCGCCCTATGTCCAGCCTGCTCACATATAGGGCAGAAGGCTTCGCCCGTACATTCTGCCTTCTTGTGACCTTCTTTGCCACAATTTAGGCAGCAATTTGCTCTGTCGGCTCCTTTGCATTTGCTGGCCGAGTGACCCATCTCCCAACATCTGCTACATTTCTGTACGACTACTCGCTCTTCGACTCCACATTTGACTAAACCTATCTTAATTCTACCTATGTCTAATAATCTTTCGGCGGCTTCTTTGGAGGCTATCACAGTTCCTACTTGATTGCCACTCTTAGTAGGTCTGAGAGATTTAACCAGTATCTCCTGGTCCCTGTTTGGTACTGCCTTCCGTAGTGCGTCTTCCACTTCTTTGGCTGTTGTTACACCGTCCATACCCCGGATATGAAGGGTAACGCGACCTCCACCTCTCGCAGAAATGCCCGGTATATCAAGTTTGCTGATAGCTTCTTTCAGCTGCTCAGCGCCACCGTCTTTTTTAGGGACCGTAAGCAGTAGCTCCCCTTTCCGAGTCTGCCTCACTCTGTTGACCGTTACCCCTAGATCGTCTATCTTCACGTCTTCTTTTACCTTCTTAAGGAGCTGGGTGTAGTTTAGGCTTTCGGCTGCGACAATAACGGCCACAGTCTTGCTATCTCTAACACCGATGGCAGTCGTATTTTTGTCTTCCCCATTGGCATCGTCGGTATTTTTTGAACCCTTCTTGGGCGGTACGTACAGCAGGACGCTGATTTCGGTCTTACAGAAAACGAATTCCAGTAGCTTTTTTAGTCGTTCCTTTCGTGCCAAGTCTGGTGTGGGGACAGCAATACACAAGCGATCTTCTTGACGTAGGAACTCCCTCAGCTTCATTAAGTTCGCAAACGTCGCGGTCTCCTCCTCCTCCAAAATTACCTTGAGGACATAGTTTCTGCATTGTTGTGCAGGGCCCGTTCTCTTGGCTATACTAATTTCATACTTTAAGTATGAGAAGCCCTCGGTTACATCTCCATCCTCACCAAGATGCTCTATTTCCGGGTACCTCATCCGGAAGATCTTGTTGATACCCCTATCATACGTCTGCTTGGCATCAGTGCACAGCAGCAGATCTCTTTCTTTGGTCCCCTCCCAAACAGGGTTTCCCTCTACTTCCTTCACCTTGGTATAGGTACTTTCTGGCCAAGGTTTGTCTGCCGTCCTCCTAAAGGCCTCATAGTCCGTGTCGCTGCTACTTTTTATAGCCTCCTTGATTTCTTCCGCCTGTTCCTCCAAAGTTCTCTTGCCTCTGTACCACACGCCCTCTGTTTGGGTACTAATACTCAACTTCGCGCCCTCCTTGGTCTCCTCAGTTGTTTGCGAGGCTTGATCTACCTTAACGGCTGGTGTTCTTGTGGAACCCGCTGTTGGATCTATGTCCCTAAGTTTGTCCACCAGCCTACCTATGTCTTCAATACCTCTCTTGATAGTAGATTTAGTGTTCACATTTATTTTGATTTCCGCCTTTAGGCCATCTATTTTCTCAATCAGCTTCCTGATAATCGGAGAAAGATTCTCGTCTGTATTACCAGTTGCTGCCTCTGCTCTTTTACGTTTAGCCGGATTTTCCTCCGCCCACGATTGGCCTGTCAGGTCCACCTCGGATACTGAGCAAGATCTGCCTCTAGGTGGGCTTCTCTGTATTACATCCCTTCTCAAAAAGGGGTTTAAGTCCTTACCGCCTAGCGGGTTCTTTCTTCCAGCTGCTAAGGCCTGGTTGCTCGCCGTCACACTAACACTTTGTTTGAATTCCATATTTAGTCCCACGAGTAGCTAGGGAAAATACAGTCAACCGACGCAGAGCCCCGCTTGCGCCGGCAAGGCATCCTTACTCTGAGAGGTCGCCAGGTATCTCAGAGGCTCCGTTTGAGACGGTACTCCCCTACCGCCACGCACTCCTCGGCACGGGTCGCCTGACACCTTGAGTTGGGTTCGTTTCTGGATCATAGCCGTGTCGTCATCAAGCTGGTCCAGGTCGCAGTCAGTTCCTTAGTCCATAGTCAATTCCGTGTCCATAGCCAGGTCGTCGTCTGCGTCCTCCGTGCTCCACCCCCCCCCCCCCCCCCCCCCTAGACGCAGTAGTCACCTAGGTGACTGTCTGGGCCATTGTAGAATGGTGTACGGTACCATAAAACAACGACCCAGTGAAGACATAGCCGCATCCCTTCTATGTCCTGCCTACTTGGTCCACGAGTGCCGAAGCACAACTATGCGCGCGCATGCGCATATAGCCCCCCATCAGCCATAGGGACGCACCGGGTTGGAGTTAGGCTCTCCTAGGTTTGTCTGTCTTGCCCAGGGTGTGATAGGCCCCCTAGTAACACAACGGGTTCAGAGGCCATCCCCGGGGAAGCTGAGACTCCCCTCTCCGGGGGAATAAAAGCTTAAATAATAGAAATTTAGCAAATTTATTGTAAATCCTTTCTAGCCGTCTAACTTGCTGTTTATAAAGAGGAGACCAGATAATAACTACTTTATTCTAAAACACTTAATAGTAAACTGTTGAATAGGGACTAAATACTAAAATATCACAAAAGTCTAGACATGTATGACGTGTGAAACCGAGCATTCTAAAACCTTTCTTTAAATTATAATCAATGTGCTTATTAGTACTTAGATCGCTGCTAAAAGTTACATCTAAATCACAGGAATGTTCAACAACTTCCGGATGACATTTATTGATAAAACATTGATACAAGAATGGGCGCTTACGTTAAAAAAAAACCGCATTTGTTCACATTTAGACTTAAAAAATGTTCATCACATAATGCGACCAGATTAATCAGATCGATCTTTATATCATTAAAATCCTCGATAGAAGTGACAGTACAAAATAACTTTATATCGTAAAATACATTTTTAAAAAACACTTGTGATCATTATTGTACAATAAAAAGAGGAATGGACCCAAGAGGGAACCTGGTGGCACACCTCATGTAATGATTATTTCACGTGACTTCTCGATTCCCACTTTCACACACTATATACGACCCCGAAGAAATGAGTTAATCCATCGCAGATAGTGCCCTGTAACGCCTAGGTTTGATAGCTTGTTGATTAGTAAACCATGTCAAGTTGGTGTATACTACATCTACTTGTAATCCCTTTTCAACACTGTACTATGTGGTAGTTGTTTTGTTGTAGTCGACCTTCCTTAAAAAAATCCATATTGATTTGGAGATACTGCACATTTAAAGAAATTGAACAGTTCTTCCGTGATGCCATATGACTTCCTGAACCATGTGTATCATATATTGTTTGTTGATACTGCTGCTTTATTATGTAAGATCGAAGGTTTCAAATGTGTTTGTTATTCAGCGATTTCATTAACTGCTGCATCACTTCTGATGAATTCTGAGGAAAAATGGGGAAAACTTTTAATGGTTCAAAGCCTTAGGGTTTTGCTGCACTTGATTTTTAAATATTTTGCAAGTATCGAGTTGCTTTAGGAATAGATTATTTATTTTTTTTTAATTTTAAACTCGGTCGGTCGATATGTATGCTGCTTTTTAATAACTGCTTTATCTAAGCGACAGCTGCCTGGTGGACTCCCTGTAGGTTACGTTCCTTTAGTTTCAGTAGTTAGTGAAACACGTATCGATAAAATTTAACTGTCCTAAGAGTCCTTCTCCGGTATGTATTACAGATTGTTTCAACTGATGCCCCCCAAGCACTGAGAATTGTTTAAAAAGTCTTATACTTAGTGCAATGTATTTCTATTAATCCCGTTCTCCGTAAGATAGTATTTCACCGTTCATATTTATGGTCGATTTTTATTTGTATCACATAATTGAGCTTTGGCGGGATCGTTTATCCAAAATTAATATAAACAACGTCGAGCTAGCTTTTAGAGCCAGTCTCAGTGTCTGCTGCTATCAGTCTCAATTTTGATAATTAAAAAAATAAGAGTGAGAGCGCAGTTCATTTTAATTAATCCTCAGCGAGAAGGGGGAAGCGCAATATGGAGGGGAACCGCCCAATGGCAAATTATTTCATTTATATTAATACTATGCCTCCCTACCTGTAGGCAGCTCCAACAAACATTGCGCGTTCGGAAGATTTCACCTTCGGGGAAAGTGTTTTGGTTTGTCGCAGGAAATTGTTTTTCTTTCCGTCCTTCTCGTCTTTCCTTGGGAAAAATCGATCAGAAATGTTAAACATTTTTTAGGCTTGTGCTTGGAGCCATCATTTTATTATGCTGATGTGTAGGGTGGTTTTATAAGTTGTATTTTCCAATAGAAAATAATCAGCTTATACTAACAAAGGCTTAATACGGCAATAAAAAAATACGCCGAAAGAAGGGAATTAAATAAATTTAGCTATACTTCAAAGTCTTTGATAAAACTAACTCATAGGTTAAAAAACATCCTCTGAATTAATTTGACTGAGACAATTTCAATGTCACATCTCTCACGTTATTCTGTTGAGGATTTTAATGATAAAAATGGCAAAGGAAAATTCTTGGGTGCCTCCATTCTTAGGCCTCTCCGACACTCCAATTTCACCATCTCCCTTTCATCACAATCAGTGTAGCAGTTATTGAGATCACGTATTTATAAAATACACAATTTCAATGGCGTAGTAGTCCTGGAAAGGAATAATCTAAAATGCAATTTTGGGCAAATCTGTTTAGAATATTAGCTCTTAAAATTCTAGGATTTTTCTGTAATTTCATAGAATTTTAAGAGTTTTGTATCTAGTTTCAGATTTACAGAAAGAGAACGTATTTTTCGTATCGAACGTAACCCCTAGGTAATTAATCCGATTACACTCGACAACTTTTACATGTTCTATTACGCCTTCAAATAGATGCCTTGTTCACTGGCTAGATCTGTTCTAGATTACAATAAGTTCTGTAACCTGATCACCTAATAATGTTAAACAAGGGTTTAAAAAAGGTTCTTAAGAGCTTGTGCATACAAAATGGGCAATTATGGAAGTTATAACTATGATCATATGATGTCAGCTATCCAATATAAGTGTCAATCAACTGTACATCAAGTGCATATCAATAATATTTTTTTTCATTTTACTCGAAAATTTTTATATCTATATTACTCATTATTATTTTTGCTATTATTATTAGATACCAGAATTGAAAACACATATATTTGTTCTTTTTATGTAAAAAAACAATAAATTATTCATTATTCTCCTATGCACAACCAAAATATCCCACGGACAACGGTTCTGGTTGTCCAAGTGACATTTACCAGTCTTTGCGCTCCTTGGTAGTAAATAATGATGTTTTGAATTAGATCTTATGCGCAGAGAAAAATGTAGATCAAATAGAATATACGTTTGTGTTCTGGTTGTCCGGTAGTCTCATAAAAAAGCCACCCACTTTTCCAAAACACACTCGGTCAACTGACGATGACGCCGCAGCAAAGATGAAATCAAAAGGGCGGCTGGATGAGTGTTGTCAGCAAATGATTGATGATGATGTTCTCAAGGCACTGATCATGCCACCCGTGTTTTGATTTCCGAACTTTTTGCCGTTGTCCGCTAGACGTCAGGATAATAAAATATGATTGGTCCCTACCAAAATGAACATGCAAAAAATTCGTTAAAATTATAAAGCAAACAAAATCTATGTGCTAGCATCATAGTACACATTGAAATGAATATTATGCACAAGAATAATTAATTGCCATATAGTATATTTTTAGTAATGTTTCATTGTACTAACCTACTGGAGGACAAACAATAAAACACTTCATTAGATTTTTTGTCATCCGGACCCCATTAAAATTTCAGTATAATAGTGATTTCTTTAAAATGATTTACTGGTATGTTTGCTTAATAATAACATAAGTGCGACATTATGTCAACAAACCACTTAATTTTCTTTAGAACTGCGATTATTGGTCAGGGTACTAAACATAGTACTTACAGGACAAAGAAAAATTGATTGACCCATAAGCACTCTTTGAGTTCGATTTTATATATTTGTTCAGAATTATTAATAATATTGTTAACTGTCCTGAGCTGTTGGTTTTTTAAAAATAAGTATGAATGATAGCAGAATACGAATTACTGTTTGTAATCCCTTTTCACCATACAAATTTTGGCGAAAATGATTCGTTAGCAAGATTTTAGAGACGGCGAATAGATATAGTGAGATCAATTTACTTGACTCATCAATTTCAACGATCATGAAAGTTATGAGATATCTATAAATTGTATCGCGTATATTGTACATTCGTAGGTTGTCTTTTCTTTTCGTTTGTGTTAAAATAGTCCGTAAATAAATAAATAAAATGTCCCAACTTTTAGAACACTCTGTACTTGGCACACGTCTCGAATTACTATAGATTGTGTTACCATTTTTCGCCGCATACTAATAATAGAGAATACACCCTTAAAGCCGGCATGCCATGGTAGCGACTAACGAGGTTACTGCCATTATCGATTGAGACCCATCATTTCCTTCCTGCTTCCCAAGGATAGAGGAAAGTCGATATCCTTCAAATATGTAAACACGACGTTGCTGACAGCTCAGCGATAGTACTTTGTGGCTTTACCTAGAGGTTCAACATATTTATGTCAGTTTAGGTAAACAAATTGCACACAAACAAAAAGCATTTCAGAAATTCATGTTCTATATACAGGTGGGCGGGAGTAAAAATGTGGTCTTACTATAACATATTTCAAAAATGTATCACTTGGTCATAGTAGCGAGCCTTGAAGGCTACAAACTTATACAGGGTGTCCCACGACGATTAAGACAAACAATATATCGGAAATGGACAGTAGTAGACAATTATAATTTTGGGGATGTAAATTAGAGCAACTGGTGTATCTCTTCTTGTTATTGTGTTACGTTACCCAATGAGGTATTTGTTTTTGGTCACGTTACTTACGATTCAACATTATTAAAGATATATCCTGTATATTTGCGCTTTCTGTGTTCCTTCCGCTAAAACATTTCCAACAAACTAGCACACTTGGGGTCTAAAGTGATAATTCAAGAGCTACAATTAAGACAATAAAAGAAACGAGCCCTAGCAAAATAATTTACCTTTAGGGATACATGTTGCTATAATTAACGTTTCTCGTCTAATTGTGTGACTATTGAATTTTTCCACGTGATAGATATCCTCAAAGAAAGAAATCTAACGGTCTGAGGTCTGGCGATTTTGGAGGCCAGAAAGTTTTACCATTTCGTCCAATCCAGCGTTTCAGAAATATCATGTCCAGATAATTTTTCTCTCCGTGATCAAAATGCGGAGTTGCATCATCTTGCTGCCACTTCATTGTATTTTTTTCATTCAATGGAATGCTTCAAGTAGATCTGGAAGTACCTATTTTAGTTTGTTGGAATTGTTTTATCGGGAGGAACACAGAAAGGTACAAATATACAGGTTATCTCATTAATAATTTTGAATCGGACGTCACGTGACGAAAAACGAATACCTGAATGGGTAACTCAACAATAACAGTTGCTCTAATTTACACCCCCAAAATTATAATTCTCTACTACTGCCCAGGTTCAATATATTGCTTGTCTTAATCGTTGTGGGACACCCTGTTGGAAATTCGTACCAAAGTTGCATTTTTTTAAATGAAACTCCCTACATATTATTGCATATTTGGATTCCTTGGTCAATTCTATTGAATTTATGTATCACACAGGGCATTCGCTTAGGCCCACGTCATCATTTTTGATATAAGTAGATATCTATAAAACGATTTAATATCAGCGATTATAAAACTTAGATGGCTATCACTTTGGATGTTATTGGGCATGAGATGCATCAGTTTAGGTTAGATGCTGAAATTTGAATTCTTTTTGTAGAAATCGGTAGATCAATTGAGGAAACTTCAATCGTAAATAACTTGAAGCATTGCTGCAAAATATCTATCAATCGAAACGTGTAGTAACCAAAAATTATAGAGATAATGCAAAGTGCATAGAACCCTTGAACCTCGGAAGTTCTATCCACATATCGCTTAAGCAAGCACAACGTCTATCTTCGTGCAGTGGCTGGGCGTGTGTGTGTGTATATCCTGCCATTATCACGTTTCCTAGTGTAACACCTTTCGGTCCATTTACCAGGAACGCCTGAAACTTTGCTAATATGCCACCCAGCCAGCGCTAGAGAACGTTAGCGCCTCAGCTTCCTGAAATATGGGCATAGGGAGCGATTTTAAAACTTCATCACCCAACTAGCATGCTGGAAATATACGGACTGCATCCAAACAGCGTCTGCTGGCAACGATATTGTCTAGCTTCATAAAAAAATTATTCATGATAGATCAACGTTACTTGTTTCCTAAAACATCCAGAGCTCCATATATAGTCCTTTTACTAAACACGTAAATATGCTACTCGCAAGTAAAATCCAAAAACCTAGGAAAAAAAGGATATTCGTATTGAAAATGCGTGCACAGCTTGACAGTACCCTCAGTGGTACAATTCTAACACTTGTTTATTCAAACGCTATTTACCTACATGGCATCTCCAAAAAGCTCTATACATGTAAAAACAAAGCATGACTTTTTATCGATCCAAAACTGTGATATCTGTTGGATGTGTAAAGATGTCCCCTGAAAGGCGACAGCCCTAGGTTACGCAGTTAACCACATTTGTACGGGGTTGGATTCCAGACCATCGAGAACGTGGTGCTTCTCTCAGGGCAACTGCTGTAACCATGGGGTTTATCGTGGCTACAGTTGTAGCAGCATGGCGCGCATTGAGCGAAGGACGGCGAATGCATCGATCTATAGGTCCTGGAGCACGTAGGAGAATTACAGACCGGCAGGATGGTTATCCACGACTACTGATCCTTCGAGACAGAATGCGATCCACTCGAGCTGTTGCCGAGGCTTGGTATGCAGCAATAGCTTCGAATCCTTATGGTGTACTACAGATGGCGTGAAATGATGGGCTTCAAATCATATTTTCCGCATCTAGTGCCTCGCTTACTGAAAATCATCGTCGGCTGGATTATAGTGCCATGATGAGTTGCAGCCTTCTCCGACGAGTCCAGGTTTTGTTTGAAGGTACACGATGGACGCAAACGCGCTAGAGGACAATACCACAGGGTGAATGACGTGATCTCCAGTTTGCTTTTCAGCGCCATGTACACTGTCCTATTGGTTTGATGGTTTGGGGTGCAATTGCATTTGACAGCGAGTCACGTTACTTGTGATTCGTGGCACAATAACGTTGTGGGAATGAGGTGTTAGAACCAGTTGCCGTTTCATTTGACCGAGGCCTCAAAGAGGGTTTCTTCCATAAAGATAGTGGGCCTCCTCATATTGCAAGGGTATTGATGAGGTTCCTACAAGAAGCTGAGTTCAGAGAAGCCTCCACAACCACCCTATTTATCACCAATTGAAAATGTTTAGGATTGGATGGGTCACTACATTCACGAATTACCTAATTGTCCCACCACGCTGGACGAACTAAACATATTGTGAGGGCAGCTTGCGAGGCTGTACCTCTAGAGTTTATCAACAATCAGATTAGAAGCATGCCAGGTAGGCTAGAGGAGTGCATTCGCCAACATGGAAGGTCCAGTCATGATTGACTTATTTTCGTATCAACTAATCAAGGGCAAATGAGTTTGTGTATTATTGTCTTTAGTCCTGTCACATTTAAGGAACCGCATCCCTTTTTTATTTATACAGGGTTGGGATAAAGTATGGAACCAAGCAAATAACTTTGGAACGGAAAGAGTGATATTGCTGAAAATTTGCAGGCAGGTGTAGTGACGTCTAATGCATCCGAAGACATTATGTTAGCTATTAATGTACTTCCGGTTTAACCGGAAGTACCGTCAACTTTTTTAATTTAAATGGGACACCCTGTATATTTTTGCAGATTTTGATTCATCTTTTTTTTCCGAAGACGTCCATAGTGGGCTTAGTATTTGTTTCTTAAAAAATTTGTCTCACAAATTCGTCCGTGGCGGTCTGCGGTCTTCCCGTTTGAGGTAATTTTTTTGTATTTTTTTTTAGTCACCGTCAAACGTGTTATAGGACCCCTGTCGGGACGTAAATCATTAAAAGTTGACAAACTTGTTTGTGAGTTCTCGCGCGATTGCCAAAACCGACTTTGAATGACCGGCATTTTGAACACCTGAAATGATAAAGAAAGAAGCTTTATCTTTTTTTACAGAAACTAATGCTAAACCCACTATGAACGTATTCGGAAAAAAAAGATGAATTAAAATCTGCAAAAATATACAGGGTGTCCCATTTAAATTAAAAAAGTTGACGGTACTTCCGGTTAAACCGGAAGTACATTAATAGCTAACATAATGTCTTCGGATGCACTAGACGTCACTACACTTGCCTGCAAATTTTCAGCAATATCACTCTTTCCGTTCCAAAGTTATTTGCTTGGTTCCATACTTTATCCCAACCCTGTATATGTTTGGATTTTACTTGCCAGTAGTATACAAGTACCACAGTTTTTCATAGTGACCGCTTAGTGATTGTAACAACGCTATCTGTGATCCGTGATGATATTGATCATACATTTACGATCAACCGATACTTGCCCCTTCTTCCTCCTGAGTTCGATCGTTCTGGGGCTCATCAACTAAGGTCGTTGCTAGTTGACCTCCACCTCAATCCTCTTTTGCGACGCCTCTGATAGGAATAGCACACTGTCGGCTTTTGTCCGGCCGCATTGTGCAGCTTTACAAAAAGGATTACACCACTGATTGTGGCGTGTAAAATTGGATTAAATTCACTAAAACGGTAGCCGAATGCAGAACTGTCGACTGCCTGCCGGACCAGACACAATCGCTGTTAGGGGAAACTCTATTTATACATTTCTATGGTGAACTGCCCTGCCACGATATGAATCTTCCTCTCCCTTTTTTCTTTTCCTGAAGAAGCTTTTATGTGGTTCCATATTGACGCTTTTATTTTTCTCAAGATGAGTTATCCTTGGACAACTACTTCTAAGTGTTTATTTGAAAACTTCCCACCACGGATTTATCTAAAACCACAGATTAAAAGAAAAAACGCCGAAACACGTCAAAAGATTTGTCCAGGGGGACAACTTTTTAACGAAAAACTACTTCACCCTCTTGTACCCTCTGCCCCCAGAGTCATCCCCTTAAAAATGTTAAATGACAAGGGGTATCGAGTAATATCTCGTTTCAAAAGTATGTCGAAGTCCTTTATTTTGACGTTGGATTTTTTAAATCGGTGGATTCGTTTTCGAGAAAATTAGAAAAATCTTTATTTGTTCAAATAAAAAACAAAAACACGAAAATATCACTCTATTGCAATAGGTGTTCAAAATGTTGCGCGTTATTGTCCGCGGCGTTTAAATTCCTGTCGGGCAGTTCTGAAAACATGTGGGATATCATACCTGCTTTCTATGATGCGTTGACGACAGCCAGCCTTCAGATTGGGAAATGAACACAATAAATTTTAAATGGCCTCATAGGAAAAAAATACTTGCGTCAAATCAGGAGATCTAGTAGGTCATTCTACAGACCCTTCGCCTTATCCACTTATCTGGAAACGCGTCATCTAGCCATTGTCGAACCGACAGAACATTGTGAGAAGGAGTGCCGCGCCGTCTTGCTGAAAACAGAGTTCAGCCTCATCAAGTATAGGGTTTCTATCCTCTTCGATTTGGTTTTCAATGGTTTCAGTGACAAACAGATTGATGATATTTCCCAATATGCTGATTCAAATCTCCATTCATAAAAAATGGCCCAGTAGCTTTGTTTCGTAAAATGCCTGCCCATAGCCCAATTTTTTGGGGGTACTGGGTATGCCCTTCTACAAAAGCCTGAGGATTTTCATTACTCCAGTACCTGCAAATATGCTTATTAACTAATCCAGTCAGGTAAAATGTGCATTCATCAGTGAGGCAGGTATTCTTTACATGAATGGTATTACAATTATTAATCCCTGCAGTCATTTGTTCACAAAACTCAACTCGCCGATCGAAATCGTCGTCGGTTAACTCTGGCACTACTCTCATTGTGAATGGATAAAATTTCTGAATTTTAATAACTGTGCGTATAGAGCCAAACGAAGTACCAGTCGGATCCACAATTTTGCGTAATGAAGTATTGGGACTTATGCAAAAAAAGGACCCAAAACATACCTATGCGAAGCTATCTTCCTCGGATGTCTGACGTTGAATGGTACGGCAGTTTTCCGAGCACATCGTTTGCACTGTTTTTGCAACTGTCCATCAGGAATCTGAACATATCACCCTCTCGGAGCACGCCTAACAGGTGACACCAGCTTCTGAGGATGCTGACCACTCGTGGCGAAACGTCAAGCAGCGAAGCGCGCCGACGCCAAGGCGGCGGAGCGTGTCGACGCCGACCGAACAGCCCAAGAACCAACTATTTCATCGGATCATCGCCGCGAAAGTCTTACACAATACAATAAATTTGAACATTGCCTATATTATTGCAACAAAAAGTGGCATTTTCGTATGTTTTCGTTTCCTGTCTGAACAATTTATTTTAATTTAAAAAAATCAAACGTCAAAATAAAGGACTTCGACATACTTTTGAACAAGCTATTACTCCGTACCCCTTGTCATCTACAATTTTTAAAGGGGTGGCCCTGGGGGCAGTGGGTACAAGTGGGAAAATAGTTTTTGGTTAAAAAGCTGTCCTTCTTGATAAATCTTTCGACGTGTCTCGGCGTTTTTTTTAATGAGTTGTTTTCGATAAATTCATGGTGGGAAGTTTTCAAAGAACACCCTCTATAAGCATCGTTTATTTATAAGGAATAGTGAGACTGTAATTTTTTATCATTCATCGGATATACCAGAGGAATGAACAATAGATGAATATCTTTTTGGTTTGAAGAATAACGGAATAATGTTAAATGCAATAGGTATAAAGGCTACTTTGAAGTAAACAGTCTGGAATTTTTTTTGAGTATTCGGGCCGGTTCAAAAAAGTGTGGTGGATATATGTTTTTTTCAATAGGCACACGCTCATTTCTGATTTACTTTCAGATTCAACATGAAATTCCTTACCACCATGTAGTTGAGGGTAGGATTGTAGTCTCGAATAGTTTTGAGATCGTATGTTTTTAGACGATTTATGATGTATATATTTATCAGGAATTTGTTACTTATTTTCCTCGGTCTGTCTGTCTATCGCCAATTTTCTACCCTCTTAAATTCAGTAACCGCTGAAAGAAAGTGACAAGTAAATAACTTTTACTTGTATGCTACATGGTGTTCAAAAAGCTCAATAACATTCGGTTGGGATGCTTCAAGGAAAAATGTCCTCGAAACCAAAGTGTGGACTTTTAATTTCGTCAATATTTTTTTGATTTCCTGTTGGAACCGCTAACGAGAGGCGATGTTTGTTGTCTCATCTTGGGGTTGCAGTCTGTAAGTCACGTTATTTACTCATAAGACTGACAGTATCGTGTTGCTAATAATATATTTTCTGGGTCTCATTTTGGATTTATGGACAATACAAGTACAGTATATTCAAATTTCAAAATGAGCAACTTATTTAAGAAGTTATTTCATAAAAACAGCAAAAATTAATTTTTATCTAATGTTTTATAATTTGATGAAGGATGCAGAAATATCAATAATGCTGTGCCTTTCCAGATATGAGGTTTCATGGATGCGTCATTAAAATGCGATGGACCAGAGACGAGCGCAGGATAATTTTCATAAGTTACATGAAGCTCTTTGTTATATGGCAATGATACACCATAGTGAAACTGAGCCTAAGATAGTTAGGAGATAGTTAGTTTGTTAAATAGTGGTCAAAATAAAACTAGTGGTTAGGGAAAACAATCTGTTTCATAATTGACGGTTATTGACGATTTACTTCAAAAGCTCTGGTTAATCAGTAGTTAAGTTAACCCAAAGATAAAGCATAAGTTACCTTGACGTTCGTTATGGTGAATCAATAACAGATAAGCTTGCTTTGGAGGTTATAAAAACATTGACTTTGATATTAACGTCTAAGACGTTGAAGGTTTTGATTAATAATATAGTCTATGGTGACATCATTAAAAAATATTAATACAAAGGTTTGGTTTCTTAGTCAATGGGTAAGGTTGTATTCATGGAACACAATCATGACAGTGCTCTGAGACCCATCGGTGGTGCCAGCTAGGCCCAGTTTCACAATAGGTAGTTAACTAGAGGTTAGAACAAAACTAGTGGTTAGCAAACACTTTGCGTTTCACAATCGGCGGTTTACGCAAAAGCTCTGATTATCCTGTAGTTATGTTAACCCAAGGATAAAGTATGGGTTATCACTGATGTGTTGTGGTCAACAGATGACACATATACTCTGTTACCTGATACTTTAAACTGGCTTGACGTTTATTTGATATGTATCAGCTGACGAAGAAGTGTATCTCAAATTTAATTTTTTACTAGTGGTGTTGATTGGCAATCCTGCGATCAAGACCGTATTAGTAATATTCTTACCGCATTTAAAGCGTACTCATCATCATTCAGATCAGCCATACTGATGTACTGAAAGATACGCCGGATTTTCCGAGAAAATGTAAAATAAGCATAGAGACCTCACAGCATAGACGAAAACGTCACCAAGTGTCAATTCTCGTCATTAGTAGTACTTGCACTCAGTACAGCCCTGTATTCCTTCAAACCT
This sequence comes from Callosobruchus maculatus, assembly GCA_951848785.1. Taxonomy (NCBI): domain Eukaryota; kingdom Metazoa; phylum Arthropoda; class Insecta; order Coleoptera; family Chrysomelidae; genus Callosobruchus; species Callosobruchus maculatus. Next base: position 1,619,877 of record CATOUR010000126.1, read on the forward strand.
TAAAATTGATACGTCAGGACTCAATCTGGGGTATTTTTAATTATCACTAGCCGAACAGCTGTTCGCTGTTGACACGGCTGACAGTATAAAGTATCGGGTAACAGGGAGGCTTGCTTTAGAGGTTATAAAGACATGCATTTTGACATTGACGTCGATGGATTTTGATTATAGTCTGTAGTGACGCAAGTCAAAAGTATGAATACAAAGGTGAGGTTTATTTGTCAAAGGGTTAGGTTGTCTTCACAGAACACTAACTTCATGGCAGTGCTCTGAGGTCCATCCGTGCTGCGAACTTGAAGATAAATAAGCTTAACCATGGGTTTTCTATGTGAAGCAGAGCTCCCCGATAACTTCTATCTGTCAGTTATGTGACTACCAGAAGTTACCAATGATCGTAAAACAGGGCCTTAGCAAACCATGTCAAGTCAGTCAACAACTTTAGTCATTTTTTCACAATCTTTTGAAAACAAGGACGTTTTAATCCAAAGTTGGGGCTTTCTGATATCCCTCACAGAATAGACATAATATATTTGTCGAGGCTAAATTTACTTGGCACTGTTCTTTCTTTGGATGCTCAATTGTAGGGCATGGTGTATACTGTATGTGCCACCACTGGATCACCGTACACACAGACAATTGTGGACTCATAGCCGAATGCATAACCGGAATATATCCGATGTATCTCAAGAAACATGCACAGATGCAGACGGGGCGGCAAGCATCTGATGCAGAGGATGGCATTTCTGGAATGGTGCAACTCCTGCTTCTATGTTAGGGAGACCGAAGTTTCGCTATTTGGGCCGTTGGCTTGCTGCTAGCGCCATTACCACGTAATTCCGGAATATCCCTCCCTTCTCATTCCCCATCCCCCGTCCTCTCGGTACATTTAGCAAGCATAATTCGGCTAATATGTAACAATTAAGTTTCCTATTATAGTTGGAATTTATATTTTTGCCGTAATGGTAATGGCCTACCGCCGTGCCGCCGCCGCCAGCGCCGCACCGCTAGGACGACGCCGGCGTCGACGCCTCGGTTGCTTCTCCGCCGCACTGCACGCTCTGCATGTCTGTCTTCCGGTCTGCGGATTTCTACTGGCCAATTCTGGACCAGTATAAGTTGTACCGTATCAAAACCCCTAAAGGCGGGTTCTCATTACTCAAGTTCGCCGAGGCGGTTTTATTTATTTTTATTTATTTATTTACTTATTTATTTATACATTAGCCAACAGCCAACATACATCTTACTGGCTGGGACACAAAACGTACGTTTTCTACCTACTCATATATACAACATATATGATACTACTGATAAATACTTACTATATAAATATTGTCACGACGGCCTCTTTTTCTTCACCCAGGGAATCAAACTCGACGTAGCTTTCACCGTTTTACTTCAGAACTTAATACAATATCTCTTAACCTTATCTCAACTAGATCTCAACTCAACTGACTTCTGCCACGCTACTCGTGGTGCCTTATATACTTCATCGAACCATCTAGAAGATTCCAGACACCCAGATGACATTCGAGAATGCCGATCTGTCAGTCTAGAAAATTCCAGATGATTCGATGACGTTTACACATCAAAAAAAATCTAACCTAATCATTGTGAAAGAAACATTAACAAATCCAAATAAGCAATGTAATATACAGGATGTTACACTCTTCCCCCCTTAGCGTTCGGCGTCCTCGACGAACAGTTCGCTTCGATCCTTGTATGGCCACAGGCGATCGCTATGGACGACCTTCGGTTTTCCACTACCCATACGTATCCTGTAGACTACGTCGTTGAGGCGCTTCATCACCACGTAGGGTCCCTCCCAATGGCGTTGTAGCTTCGGACATCTACCCCTTCTCCGTCGTGGATTGTAGAACCATACCAGATCACCTTCGACGAACTTTGGGCTATTTGCTTTCAGATCGTATCTGGCTTTCATTCTGTCGCTGGCAGACTGGATGTTTCCTCTAGCAGACTCATGGATATCCCAGAGCGTTTCCTGAAGCTCGCTCACCCATTCGCATGGAAGACGGCGTTCCGTTTCTGGGGGTGGACCAAGAGCTAAGTCCAGAGGCAGCCGCAGTTCTCGACCAAAAATTATCTTCGCTGAGCTCAACCGAGTTGACTCGTTCACCGCTGATCTGTAGGCCAACATTCCCAGAGGAATCTTCGTATCCCAATCAGACTGATGTTCGTTAACGAATTTTGATAGGTATTCCAGGATTGTCTTGTTGAAGCGTTCCACCATACCGTCGGACTGCGGATGAAGAGCAGTTGTTCTAGTCTTCCGAATTCCGAGTTTTCTCATCAGCTGTATGAAGACTTCCGATTCAAAGCTTCGTCCCTGGTCTGAATGTAGTTCATTAGGAACTCCGAATCTGGACACCACGTGTTCTAAAAGAGCCTGTGCCACTGTGCCTGCTTCTTGATTGGGCACAGGAATTGCTTCTGGCCATTTAGAGAAATAATCCATTACAACAAGCAGATACTTGTTCCCAAGGCTGGTTTCCGGCAAAGGACCCAAAATGTCTATGGCGATTCTCTCAAACGGCGATCCAACGTTGTACTGCTGCATGCGTGATCGTTGACGAATACTTGGACCTTTTCTTGAGTTGCAGACATCGCACGTGGAACAGTAATTTTCAACATCTTCGCGACAGCCAACCCAGTAAAATCTCTCCTTGATTCTTTCCAGGGTCTTCCTGATGCCAAAGTGACCCCCACTGCTACTACCATGTAGTTGTTCCATAATTGCTTTCCGTAATTTCCTTGGTACTACAAGTTTTTCTTTAGCATGTCTGCCATCAGTATCCTCCCAGATTCGATACAGGAGGTTACCCCTTACCTTTAGTGAGTCCCATTGTGCTAGGTAGGCTTTAGTGATGGGACTCATAGCACTTATTTCCTGTTGATTAGGCTTGTTTCCATTTAATAGCGAATGAATAACTAACCCTAGCTCAGCGTCTTGTGACTGTGCTTGCTTGAAGGTTTCTAGTGAAATCTTGGTTCCTTCCAATTCAAATTCTTCTATTCTTAATGTGTTTATGTCGAATTCTCGTTGTTTCTCTTCTTTCGAGCAGTGCTTACAGTCTTCATCACAGGGCCTGCGTGACATAGAATCGGCATTTCCGTGTTGCTTTCCTGGGCGATGACGAATTTCAAAGTCATAGCTTTGGAGATATTCAATCCATCGAGCAAGCTGGCCTTCTGGATTCGTGAACTTCATTAACCACTGCAAAGCTGAATGATCGGTTCTCACGACAAATCTTCTTCCGTACAATAAGTGGTGGAAATTTCCGATCCCTTTCACCACACTGTACAACTCTTTTCGTGTCACACACCAGTTTTTCTGCGCTTTGTGCAAAGTTTTACTGTATTATCCAATTACCTTTTCGATGCCATCTTGTTCTTGAGATAAGACAGCTCCAACAGCATATTGGCTAGCATCTGTATCCAAGTAGAAAGTTTCTTCCCTTGTAGGATGAGCTAGTATCGGTGAGGAGGTCAAAGCCGTTTTCAATGCGTTGAAGGCTTCTTGGCAGATGGAGTCCCAATAAAACTTATTACCATTTTCAGTTAAGGCAAATAATGGTTTGGCGATGGTAGAGAAATCTTTCACAAATCTGCGATAATAACTGCACAGTCCCAAAAAGCTTCGCACCTCATGAGTGTTGGACGGTACTTTCCAATCCTTCACAGCCTGCACCTTCTCTGGATCCGTCCGGATTCCGTCTTTGGTTAACAGATGTCCGAGGTATTTTACTTCCTTTTTGAAAAGATGGCATTTTTTAGGGTTTAGCTTCAAGTTCGCTTCCTTAAGCCGCTGGAAAACTTGTCTTAGTCGGAGTAGCTCTTCTTCAAAATCCTTTCCAAACACAATGACGTCATCGAGATATATCAGTGCTGTTTTCCAAGATAAACCTTGTAGTACAACATCCATTAGTCTTTCGAAGGTACTGGGTGCATTGCATAGACCGGAAAGCATTACTGTAAACTGCCATAGCCCAGCACACGATGTAAATGCCGTTTTCTCTTTATCTTTTTCATCCATTTCAACCTGCCAGTACCCACTTTGCAGGTCCAAGGTGGAGAACCATGAAGAATTTCCAACTGCATCCAAAGTGTCGTCAATTCTTGGTAAAGGGTATGAATCCTTTTTGGTCAAATCGTTGAGCCGCCTGTAATCCACACAAAACCTCGTTGATCCGTCCTTCTTCCTAACAAGGACTATCGGGGAGGCCCAAGGGCTAGATGATGGCTCGATCACTCCTCGTTTCTGCATATCGTTTACCATATTCTGTACTTCATCAATCCTAGATAATGGAGTTCTTCTTGGGGGCTGCTTGACTGGCTGGGCATCTCCTACATTAATTTTATGACGTACCAGATGGGTTCGCCCTAGGTCATCATTATTTTTAGCGAAAATCGAATTAAATTCTCTTAGTAGCTTCAGGACCTTCTGCCGCTGCTCGGGTCGCAAATTCTCACAGCTTCTATCATACAAATCTCGAAGACTATCTGAGATCTCAGTGAAGTCATCGTCATCCTCTTCTTCCATGCCATCCAACCTTCGGATCCATGCTACTGGTTCTAGCCTACCCAGTGGCGTACCTTTCTTGATTTGTATTGAATTCCTGGATACATTTACGGCCCTTATTAACATATTTGAAGAATCCGTTATTGTTCTGGCTAATAAAATAGGTTTATTCCAACCTAGCGTAGGCTCTGGTTCAAAAATGCATGGGGTAAGGTTGTGTTCAAGTGCCTTATGTGCATGTATAGGTATAACAATCTCTTTTTGTGGAGGTATTGTAAAATTCCTTTGTGACACAACGTTCATTTTCTCTAGATGAACAGTTCGGCAGAAAAATGAAATCTCTTCTGAATCCCCAATGCTTAAGGTATTACCAGTGAAGTTTATTACGCAGCCAGAACTCTGCAGAAACTCAGCACCAAGGATGCAATCATTTGTGACTGAAGCTACTAAAATGGGATTTTTCTTACCAAAACTGCCAATGCGAATCTCTAATTCTTCAACACCCAGTACTGGAATACGGTCTCCATTAGCGGTCCTCAACAACATTCTATCCGTTTGCGTGGTTCTGCTTGGCGACTTCCTTCGAATTTCTTGGTATATGTTAGGACTTATTATAGTCACATTCGCTCCGGTATCAACTAACATCTTGCATGGTATATTTTCTATGTAACCTTCAACTACTGGACTCTTCTCAATTTTATTAACCTCAATTTCGATGACCACGGGGCTTTCGTCATGATGGCCAGCCAGTTTTTGCCCCCTAAAACTGGCCGGCTTTAGTTTTCCGACTCATTCTCCGTATTAGTACTAGCCTCTCTTGACTTTTCTGACACCTGCATGCGACAGCCCACTCTAAGGTGCCCCTTCTGCCCACATCTCCAGCACGTAAACTTCTCAGGTCCTTCTAAATTTGTGCGAGCTGGGTTTCGTTGGAAGGTACCACCTCTTCTTCTTGGAACGAACGCTGTCGCCCTGACCTCTGCTTCATCATCTTGTTCTACAGATCGCACCCTCCGTGTCATTCGCGTGGCTTTCGTGGCAGCTTCAATTTCTAGAGCCTTGACCAAAGCGTCTTGTAAAGTTCTGGGACTGGATAGTCTTACGATTCGCTGAACTTCTAGGTCCGCAATGCCTTCGACAAACTGACGAGCAGCAACGTATTCCTGTGTTTCGACGGGGCTGTTGACGAATGCCCGTTTCGCTAAGCTTTGGACTTCATATGCAAACGATCCTCCTTGGCTTGCTGTGTCCGGTTGTGCAGTTGACCATTTAGCAGCTCTGTTAAGTGCACATCTCCAAAGCGTAACCTTAGTGCAGATGTTATCTTATCATAGTCACGTAGATCTGATGAGCAGAGATTTTCCAAAATAGCTGCGGCAGAGTCTCTTAGCATGGATGTAAGCACACAAGCTTTTTCTTCATTTGACCAGTTATTCATACGAGCGATATTTTCAAATTGCATATAATAAATGTCCAAAGACGTTTTGCCGTTGTACGGATAGGGCTTTGCTACTACGCCACTGTGTCTATCAGGAAAAGCGGGTGCTGCAGCTGTTAAACTACGCTCACCTGCACTAAGTTCTCGCAGCTCCTCTCTGATCATTTCCTTGACCTGATCTTTCACCTGCTGTAGTTGTTCACGCTCACCTCCACTAAGTTCTCGCACTTCGTCTCTCACGATTTCCTTGACTTGGTCTTTCACTTGCTGCAGCTCCGTCTCTATTGCACTAATACGTTGGTCTTGATCCTCTAATGCCTGGCTTACCACTTGCTTCTGTTCCTCCAGCCTAGCCATCACAAGTTCCTGTCCACTCTTCAAATCTGCGACTGCTTCGTCTTGATGTTTCTTTAGCTTTTCTTCCAGGTTCACGACAGTTGCTTGCATAACGGCTGCCTGGCCCTCTTGGTGGTGCTTTAACTTCTCCTCTAGGTTCACGACTGCCTCGTCCTGGTGTTGCTTTAGCTTCTCTTCTAGGTTCACGACTGTTGCTTGCATAACAGCTGCCTGGTTGTCTTGCTGGGCCTTCATTTCTTGTAGCATAGTCATCAATGCACTCATGTCGGACGCCATAGCTCTGGTTACTGGCATTGACTGACGCCGTACTCACTTCTTGATTCCTTTTTGTGGTTTGATTCGATGGATAATCCCACACTTCCGACACCAATTGTCACGACGGCCTCTTTTTCTTCACCCAGGGAATCAAACTCGACGTAGCTTTCACCGTTTTACTTCAGAACTTAATACAATATCTCTTAACCTTATCTCAACTAGATCTCAACTCAACTGACTTCTGCCACGCTACTCGTGGTGCCTTATATACTTCATCGAACCATCTAGAAGATTCCAGACACCCAGATGACATTCGAGAATGCCGATCTGTCAGTCTAGAAAATTCCAGATGATTCGATGACGTTTACACATCAAAAAAAATCTAACCTAATCATTGTGAAAGAAACATTAACAAATCCAAATAAGCAATATAATATACAGGATGTTACAATATTAACATATAAATTGATCAAAGCATGTTCAGAAACAGTAGTATTCACACTAAAAACAAATACAAAGACGAGGTTGTGATGAAATCTCCTATTTGTACATGAATACGTCGGCGTGATCGAAATTGCAGTTATTGCACATAGTGTATAAGGGAGAGTACTTTAGACAGTCAGTGCGTGGAGCATCTAGATAGAGTGTGCTATGTTGGCAGAAATTTACTCTGGGCGCTATGGAAAATTAGTTTGTGTTGGATTAAATGAACCAACTACCATTTTTCTGTAAATCTATATTGTTTCGACGTAAGTACAGTGTGCAGTGGTCGAGTGTCGAGGCGTGAGTGCCGAAATTCTTCTGTCTGGGTTACAGGCCGTACGGCGTTGCCAGCGTAGAAACACATAAGCGTAACATACGTTTAGTTATAAGTAACAAAAATTTTCATTCCATAACATATTCCGCCCCTTGAAAGGGTACACTTTCAATACAATAAAAGAAATATAATAATAAAATAAAAGAAATACAAAAATTCTATATCGTCCATTCAGTCATTTATCAAAAGTTCGAGACACAAACACAGTCTGCCACGCGCATTTCACCTTACCACAATGTATAGCTTAGTCCTGTGGCAACACGCAAAGTTTGGTGACTGCTCGTCGTAGAATACCACTCGTGGTGGCTACGTCTGCTACTCGAATGATGCCTTCTGCTCCTGGGTAAACTTTCACGACTCTGCCCAGCTGCCATCTCGTGGAAGGAAGACCATCATTTTTGATGAGAACCATAGTACCTGGAGTCAATAGCTGTTTATGGTTCTGTTTCCACCTTTGACGTGTCTGGAGCTCCGACAAATATTCTTTGCACCAGCGTTTCCAGAACCTCTGGATGAAAGCCTGGAGCATCTGATAGCGATCTAATCGGTTGGCTGGGATCTCTGCCAAATCACCCTCTGGTAAGGCTGTTATCGTGCGCCCAATCAGGAAATGAGCCGGTGTCAATGCTGTCATGTCGCCAGGATCAGAGGAAAGGGGAGTGAGGGGTCCAGAGTTTAGAATACCTTCGATTTCAGTTAAAATAGTGAGGAAGTCTTCAAACACTACAACAGAATCACCGATAACGCGTTTTAGGTGAAACTTACAGCTTTTGATTCCCGCTTCCCAAATGCCACCGAAAGAGGGCGAACGAGGCGGTATGAAGTGCCATTTGACTCCATCTTTACTCAATTCCTCAGATATACTATCCGAATTAGACTCTAGAAACTCGTATGCGCGACGTAGTTCATTTTTTGCCCCAACAAAATTTTTGCCATTATCGGAAAAAATGTTACGCGGTTTACCCCTTCTAGCTATGAAGCGTTTGAACGCTGCCATGAAAGCATCTGTCGACAATTCAGAAACTGGTTCTATATGCACCGCCTTACTGCTCATACAGACCATTAAGCAGATATATTTTTTAGTTATTTTTGCACCTCTGCCTATCCGATCTTTAACAAAAAAGGGTCCTCCACAATCCATTCCTACATTAATAAAGGGTAAGTATGCGTTCACCCGATATTCCGGAAGATCTCCCATCAGGTAGGTAGTTTCCTTAGGTTTAACCTTGAAGCACCTTGTACAGTTACGGGTCACTGCCTTACATGTGTTTCGTGCAGAGATAGGCCAAAAACGTTCTCGTATAGAGTAGAGCAATTGTTGTGCCCCACAATGCATTAACCTAACATGTTCCTGCTCTAATAGCAGTTTAGTTAATTTATGGTTTTTTGGTAGAATTATCTGGTGTTTTTGGTCAAACGATTTATCAGCATTCCTTAGTCTACCTCCAACTCTCAGTAATTCTTGATTCAAAAACGGATTGAGCGATAAAATTTTACTACTTGAATGAATTGGTTTACCGTCTATCAGTAAATTATATTCTTTTTCAAAACACTCAATTTGGGCGACCTTTACTAACATAAATAAACTATTATCCAATTCTTCACAGCTTAGCGTTCCGGTAAGTTTTTCTTTTACACGTTTACTATTGTGTATGAACCTCAAAACATAGGCCATTATGCGTTGCAGTTTTCTAAATGAAGAAATTCGATTTATTAATTCAGAAACTGTACTAAAATCTTGAATGCAAATCAGTGAATTGCTCACCATCTTTTGTTCTGGTATGTTAACATTTACATCTAAATCTGAGTCCCTATTCCACTGAGTTTCGTCTTGCTCAAGAAAAGTTGGTCCATACCACCACGTTTGCGCATTTAGTAGCTCCTTTGGTCCAACGCCTCTAGATAACATGTCAGCCGGGTTATCTTCAGAGCTTACGTGATGCCAGTCATTAGTATTCGTTAAAGTTTGAATTTCACTAACCCGATTTGCGACAAAGGTTTTCCACCTTGTCGGCTCACCCTTAATCCATGCGAGCGTTATAGTCGAATCAGTCCATAAATAAATACGGTTAAATTTGATATTCAATGAATCACATACCCTTTTTACTAAGTTCGATAGTAGATACGCACCACAAAGTTCCAACCTCGGTAGAGTAATTCGCTTGAGTGGAGCTACGCGCGACTTAGCACAGAGCAGGTTGGTAGTATAGCCGATTTTGGGACACCAGGTACGTATATAGACACAAGCGCCATATGCCTTTTCTGACGCATCCGAAAAACCATGGAGCTCTATTGCCGTGTAGTCAGGGTTTGAACAATTACGATTAATTTTCAACTCATTTAATAGAACTAGTTCTTTTTCAAAATTTAGCCAAAATTTTTCAATTTCATCTGACACCACTTCATCCCACGAGACCTTTAATTTCCATAGTTCCTGCATCAGCATTTTCCCGATGACGATCACTGGTCCCAATACACCCAACGGATCATAAATTTGACAGATGACAGACAAAATTGATCTTTTATTATATACCTTATCCCTTTCACTGTTAAAACGCACAGAGTACTGCAACTCATCAGTTACCGCATTCCAATATACTCCTAACGTCTTATTACTTTCAAATTCTCCTATGTTCAAGATATTCGCTTCCAAGTTTTCCTTGACTATAAACCTTTTCATGACCTCCGGATTGTTACACATCCATTTTCTCAAGTCAAAACCTGATTTCGCCAAAATTTCTGTAACGCTCCTTTGAATATGCAATAGTTCAGATTCGCTATTAGAGCCTGTTAAAAGATCATCCATGAAAAAGTCGTTTGCTATTATTTTACTTACTACTGGAAAGGAATCAGCGCATTCTTCAGACAACTGTCGTAAGCACCGTATTGCTAGAAATGGCGCTGAAGCCGTTCCATAGGTAATAGTATTGAGTTCAAAACATTTTAATTCCACATTTGGATGTTCCCGCCAGAAAATTTTTTGGTACCGCCGCTGATCAGGATCAACAAGAATTTGACGGTACATTTTTGAAATATCCCCCGCTATTACATATTTATAATTTCTAAAGCGAAGTAAAATGTCAAATATATCATTCTGCAATGCAGGACCCACATATTGCACATCATTAAGGGACAAGCCATTCTCGCTTTTGCACGACGCATCGAATACTACTCGACATTTTGTAGTTAGGCTTGACTCTTTAACTATCGCATGATGAGGTATGTAGAACCCAGCAGAATTTTCCGCTTCGTCGCTTATTTCCGTCATATGCTTTAATTCTTCGTATTCAGTCATGAACTGGATATAATTTTCCCTTAAATCGGTATTTTTAAGCAGCCGTTTCTCTAAACTAAAAAATCTGTTTAAAGCAATTTCTCGTGAGTCTCCTAACTCTGCCACTGTTTCCCTAAACGGAATCTTCACAATCATCCGACCAGTCTCGTCCCGTCTTAAATTTTGAGTAAAATGTTGTTCACAATATTTCTCATCCTCCGATAAAACTTGTTTATCCCTAATCTCTTCTATTGCCCAAAAACGCGCTACTAGATCATTGATATTTGACTCAGCATTGTTTATTGCACAATGGCTTACTGAACAATTAGATTCTACACCACTGAGTTTGCCGGCAACTATCCATCCTAATTTAGTGTTCTGTAGGAATGGCATAGATTTTCCTAACGTTTCTTGACCGGCTCGGATTATACTCCAAAATGCATGTGAACCTAAAAGGATGTCAACATCTTTCTTTACATTAAAACACGGATCCGCCATTTTCACGTGTTCCGGTATTTCTATTATCTTTTTATCAAAAGTGACCATCGGTAATTTTTCCGTTATCTTAGGTATAACCAGACAGTCTACCGTTAATTTGAAATTATCATGGATAGAAAATAACTCAACATTAGTCCTATTCTTAATCTTAACCGCTGCTTGACCAACTCCTTTCACCATATGATCAATATTATATTTAGGTAAGTTCAGTTTGTTACACAAAGCTTCCGTAATGAAGTTACTTTGCGATCCGCTATCTAATAGAGCGCATACTCTATATGCCATATCTCCGCATTTTATTTTTACCATCGCCGTAGATAACAGAACTTGCTCCGCCACTGGCACTGGAGGGTTACTGGTACAACTGGCAACGTCTACGGAATTCGCAACCGCTGTCGACGCGTCTGCCGCGTTTTCCTGACGCGGGTTACTACCTGCGCCGTCCCTATCGCCGTCTCTCTCGCTACTACCCGTTCTAGGAACATTTTCTGAATTTTCCGATAAATGCAGTAAGGAGTTATGGGCTTTATTACATTTTAAACACTTCCGCGACTTACACTTCCACGCTGGATGAGATGGTTTAAAGCAAACAACACACAATTTTTTATTTTTTACGCGATTTAATCTTTCTTTAACCGGTAACTGCAATAATGTTTCGCAATTATAAAATGTATGACTACCGCCGCAGAAATAACATTTTATTTCATCCGTATTTGCGAGATGGGCCGTCGTAACTTTTCTATGCCTCGTTTTATCAACAATTTTTTCCTGTTTACTAATTTCGAGTTTTTCTAACATTTCACAACGCTCTTTCAAATAATTATTCATATCCGACATATCCGGTAATTCACCTGCATACTTATAAGACTCCCAATCACGCCTTGTTATGGGATCAAACTTACTAGCTAAAATATATATAATCAATCTGTCCCAGCTATTTGTACTTTCTCCTAAACTTTGTAGCGAACGTAAATGTTTAGTTACGTTATCAAACAGGTTTCTAAGTTCCCGATGGGACTCTCTCTGAATATCGGGGTACTCAAAAATTGCTTTAATATGGTTGTGAATCATCAGGCCTTTATTTTCGTATCTTTCTTTTAAGAGTTGCCAGGCATGCTCATAGTTATCTGAACAGACATCAAGCGATTTAATGACCTGTGAAGGCTCCTTCCCCAAAGATGTTCTTAAATAGTAAAATTTCTGAATTGCCGAGAGACCTTCATTTTCATCAACTAGTGCCCTAAAGACATCCCGGAATTCCAGCCAGTCATAGTGCTGTCCTTCAAATATAGGCAATTTTATGGTGGGCAATTTAATAAGAGAGTGATTTTCGCGATTATTCACGCCACTTGGCCCACTACCGCTAGTACGACTACTATGTGCGCTAAATTCAGATTCTTCTTTATTTTCCAACGCGGCACACACGGACCTAGCCTGTGATATTGTTTCGAAATACGTTTGCTCAAAACAATCCCTTTCTTCATCGCCCGCTGACGACGGTAGCAATAACTCTAACTCATTTTGAATTCCACTGAAATCATCTAAACTTCCCTGTATATGCTCTAACCTCAATCTTAATTCTTCTACGTTTTCCGCATTAAAATTCCCCTTATTTGCTATAAAATAATTTTTAAATCTCGTAAGTTTAGATTTAACCTGCTTCCGCTTATTCTTTAATAGTTCAATGTCCGCCATCGTAACTATTCAACACTCAACTCAACGTCGTTGACTAATTATAACAAAGAAATAAACGAAGGCACCCTACACTCTACAAAAAAGGAAAGAAAACGGACTCACCAGGAAAACAGGGAATGGCGACACTTGTTGCACTTTTTCAACTTCAACACACTGCTTTTATAATAATTAGCTAGTGAACTGCACTATTTACATCGGCTCTAAGGACCATTTTATGTGTTGGATTAAATGAACCAACTACCATTTTTCTGTAAATCTATATTGTTTCGACGTAAGTACAGTGTGCAGTGGTCGAGTGTCGAGGCGTGAGTGCCGAAATTCTTCTGTCTGGGTTACAGGCCGTACGGCGTTGCCAGCGTAGAAACACATAAGCGTAACATACGTTTAGTTATAAGTAACAAAAATTTTCATTCCATAACATAGTTTATGCACAATTTTGCACTTTCAGCCAAAACAGTCCTACTTTTCAAGCTAATATATCTTTAAGTGGGTACCACGAATGGGTCTCAGAGCACTGCTTTAATTATGTACCGTGAATACAACTTAATCCATTGACAAAGAGAAATACAAAATAAGTCACATTCGATAGCGAAACATGTAGTAAATTTTATTTTATAAAAGGACAAAAAATTGTTAAAAGCAAATAATTATGTAATTTATTGCGTTTCTTTACAATTTTAGCTCTTTAAAAAAATCTAAGCCGTTAACCTCTATTTCTTTTATTACTAGACGTTAGTACTTGGCGCTTCCTAAAAAAAGCTGTATCTACATCTTAGCCCTAAGTAAAGCAGTTTAGAAGCTTTAAATATGCCCTTTATTGTCTAATCCGGCAGTTGACTTCTCATAAAGAAAATACTTAGTGAGTTTTTTTGGAGAGAAAAACAAATGTTACAACCATTGTTCGAAATGTTCTCCTTGGTGTTGGACATGCTGTTGCTCTTACTTACACAATATGTTACGTAGAGCGACTAATCATCGCTTAGTCATTCCGTAATTCATTTCCGACTTGAATAATTTTGCTAATAAGCTCCTTGCGTGTATTTGGCACGTCGATATAAACTTTCTGTTTGCACAATTACACAAAAATCAAAATGGCTGCCATTTTATTATGGTAGGAGGGTGGAAGAAAAACTACTTTTGAAGGGTGATCTGTGGATAAACATTACCGGATCTAAAAGCTTTTAAAAGCTCCGACACCGATGACCCGACAGATTGTATAATAAAAAACCATCGAAGTCCTAGACGTCAATGTGAGAACCCATGTCTTTAGAACCTCCAAAGCAAATTTATCTGTCGTCGGATGACCACAACAAACGTAAAGATAACTCATAATTTATCATTGCATTAACTTAGCTAGTGGTTTCGCTAACCAATTGTTTTATTTTAACCACAATTTTTTAACAATTGTGAAAATGGGTTAGCTCGGACTATCTCAAGGTACAGTATTAGGAACACCTGGAGATGACTCTGTATGTGACACTTTTCCAAATAAAGTTGATACCTACATGAACACCCTAAACTGAATATAGGTAAAACCAAAACATTGATTATAATGTCAAAATACAAATATAGCCTTTTATTGATATGATCAATTTGAATGTTGAAATGATCAATAAAAAATTGAAATAGCCAATTCAGTAAAATACGTGGAAGATCAGTCAGACAACCGTTTGAAATCAAGCAAAGATTCATATTTTAAATACCTACATCTGTATTGAAATTTCAAAAAAAAAGTATACTTCTCAGGGGTATGTCACTTCCTTTCAATTCAATCAAGGTTAATAGTTACAGGTTAATGATTCAGCCACATTTTGACTGTTTTCCATCAGTTATCTACATATATATATTTAATCGGAATCAACTAGGTCAATTGCAGAACCGGGGCATCAGAATAATATCATATGTAGTTTGCTCGATTGACACATATAAATTTCATGTTGTTTTCTTTGAAGCTTCTCTCTGTCTCACAAAGAGAATTTATTTAACGATTTTTGTATCAGTATAGTATGAGGAATGGCATCTGTTTACCTTACTGGCATATCAGTTATGCGCATCATATTTATCTGCATGCAACAAGGATAAATAGTAATAGTCCCCTTTTAATAGCAAGGGAAAGAAAACAAAGTTCTCTCCGGTTTTAACGGATATGATGTTTCAACAGGTTACCTTGCTCTATAAAAGGAAAATTCAACTGTAATTTCATTTGTTTCGTACTATATTCAATTTATAGTAAGGTTTCATTAAATTGTTGTTATCAACTTGTTTTTTATATATATTAGGATTATCCTATGTCCAATAAATCTTCTTCTACTTGACTACTATACATATAATTCACAGCCTATCTATCCGAACATATACAATGTGTTCCACCATCATGTCGACAAACTTTGAGGTATGAAAATACAATTAAAGTTATCGAGAAAAAATGCGAAAAAAAGGGGGGTCAACCTTTTAATTAATTTTTTACTACATTTTCAATTTCTGTATCACGACTCCATGGGTTCGCGCAGTTGTAGCGCCATAGCTTGATTATTTATCGACCGATTCACGACATTTTGGACTCACTTTATAGGAGAATGACTGGGCATATCAACTAAAGCAAAAAAAGATAATACCTGATAATTTCTAAGGCTAAAAAAGTTCACCAAACTGAAAAAAAAATGTCTTTGTAATGTACTTATTTGGGTTACTTACAAATAATTTGAAAAAAAGCCGTATTAGTGCCTATTTATTAAGACATTTTAGTGTTTAGCAGGATATTTGCTGTCTTACCACATGCAATCCGTGTATGTAGCACTAAAATTTTAGACAGAGTAGGCCATTTCGTATTATGACTTCTTTATCACAGCGCCATGTGTTCACGCAGTTGTAACTCCATATCTTGATTATTTTTCGAGCGATTCACAAGTTTTTGGACCCATTTTATAGCGGAATGACTGGGCATATCAACTAAGGCAAAAAAAATGATATCCGACAATTTCTAAGGCTAAAAAAATCCACCAAACACAAAAATTGTAATGCACTTGTTTTGATTACTTGCAAATAATTTGGAAAAAAATCCATATTAGTGCCTGATGTTTATAAACACAGCTTAATGTTTGTCAGGCTGCTTCCTGTCTAACGACACGCAATTTGTTTATGTAGCACTAAAATCATCGACGAAACAGGCTTTTTTATTACGACCAATTTTGAAATAAACGAGAATTAGGTATGCACATTGTCTTTATTGGACTTCGGTACAGATTATTACTTAAATGCAATTTACATAAACAAATTTTATTATTTTTATTTTTAATATTATTTATTTAGTATTCTGCCAAATGACTGAAAGGCAACTAATTGAAATGAGATATGTTGGAATCACTTGGAAATCAAAGAAAACAGACTGGAGCGTAGCTCAGCGCCGAGTAACCCAGAGCGTTAGTTTCAGAAGTCAAGCGTGCCTAAATAAAAATGGCAGACATTTTGAAAATTTCGTTGGTTAATTTAAATACTAAATAATCACATTTGTTCATGTAAATTACATTACATTACATACATGTAATAATCTGTACCGAAGTCCAATAAAGACAATGTGCATACCAAATTCTTGTTTATTTCAAAATTGGTCGTAATAAAAAATCCTATTTCGTCGACAATTTTAGTGCTACATAAACAAATTTCATGTCGTTAGACAGGAAACAAAATAGCCTATCCTGTTGTAAATTTTAGTGCTACATACACGAATTACATGTGGTAAGAAAGAAAACATCCTTCTAAACATCAAAGTGGCTCAATAAATAGGCACTAATACGGCTTCTTTTCAAATTATTTTTAAGTAACCCAAATAAGTGCATTACAAAAAAACTTTTTTTTCAGTTTGGTGAATTTTTTTAGCCTTAGAAATTATCAGGTATTATCTTTATTTGCTTTAGTTGATATGCTCAGTCATTCTTCTATAAAATGAGTCCAAAATGTCGTGAATCGGTCGATAAATAATCAAGCTATGGCGCTACAACTGCGCGAACCCATGGATTCGTGATACAGAAATTGAAAATGTAATACAAAATTAATTAAAGGATTCATACCTCAAAGTTTGTCGACATGATGGTGAAACGCATTGTATACAGGCTGAATACTCAGCTGATACTTTTTTCAAACAACTATTTTCCGTAAACTGAAAAGTAAGCGAAATACAAAATAAAAAACTAACTAACTATGGGCCTGTGTATCAAGTCGTATCTAGTCTGATGTTTAGTTTTTCGTTCGGATGTTTGTCTTGTCGATCAGGCACTGTACCTGTCACTAGTCATTTTCAGTTTATCATAGTTAATTTTAAATTGGTAAATTCTGAAAGCGGAGTCATAACAATGTGCAATAACGATAAACAAAAAGTGACTACTGCACTATCTGACAGATACAGTGACTAATACTCGTAGATTTGATAAAAATCTGAGCAAAAAGGTAAACAGACTAAGTACGTCTTGATACACAAGTCCAGATATACCTTTGTTATTCTGCATCTGCAAATGTCGTCGATAGTTATGATTAAAATATTTTTTTTTATAAAATGGTGGATATACAACATGTTCTTACTTTAAGCGCTAAGGCACCAAAATGAGGTAAAGTCGCTTAATTCAGCACTTCCCAGGCATTTTTTCAAATAACAAGATAGCAAAATTTCATTACAATCGAGTTAGATGCTGAAGACATGCATATTATACAGCTATTAAGGTTAATAGTTTGTTGGCAAAGTTCCCCATCACCGAGATGCTTATCAACAAACCATCACAATTAATAAAAAATATCCACATTCTAAGTATTTTCTTTTTGTTGAAATAAAATATTTTTTGCATTATTTACGCTATGGATAGTAACTTAAATTTTATTGCGTTTTTGTCTATCCTCCGCAACTAATAAAAAGCACTAGTGAGCATTTAAAACTCTGGTATAGCTATTTAAGTTATTTTTAATATGAGATGTTATCTGATGGCAGTAGTCGTAAAGATTTTATATATCTCAATAATTTTAGTGCACCGGGCTTTAATTCTTCAAATGTAGATATACGTACGTATTAATCCTGATGTAATAGCTCAGTTATTTCGAGGGGAAATAAAAATGTGAATTCCAATATCTCTCACGTTTTATAGGCAATAACAAAATGGTGGCTGGGAGATCATGCAGAGACGTAGCAATGAGAGGCTTTGGAAGGGGAATTGATATTTCTGAACAAGAAATATCCTACTAACTATTCATACCTGATATTTAGTCGGTTTTACTTGTGAAAACCTTTTCAACGCAAGTCAAGTACCCATAATTATTTCCATATGTAGCTTCAGACGTAAAAACAGAGTTACGGTCATTTAACAACATAATATATGCTTTTTGTGAACCCCATCAAGATAAAAAAGAAAAATTAGTACAAAAACGCATAGAAAGCTGTTTACTTGACGTGGGAATGACATACAGGATGAATTTTTAATACCGGCTCGGTCGATAACTCCACTACTATAGAAGATAGCGAAAAAAGTTGTATATAAAAGTTGTAGCCACGGTTACGCTCCTTACTCAGAAAATACTTCTGTTTATACAGGGTGATCCATAACTACGTGGTGATGCAAACATGCATTTTTTTAAATGAGACACCCTATATATTACTCCATATTCAAATTCTACTAATGATTTCCGTTCTTCCTGTATAGGGTATTGTTACATTATATAGGGTATTTCAAAAGTTATGACCATTTCTGTATCCAAATCGCTGTCAAATGAACGTACTGCATATTAAAGAGTGATGAATCAAGAATCTTTTTTTTTCACACGGATGAATGAAAAATCTTCTCTAGTTTTAAAGTCGGCTATAAAAAACCCCGCCACGCATATTTGTATACAGGGTGATGTAGAACGCAAAATCTATATTTTTCTCTCTTTTTTTTTAAATATAACCCTCAATATTTTATTATACCAAAGAATTGCTTTTGATATGCTCTTTCATCTTTGTATAGCACTTCGATTTTTCTACAAATTTTAAATACACATTCTATTTGTTTACTAAAATTCATTTATTTTGAGAAAATACTATCAAATTTTATTTTTGCTTAACAAACAACTAAAATTTAATGCCATAATAGTACTTGTAAAAGTAAAAACACTGAATTAACGACATATTATAGGTCAGATGTGGTGTGGAAGCAGATCTGTCAGGCAGGCTATGAAATATTAAACGACACAGTCCGAATAAAACGATTCTTCAAAGTTTCAAACGCATTAGTTTTAGAGTGCCTCCGTTCTGGATATTGCTATTCATAGTTGATATATTCTATCGGCAAGTAGGCAATTTCTCAAAGATTCTCCTAAATACCCTAAATGGAATTTTTAAAGCTCGTTATTCACACAGTACGGAATTATTGAGCAGGTTATGAAGACTGTCAGTTTTTCAAAGCCTACCTGATAAATCTGCTTGATAGTTATGCATCAAACCTACAAAATTGTTTCCTCAGCATACTTGACTTTATTATCTCGATGATTCAGGGTTTTGACTTCATCAAATACTATTATGATCTTATAATTTAGTTTTTCGTTAAATAAAAGACAAATTCGATAGTACTTTGTCAAAATAAATAAATTTCAGTACACAAATAGGAGCTATATTTTAAATTTACCGAAAAATCGAAATATCTCGGAAACTGATGGACGTAGGTACAAGTGCTATACAAAGATGAAAGAGCATATTAAAAGCAATTCTTTGGTGTAATAAAATATTGGGGGTTACATTTTGAAAAAAAAGAGAAAATCTGGATTTTACATTCAACATCACCCTGTATACAAATATGCGTCGCGGGTTTTTTATAGCCGATTCTAAAAATAGAGGATATTTTTAATCTTTCCATGTAAAAAAAATTGATGAATTACTTTTTTATATACAGTACGTTCGTTTGACAGCGATTTGTATATAAAAATGGTCATAACTTTTGAAATATCCTGTATAATGTTATAATACCTTATATTGTGAGAAGAGAAATGATTAGTAGAATCTAAAAGTGGAATAATATAGGGTGCCTCATTTAAAAAAATATATGTTTGCATCACCACGTAGTTATGGATCACCCTGTATAAATCAAAATATTTTCTAAGCATCTTCCACAGTAGTGGAGTTATCGGCCGAGCCGGTACTAAAAACTCACCCTGTATAATATAGATATTACGTACATTTATCCTGGATCGACAAACAGGTGGCAGCTATGTAACAAGAATGTATCATATGTCTATAATTAAAACCTTCAACATTGTTACATATTGTACGGTAATTAAGTCTCCATTCCAGTTTTAGTATAAAAGCTCTTTCAAATAAGAATGTCTTGCCTATCTTCATATATCCCTTCAATTTTCTTAACATCAGTCAGCTTAGAACTCGTCCTCTAAGTTCTTTTCTATAGCAGTTGGATCCTTTAACTCAAGGACCGTATGATGAATTCAGCATAAATTGAACTAGCAAAAATTAGTAATAACTTTCACCATTTTTTGCAATTGTACCCATTACCCAAGTCGAACCTATTGTCAATTGTCACTCTTAGTAAAGTTATAACTGCACTGCCTCAAACTTCATCAGAAGATGATCTACGTTAGTTCCTCTAAGAGCCACTTATTCGCCACTAATAAACAATCAAAATGTAGGAGTTCTAGTAATTGGCGTTCTACTATCTTGTCATTTCGTGCTATCTTATCCCGAAGGAAGATAATTACCGGGGTATACTTATGAGACCATCTAGCTAAAACGTCTTTATTTATAACGGTTTTCGTTCTATAACGTTCAATTCTACTCCCAAGCAACTGAAATCATAAGGTCTATCATTTTTACTTTGTAGGTATTTTTCAATCCTGGTCCATCTTCAAGTATTTAATAATACCCTTTCATGGTGTAGTGTTCAGATTTATGTATGATACAGTAATCTGAAAGTACGAAGGGAGCTTATGTCCAAAAAACTTAATTTAGATGAGAGAATCTTGGGGTTGTGGCAAAAATTTTGAAAAATGAGACGGTCACAGCATAAAGGAGACTCTGGTGTTAACAGCCAAGCTTTCGGCAACGCTTATTGCCATCCTCAGGGCTTTCTACACAGAAAAAAAAGAATTTTAGTTTCAAAATATATAATAAATTTTTTAAAACATATACTCACAACGTCGAGGTTCGCCAATTTGAAAAACAGCAAATGCATTGAGTGCAACGACTTCCTAATGCCAGCTATAATAATCGTCACAATTTTTCAAAAAAATTTCAACTATGATATCATGGCGTCTTCCACCAATAGGTCAGGAAACAAACAACATATAATTGTAAAATTACAAACACACAGAAACGACCTTTACATGTTAAAATTTAAACCCGAAGGTATTGTGATCTGAATCTGAAAGGGCATTCACCATTCCTTCAAACATGCTGGATATGTCACACTTTCACCATTTGTTCGAATTATGCCGAGACAGCATGGTGTTAATTCATTTGGCTATTGATGTCTCTGTTTTTAGCATTTGATTATTGACAAAGTATTTGAAGAAACCATCGATACATTGTTTGAACAATTTAACAAGGAGACAAAATTAGCACGGTCATTTTACAGCAACAGCAAGTGAACACTAGCAACAAAAAGGCAGCATTAAGCACTTTTCTGTGAAAGCTTGTTTGTGACAAACTATAGCAGTCGAGTATGTGGAACACAATAAAGCGAATTTATTTATCAGAATCAAATACACCTAAGACTGCTGTCTTATTTTGTAACCAATTTACGTTCCATACGTAACAAGAGTTACACATAACTTAGCTAAAATTTGAAATGTAATAGATTCCTTCATCTACAATAAATGTCTCCTTGAGCAGAAAGTCCTATTTCAAACATCTGCCTAGATAGACCAATCAGATTTCACTCATAAATTATGCAGGTTACAAAACTAGTATTTTAGCTTCAATTGCGACACGAGTATACTTTTACATTTTTTTAAACAAGATGTATGTGACTGAATATTTGAAGACCCTAGTGTGACGTTGTGTATTACGCGTAGTACATAACACCAAACATTTATCTGCAATTAATATTTTTTCTGTTAGAAGCCTGGAAAAAATGATGAAGGTTGCCCCATATAATTTATATGGCGTTATCTGACATATAGGCTATCTGACACTTATCAGGAACCGGTGAAACTGGCCATTAATGTCCCTGTTATACTTATGTTTTCTATCCCTTTCTAAACTCGGAATGATAATGACGATCGCTACTTGAGGGAACCTCTCGCTACCCTTTCTCATGCCGCGCTGGTCAATTCACGATGGTCAAGCACATAGCTATTATTCCTCATATCATAAAATTGAAATTTTATTACATTTCCAACTACATCAATTTACTCTGATTCTCTCAAGATTACAAAATGTCTAGTTAACTTGTGGTTTTAGTCTGCAGTACAATTCAAAGGCTAGTGCGCAGTTGTGAGTAAACTACTTTAAATTAAATTAAAAGAGGGCGATGCTTTCTTAAAACGAAATTAATATAAGCTTTTATTCTACCTCTTTTCCAGCTGTAGTTTCTAAAGTTTCAGGTTATAATTTAAAACGGTCAAGTTGATTTTCCAACTTGTCACTTGTAATTTCAAACTGTTAGGTGTAATTTATATCTGTCAGTTTGAATTTACAATTGGCGAGTTCAAAAAATAACTTGACCGTTTAGAAACTACAGAACTACTTTAGAAACTACAGCTGGAAAAGGTGTAGATGAATGCCCAATAAATATGCTGCTAACAAGTTAAACCCAGAAATCATGATATCATGACTTGACCAGAAGTTGAATGAATATGCGAGTCTTTTAGATAAGACATGTTAAAAATATTTTGTCATCTCATAATCTCCTCTATTCTTCAATCTTCCGTATCATTTCTCGTTAATAAATTGCTATTGCTGTCTGACACTACGCACCTGATTTACAACATAGCACTAGCACTATCGTACAAAAACCCCCTGGTACATTTAATAAGGATGGCGCACTATTAAAAATATATTAGCCTCCATAGATCATCATCGATATCGGGATTTTATTGGCGTATTTTAGAATTTCTCGATTTGTGGTTTGCTAGCATGCTATGCGCTAACGTAAAAAGCGAGTGCAATGTACTATTTATTGGAGTTGAGGAAACTGAACTGCTATCACACAGAATCGAATCGAATAGTTGGGAGATTTCAGAACCGAACGTGCGGGTCTTGATCAATAAGACAACACAACGAATCATGCTTACCTACATCTCCCAGCTGTTGTCCCATTAATAAAATCACCACTGCTCAAGCTTTTTACCGACGTTTTCGCCCCCTTTTTAGCGGAGTATGAAATATTTCACAAAAAATGGATTTGAAATAAGTGACATTGAATGACAGCCGTGCTAGGAAACAACTTTAGTTGTTGCGAACTAACTTCCTACCCAGTCTGTGATTATGAATTTATTGTAAAATAGTACAGAGTGCTGCTTTTACATTATTTATGAAACCAAAATGTCAGCCAGTAGCATTTATAGTATGTTAGGATCACAATGCTGTTTGTCTTATGAAAGAATGACGACAGCAATTGGAGAGGTCAGTGCAAAAAGTCACACGGGAATCCAGCAACTTTTTGATACTTAGATACTTCTTGCGCCGAAATGATGATCGACTGTAAAATCTAGTAATCTACATACAGGTTTTTAGGTAGTAGGATGATCCTTCTCACAAATCTGATACCTAACACGTATTGTGTGTGTGTGTGGGCGTGTTGTATGGGTAAGGAAACAGTAAGGAAACACTTAACTACATTTCTTAAGACTTTTTTGTACGTACTTTCGTTTAAGTGGGCTATAGTTTAACGTTTGGCATTTGTTAGAAATTTATGATTGAAATGTCAGTGTTTTGCGTACCCATCAAAAAACGACAATATTGGTTTGTCCTACGGATCCACTCAAAATATTATTATTATTGGTCCAGAGTACCTGGAGGTTGCGGCAAGATGGATTCTAAAAGTTATGACCAATGAGCAAAAAGCGAATTGAGTGACAATTAGTTGGCAGTGGAAATTGGTAACGGCAAATAAAAGTAATCCACAGCTTTTAAATAATGCAGTTACATTTGGCGACATCTTGCTTTATCATGACCCTCAGTTGAAACCTCAAAGGATACAATAAAAGCATGAATGTAGCCCAAGCGCTGGTAAATGTGAGGTAATTTGCGATCACATTGTACCTAGAGGACCCAGAGTAACTGGGAATACTATTCTATAATGTACCTAGAGAGCTGTTAAAAGCAAATTAAATCAAAAACGATTGCAACGAGCAATGGAAAGAATATCCAAACATGGTTTTTCAGAGGTTTGTGACAAGTTCGTAGAGAGATGGCATATACAGGGTTATTGGTAATTCGATCCAGATATTTGGGAAGGTGATAGTAGAGGTGGTATGCTATAAAATTGACCATAATACCATGTCCAATTCCTAATAGTTTCCGAGATAAATTTAATTTTAGATCCGTTATGCTTTTTTATGCTTTTAGAATCTTATTGTATGTGTTTACCACATTTTCAACTATTTTAAGGTACGAATGAATAACCAGAAATATGGTTTTGCCGTAAAGTGCACGGTGCATTATTAGGTGACATTTTAAGATAAATGCATTTTTTTGTAATGCTTCAAGTCACTTTTCAACTATTTTAAGGTACGAATGAATAACCAGAAATATGGTTTTGCCGTAAAGTGCACGGTGCATTATTAGGTGACATTTTAAGATAAATGCATTTTTTTGTAATGCTTCAAGTCACTTTTCAACACTCACTTTCTTTTAGTCGATAATGACGTAGTAGCATATTTACTAAGGATTAATACCAAAAATTCCAAAATCTGACAATAAGATTTTGTTTTATTAGGATTTTCGTTGGAGGTCTGCATTTTAATGAAAATCTCTAAAATTCAATTTATCTCAGAAACTATTAGAAATTGTACATGGTATTATATGGTTAATTTTATAGCTTACCACCTCTGCTATCAACTCTCCAAATATCTATATGTACTGAACATAATGGATAGTACTTTGAAAGATATTTGTTGAAGATTTGTTAAATAAATGATTCATTCTAGAAACCCGGTCATACATTAGCGCTACCAATAGCGTTTGTTGTTCGTAATATTAATTCATTTGTTGATCACATAAAGTTCAATAGTCGTAAGCTGAAGTAGCCATTGTCTAAATGTAACTTGTGCGAACATTGATGCGTTTGACGTTTCATTGCGTTAACCATTGTAATTTTCACGCAAATTTCAGTTAACATTCTTTCATTTAATGTGCTTTTGCATTAATACCATATACTTCACGCTCAGTAAATATATTGCCATAATGTTATGTGTAATAGTACTATGAAGAAAATGATTTTACAGTAATGCGGCGTAAGTATTGATCTTCTTCTTCTTCTTCTTAAGCTACCAGTTCCATTCAGTGAAGATCGGTAACAATTTTGGTAAATGCTTCTCTATTTCTGTGCTGTCGTGAGTATGTGAGTCCAGTCCCGTCCAGCCTCTGACGTTTTTCAACCATAAGTTTGGTCTGCATCCCAGCCCTCTTTTGCCTTCGATTTTGCTTTCTATTATTAATTTCAGAAGGGCATATTTTCATTATTCCTCATGACATTTCCGAGATAGGCGGTTTTTCTCTTCGTTATAGATCACGTTCCTTGTTCATCCGCCTCCATTCTTGTCATAGTATTGATCTTCATCGTCTACGCTTCGACTCCATACAGCAGCCGTCTTCGATCCATCAAGTCGTTGCTCGAATATAACTTAGGAGTACATATTGAAGAGCATGAGGCTGAGCATGCATACCTGTCCGACTTCCGTTTTATAGATACAGCTCTTGTCTCGATACCTTCTGATCTTATTAAACCTAATTGGTGTTCGTACTAATTTTGTATGCTCTTCAGATACTGTGATATCTAATACTTTTGCCTCCTAGTTTTTTTAGCAGTTTTTTATGTTTAACACAGTCAAAAAGTTTTGAGTAGTTTATAAAACACAATAGGTTCTTTCCAACAGCATATTTTGTACATTGAACCGTCACGAAACTGTTCGGATCGTTTGTGGTGCGCATGCGTTGATTTTGGATGGTTTCGTGACCGTACAAACAGGAAAATGTGTTGGAACGGTTCTTTCTCTTATTTCACTCTATCTCATATCAGTTCTGACAGCTATCAAAAAAAACTAACCTCGATTTCATTGCAAAAGCCACCGTCAAAAGCCAAGACGCCAAGAGCTTTATTAAAATTGATCGGGGCCTGAGTTTTCTGACGATGACTTGTGTTAGTCTATCAACCACAACCGAAAACTGAGGATTATTTGGGTAATTTTAGCCATGAATAATAGTTGCCACTCACAACCAGGTATTCCTGTAGCTCTATAAACAAAGAATCTCGTTTATGTTTTCCATAAAAATGACCGAATTTATCATAACATACCATGTGTAACATTATTGTTTGATTCCATTTCCACTTTTGGCTTTGGTGAAGTTTCGGCCAACAAATGAGCCAGCCAAACAACAAGCAACAGCAAAAACAAAGGAAGCAAAATCAAATCACACTCAAGACTCAAGGAAGCAGGAAAGCAGAAGGCGCATAGAAATGACAAAATGAAATTGTGCGCCAAGCGGGCGATTTACTTTCTACTGCGCATGTCAGTCCTCGCAGTCCTTACTCGGACCAAGTACCGATTTGACCGTACAGAAACCGTCCCATGAACGCTTTAATGGACCGTTTCATGAACGGTCACAAAACGTGTCGGAACGCATTTCACGTTCTGCGCGTGTCCGTGACGATACATTGTACGGTATTCAGGCCTGTTGGAAAGAACCTAACTTCAAGTATTGATGAAGTATGGTTGAGTCAATACCAACAGCGCTATTGATATGTATTGAGGAAGAACCTTACGATGCTACAGGTCTTCGGAATCAAGTACTTGTTATTACAGATTATTTTTGTCTACATATATGAGAAGTGGGTCAGACGTAAGGTTCGATGGCCGGCAAATTAAAAATAAAGAGTCGATGGTTGTATATAGGAGAGTCCGGGAACCGCAAATCCCTTCTTGGGTTTCTGTAATTGCTAAACAACAATGCTTAAAGTTCTTGGAAGTTGGGCTAGAAGGCGAGGAGGCGAAGAGGCGAGCCACACTGCCACAGTCGCACAGATGTTGCCAACTGCTAAACTGACGCGGAACGGATTAAAACGATTTAGCGGCCTCGTTACGGGCCAAAGCAAGGCCTGCGGCGGGGAGGAGGATATCCTGCTCAACTTTGATAAAAACCAGCGGCGCGTTTTATATAGGCTTGCTTATTTTTCCCCACACGTCAAGTCACGTTAAACTTACGGCTAGTTCCTCCCTGGTCGCAAAATCTCTATCATGGTAGGCGGCTTCTCCTCTTCTTTCGATAACGTCAATGCTGGGGTTCCGCAGGGATCGGTATTATTGATTATTTTTATTGTGCTAAGTATCGTCATATACAATACTACACATGCACATAATATGGTGAGAAGTCTAGCATACAGTTACTCCACTTAAAGACAATAGTCAACAAAAAGTAGTACAATTTAGTTAACACAGATATACATTAGGCTCCATCACACATGGAACATGCATAGCAACAACTGTTTACACCAGATAACAAACAACACTGAAAAAACATAGAAGAAAAAAATATACACAAATTCAGAAAAAGAACATAAATTGCCAAAAGAAGGAAAAATGGAAAAACACAATTCTTTCGGTATTATTTTTATTTTTATTATGCTGAGTATTATCATATACAATACACCTGCACCTAATATGGGGCGAAGTCTAGCATATAGCTATTACACTTAATCCAATATTCAACAAAAAGTCGTACAATTTAGTTAATACAGATATTTACATAAGGCTCCATCATAACTGTAAACATATATAAAACAAACCAAATATACACAAATCCAGGAAAAACATAAACTACAAAAAAAAGAAAAGAGAAAACTTTTAACACTACACCTTTTCCATCTATAGTTTTTAAAGGATCAAATTACATTCCTGAAGCGTCAATTGTAAATTCTAAGTCGTCAATTGAAGTTTCAAATAATCAACTGAATATTCAAAAGCATTAATCATTATTCAAAACAGTGCAATTAAAGTTCCAAGAAATCAATTGTAGTTTCTAAAATCAATCAATTGTTTCATATTGCAGTTCTGCGTGAACAAACTTATCCTAACCTAACCTTTTCACAGCAACACCATACTCGGGTATTTAGGCTTTGCATTTGCAGTCTGCTCAATTATAAAAAGCAATAAACTTTTTGGACGTTTTTGATGTCTTTAAGATGGTTCTGACGATCTATCGGACTATTACCAATTTTCCATTGCCGTAACAGCTTCACCAGTTTTTGTCAAATTTGGGTTGTGATATGTTTTGAGGTGGTAGTAGGAGTAGGTAGCATCAAATTTTTGAAAGTTGGAGTAATTAGCAAGAAGAAAAATTTCTCATAAACGCCATTTTTAGATGTTTTAGAGCTTCCTGATCATCTTCCATATTTCTGGTTAAGTTGATTAATAAAGGACTTTCCATTCGTGTAGCGCGTTCAATGTTTGGACAACAGAATGTACGTAATGGATCTACTTTAAAAAAATATTTGAAAATTTGGAAACTACTGGTTCGATTAATGACTTCAAATACACGACGACAGCTCAAAGAAGTCCAGTGACTTCGACTATTTAATCGATGTACGCAAAGTTGAATTGGCACAACAAAGTTTACAAAAAGATCATGCACAGCAAAGAGAAAAACGAGTCCGATTTAACGAACAAAAATTATTTTGCCATTCGCACCTCGTTGGCTTCGTTAATCGCATTTAAAAATCTACCAAAGATTTACCAAACAAGAATCCATCCTAAATGTCTCACTGTCTGATGTGCAGTTTAGTCTGGAGTTTAGTTGAACGGCGGACGGTCCTGCGCTACAAACACGATATTACTTTTTACAGAAATCCGCAGGATTTAAATCTTGTGGAATTGTTTAATGCAGTATTTTAACACTTATCCATTGTCAAAGCCCGAAATTCACTAAAACTATAACAATAAATCAGAAAGGATGAACCAAAATAAAGTTGCTATTTAAATTACACCACTAATCATTGATGTTATTTTTAGGGTTCTTTACCTGCCATCTACTTGCTCGTCGCGGGCATCCAAAGGGTATACGGGTTTATCAGTGATTCAGCGGTCAGTGTGCCATCATCATCGCTTTAGGATTGTGGGGACAAAAAACAACCTTGTTTACTTCGTCTATCCTATTCGAATTGGTTGGTTGGACTATATTGCTCTTGACGACATGCGAATATGTTTCAGTAGGACGATGCTACATGTCACATGGCTCGTGAAAGATTTGCTTTCTTGTACGAATTTACTGATCGTATCAAAGGACACGAGCACGGAAAAGTCAGGTTTAGTTACCAGAGTTGAAAGCCACGGTCTTGCAGTTTGACAAGTTTGGCCTTCCAGCTGCGGTGTTAACCACTGAAGCATTAAAGAATGAAATGAGACGCTGGCGCTGTATAAAGAAAATACAGCCAAATGCAACCAATAATATTATTGCGAATCTTGTCGAAAGACGACAGCTATGTCAGTTAAAGCGTAGCTGACATTGTTGATGTTTTACCATATATAGTTCTTAACTAAATATTTCAAATCCCAATACTTTGCTACATAAAAGCATATTCTATTGATCTTTAAAACCATTCTCGTTTATTGAAATACCATTTATAAATATACTTGGAGGTATTTTCTTGGATGAAAGTCGACCTCTAATAACGAACTATTTTCTGTTACAGGTAAGAGGCCAAAATACTTGAACATATCAGCAAGCGGTTTTATCGGTGAGTGTAAATGACACAACTAAATAAAAAAAATATGCGCTGAAAACTTGGGTTTGAGACAAACAAGCAGATTGAGGGAAATACTACTTACCTTGTATTCGGTTAATACTAATATACGTATACGGAAGGAAGGGGAGGGGAGTCTTGTTAAATTAATTTAGAAGCAATCTTTGCCAGAAAACTGAATCATAGCCACTGAAATTGTCATTAAATCAATAAATTCTTTGCACAAGGCATATTAGTGATCAACATCCGTAGGACAGTCACATATTTTGTGAACGTCACAGGATAACCAAGAATGTGTTGAACAAAATATGACCTGTTGCCTAAACAAACATTAGATGGAACTGCAACCGATGTGGCAAGGATGCTGTGATATAAAGCGACGTTATTAGGTACTAGTTTGAAAAACATGCAATCTTAAAACAAATAATGGTATTGTAGTCTTGACGTCCATTCATTTCTTCGCCGAATATTGAGCACCAACTCCTGCTTCTCAACCCAATTCTGTGACAGAAAAAAGATAATGGCGGACTTGACTTACCACATGAAGTGGTATGGGAGTGTTAAGATAAAAAATATCGATTTCGGGATAGGTACCCGCGTCACAAAAATCCATGCCACTTGTCTCCATCTATCTGTCTATCGCCATTTTTCTAACCATCTGTAACATCCAGCGGGGGTGGGTCGGCTCAGTGGTTAGAGTCGAGGGCTCGTGACCGGAAGGTCCCGGACTCGACTCACGTTAGAGGCCAAAATGTATTTCTTGTTTTGTCGAACCAAAATATATATCCATAAAAAAAAGCTCAGCGAGAATCCCCAGCCTTCGCTGTTGGCTTCTAATTAACAGTGCTGTTCCTAGAGTGGCGCCGGGAAACAGAAACAAAGCCTATAGAGACACAGAAGTAAAAAAAATCCACCCATTATGATTAAATATGGGGAGCTATATGTCATAGAGTGTACAATACACTAAAAACCAGTTCATTGGCGATGAAGGGACAAAAACAGAAACTTCTCCAAACCTTCCAAACGTTTGAATAAAGTAATGCCCATAAACCTTAAAAAACATACCCTGTTGATATCGTAACCTTTTTTGATTTGTCCAAACATTATCTTCCAAGATATTCATAGATTTCATTATGTATGGAACCGGCTTATAATATTCAAAAGTACTTGTCAGATCAACATGTAATTTGAGGTGTGAAATGAGCTATCAGTCATAACATTTTGATTGCTTACGTATGACACTTTTCAAGATGCAGCGTTAACTTAATTTTTTTTTAAATAGCACTACTGATCAAAATGGACGTCGCGTCTTCGAAAGCTCATTCTATTCTGCATTTAAAAGTGTTGTTTTGTGAAAAAAATAGTGTAGGCTGAAGTAAAATAATGCTGATTAGCGTTTGTTTTGTTGATTATTACCTTTAACCTGTAGCCTGCAAACTTGTCACCACAATATAATGCTATCTTGATATCTCATTAATACCGACATGGGATACTGAATCAATCGTGTAATTTTTTCGATTGTCCTATTACAATGAATAAAAACCTCAGTATTCTAAACTGTTTTCGTTTTCAGTAATACTTTTGTATGTACCTACATTTTTGAAATTCAATAACTTTATATCATATTTAAGAATGCGGACCGTTGAAAGTTCTTTGTTATAAAATAATTATTAAATGAACAGTTCATAGTACGCCGCTGAGAAGGGGCAAACGCAAATGCAAGTGGAAATTATTTAACTTTGATACAAATTAAAAAGTTAGACATGGATAAAATACGGGCGGGCGAGCAGGCGTAGACTTGAAGGAAAAATTTGTTTGCGGAAACGAAATGACCCAATTTTTCTAGCTGATGAAAATGCTGTCGACAGTTTTGGGTACAGTTTGAGCCCTGTTTATTTGCGTAGTCTTAGGGCTAATGGTAATCATGAAATAATTATAATGCAAGCATTATTAGCAAATGTTTTAGAATGTGCTAACGTACGATTACCTATAAATTCGTTGTTTGTGAGATTGCTCAGGTAGAGCGTTTAATTTGAGTATCCGAGCACTGTTTATGTGATCCGTTTAAAAGCATGAGGTATAGAAACCTGCGGGTACGACAACAAACAGACTCTTTTTTGTGGAATACTCCCAACATTCGGTTTATGCTGAAAAGCAACTTAACTACATTAAAGTGTAGCAATTTCATTCATTCATCCGAAACCAATCACAGACGATTGGTAGATAGATGGCGAACCAAAACTTTTTTAAAGTACTGCTTCCCAATATCTATATATGTTGCTACTACTTGTACGAGTTTTAACAACTAGGCACTAGCTTGCAATTTCATTTATTCGTCCGATACCTCAATCACACTGACGAGCCTTAATGAAAGCGAAACGACGTCGTCTGTGATTGGTTTCGGATGAATGAATGAAATTGCTACCCTTTAGTTGATCACAAAATAAACATAAATAAAACAAAATGTATGGCCATCAGTAGATTAAATTAATATTACAATAGAGATAGAAAATCAGTACGTAGAAATAGTGAGGAGATTTAAATATTTAGGGTGCTGGCTAAATGACAAATGGGATCCTGATGAAGAGACTAAAACTGGAAGTGAAATAGCCGGAAATACTTTCAAAATTAACACGTTAGGTACTTTGCAACCGAGACTTAAGTCTGACTACTCGATGGAGAGCAACATATTTACTTACTGTTCACATTACATTATACGGAGTTGAGGGTTTGATTTCAGTCAGAGGCAGAAATTTATTCCTGGTTTTTTTTCAATCAGAAACATATTTCCATAAAAAAGGCTCAGCAAGAATCCCCACCCGAGCCTTCACTGTTGGCTCCTAAGTAACAGTGCTGTTCCTGGAGTGGCGCCGGGAAATACTGACAAAGCCTACACAGAACACGAGGCTAATGACAGGAGCAGTGGATGCCGTTGACACAAATAAAAAGAACAGCTGTGGATCGCTATGACAAACATTGTCGTATTGATCATGAAAGACATCACTTTCAAGTTAGTTGATGTATTCTCACAATTATGAGAGATTTCAGTTTAAATGATTTGAAGATATTAGAGAGTTTTTGGTCAGTCACGGCAAACGACAATTTCGTTATGGTTATGGTTAACTTTGTCGTTAATAACGATAACTTTTCGTCGCAAAATGTAGAGTTTTTGGACGCGTCAGACTTTAAGGAATCGAACTGTCAGTACTGTCACCGTTGACAAGTGTAGGAATTTTAGGTTAATTTGGACATTCTAAACAAAATACGTGATTAGAACGGATTGTGCCCTAGACGTCGATTGCGAGATAAATTATCATTTAGAAAAGTATGGAGGAGATTATTGAATTAGTGTATATATATACGATGACGTAGCAAATGTCACATAAAAATAACCATAAAAGCACAAATAACGATACCGCTAATCTGACGTAATTAACCACGTCCGTTATGTTTAATAAAGTTAACTCTGTGTCAAATCGTTACTGCGCAGACTCCAAATAACGGTAACCACGATTTCAGTGACATATGTGCGGACCAAAAACTCTCTATTATCTCGCTGGGATGATATATGAATTACCATAAAGCAGGATCTAAACACAGACATAAAAATAAAATACTGCAACCTTAGCGGATACAACTTCAAACTGCTTTTTACTATTGTGCAGGTCAGATTCACGAAGGTTGCCTAAAGGGTTTCATGCTTTTTTTTGTAAGTTTGTCAGAAATGGCATTTCCAACGTATATCTAATTTTCTCTCTATCTCTTTCACATCAAACGGATACCTTTTATTTGCCAGTCATTAAAAGTGCCTTTGACCTTTGTATCTTTCAACCCTTTAGCACTTTGTAACAAATACTCTTGTGGAGAACATACAGCGAGAGAGTTGAAAAAAGAGTAGGTAAAGAATTCGCGGCATTTATTAAACAAAGTTGAATGCTTTGGGCGGACGGGATGGAAGCAATAAAAAAAGAAACGCTAGAAATTGCAAACATTTGAAATAAGGTTGGAAACATTCCTACTGCTGCCCTCCTTTAATCCGTCCGGTTCGCGAAACAAATGCCTAACGTTGGCGGGATTTATTCGCCCAAATTGCCGACATTCCTACATAAATTGTGTAATGGCCGATTTTATTTCCCAGATGCACTCGCGTTTTCCCGCGATATTTTCACATTCTGATACATCACGCGATACCAGACCACTTACTCTTCGAAACTCTGCTGTTATGGCATGTCAAGACAGTGTAACAATAGCAATTTATGTATCAGGGCTGTAGAGTTGCTGGGCACAACAGTAGCCTAGCAAATTTGGATTGGACCAACAGTTGAAAATGCGTGCTTGTTTTGTGGAAAAATAGTCATATGCATACAAGTATCATTCAATCACTACTATTGGTACCTAAAATAATTTTTTTACAACATCAAAACATGTTCATAAGAAGAGAGTACATTGAATTATAAGAACCTACATTTTATACAGGTAGCATTTTCCATCGATTGCAAATTTACCTAATCAGCTACTCTTAGGCTTAGTTCAGATGACGCGCGTCCGACGCGCGTTCGCTTGACGCTCGTTTTGAAAATATATAGAATTAATTCAAGCTGTTCACATGGATGCGCGCACGACGAATTGTATTCGCGTATGACGCTCCTAGACTCAAAGAATCTCAATACGCGCGTCGGTCAGCGGCGACGCGCGTATTGAAATACTAGGCGTTCCCATTGCCTGTTCAGTTGCCACGCGTCTTTTCTAGCGTTCAGTCGGCATACCTGGTGTTTCTTTGCAAACATGTATTTCTCACGTATGCTATTGGAATGGAAACAGAAGAATTCAATACAGATGTTTTCATTGATGAAATTGAGAAGAGGCCTACGATTTGGGACATGCATTCCAAATTTGGAATATAATTATATTCAAATAAGACGGCAAAAAAGAGCGGCTGGGAGCAACTGGTCCTAATGTTTTGCAAAGCCGATGATAAAAATTTAGGTTCGTGATTTCACAGGCTGGGATACTGTGTAAAATATAAACTTTTAGAAAGTCTATTCCTTAAAATTGGGTGAACCCAGTGTGTCCTTTCCCTCCTACGTCGTTTCTTTCTTCTATATACTAACCAAACACAAACAGCTTCTCCTACATCCATTCTCGTTAACAACAACAAATAAACTGACACTCGATTGCCTAGTCTCACTCTATATAAAAGTTGTACGAAGTCCTACGCGTGTCATTTGAACACAGACGCAACAAACGGGCGCCACGTCGACGCGCGTCATCTGAACTAAGCCTTACCCTTAACCGCAGAAGCTACAATTATAATCGATGTTTACAAAACAGAAAAAATTACACGAAACACTATTAAATAAAAAACGTGAGGTGGCAACCTTACCAAAGAAGAAAGTTAATAAAGAAAATAGGATAAAAACAACTTGGACAAATACAGTATCAGAAACAGAAAAGTAGAAAGTACTACAATTAAAGTATAAGCTGCTTTAATTTTTTCGAAAGCAAGATGATGTTATAGTTTTATCATTAGACCTGAAAGAGTTATATAGCTTAGCTGCGTTGAGGCAGAAACACGTTTAGATGGGGTAGATGAGTGCGGAGGTATTATAATGTTGCTCATATGAATTATCTGCTATGCAGGCACTTCGAAAAAGAATGTCAACTTTTCTAAAAAATATTTAGGTCTACCAGTTCAAATAAGCTTTTTAATAAAAACAAGAAATTGATATTTTACGGACTTTAAACCGTAAACGAAGCGAATGAAATTATTTTGTACGACTTGAAGACATTTCTTCATAGCCTGAACAAGACACGGAAAATCTACAATATTACAATAACTGAGAATTTAAGGGACAATACTTTGGCATAGCTTTTTTCTAATCTTAAAATTAAGCAAGCATTTGGTGGCAAGCCTTAGATAAGTCCGTTGTAGAAAATCACCTATATGTCATTTAAACCTAAGTTAGTGGTCAAATTTGACACCTAAAATTTTTATTTCGTTAGACTGTTGTAGCGTGTTTGACCCGACTATAGGTACCGACGTATCATGAAATTCATCTAAACGAGCTTTGATTTCTTTCGGCGTTAATCCTTTTAAATCTACGTGATTAGTCACTGCTCGAAACTCACTTTTATCCATTTTGAATTTAAATGAACGCTGTTTACTTCGATCGACAACTACAATTAGACTAGTGATAGATGCAGCTAAATTCGAACAGCTGTCTAGCTCCTAGGGTTGGCTACTGACAAAATAGTATATTATGTAACAAGCACAAAATGGTGAGCATTTTGCACGAGTTTGAAAGTTGCAAGACAAATGAGTGCAAAATTGCTATTTTGTGCGAGTTGCATACTGTACTTTTTCTTCGACAATGACAATTATAAAAATAGATAAAAATAAATATGCAAATGTTTTTTTTATTGTGTTGGATCCATGAAAATACGAAATTACCTATTCATTAGCAAAGCCTGGACAGCAGAGCCCAACAGATTAAGAAGAACTATGAAATAATGTTCCGTTATTGTAAATCATTTTCGTTCTCCTTTCCACTTCAAACATAGGTTATAAGCCCATATGCACATTTTTTTATGTTTCCGGCAATATATTTAGTGTTATTTAGAGGTGTCAATTCCAAGTCACTATCACGCTTACTTTCCATATTAATTATTCGATTTCTTGAAAATAACTACGAAATTATTTGTAATGAACAAACTGGAATAAATTTGTGACATTTGTCGTTCGACGTTATATTCTTTAAGCCTCCTTAGTTTTTGTTATCAAAAACAGCAGAACGAGTCTGATATCTTTCGTATTGGATTTGTTGCTTTTTTTGATTTATAGTTACGCCAATTTACATTCGATAGTATAGTTGAACAGCTTGTCATATTTTACCATCCATCACGTGTTTCACTATCTTAAAGAAATAATTGTTATTCAAACTTGCAGCGCTTCATCAGTAGAATTATTATTTTTCAGATTTGTAGCGAAAAAGGCTCATTCTGTCTATCTATTGTTTGAAGTTTGTAGATAAGGTAGCCTAGTCACCAGACTGACATAGCATCTTCCTTTATCACTGTATTGTAATAGTTATTTACGTAAAAAGTCCCGAAAGTGATATTTTGAGGAGTGAGTAGGGAATTTCCAGCCTGCGAGTCCCTTAAAAGCACTTTCGAATAGCGTTACGTACAATATTTTTTCTGCAGCCGTTTATCAGGTAAAATATTAAAAAATAATAGGGATAGATACTATAAATATTACTTACGAACATCACAGCCGTCCCGAAAATAGAACTTTCGGTACGATTTATTACTTTCGATACGATTTGTGTTTCACTTCCAATCTAATAAATCGTACCGAAAGTTCTATTTCCGGGAAGGCTGCAGAAAAAAGTATATATTTTCTATTCTAATTGTCATGTCTATTTTCGTAGTAAGCTATCAAACCCGTTTGATTTTTACAAGAAAAAGGTTCGCCAATACACATTCAACAGTATAGTTGAACAGTTTGTCACTATTTACTGAATTATATTTATGTGACAATATTTCAAATGGAACACGCGTTAGCGTACAAAACATCGATACTTAATATGCTTTTAAGGGTGTTTATATTGCAATTACACTAAAGCCCCGAACCGAGAGGTATATTTTGGGGGATGTCAATCAAAATGCGCTCAACCTGTCAAACTTGTAATACTGTTTTTATAAATGAACCTGCGGATTTACCCACTAATCGATTCGCTTCTTTTGTAAATGACTACCCCTTATTCGCTGTGGCTGAAACACAACAATGGAGCATCTGTATTCTACGGTAACTCCGCATAATGTTTTATGATGATTAACTTTCTTTCAACCAGAATTAAACTATAACCTATACAGGGTAATTCAGCCGAACCGTTTTTCGTTTGGTAGTGAGGTGGTAGGGGTTAGGTTACCGTAATGGTTGCCGCTGAGCCTTATCGTGCACTCCCGGTGGAAGGAATCAGAGTCCCATCCTAAGTTCTTTGCGAACCTTGAGGTGCATTGGACTGAGCTCTCCTGACTTCCCTCCTGGCCTACATTCAGATAGGAGGTCCTGCTTTCACTAAAGGCAGGACAGTCGAAGATGTAGTGCTTTGGTCTGTCTGTCGGTCTGTCTGTCTGTGCGCGTTTTTCTAGCCTCGTAATCTCAGTAACCGCTACATGGATTGTGATGAAATTTGAGCAGCGATATGCTGGGGTGTTGTAGGTAATATTCTTATAATTTTCAAAATCGGTGCATGGGGGGCGGAGTAATTAGCAAAATACAAAGAAAAATAAATATTCCTCAAACTTCGTTTTTAGGTGTTTTAGGCTCTGATCATTTTCTACTTTTTTTGGGTGAGGGTGAAATTGGGGTGGTTGGGGGGTGGGGGGTTGTAAATCTCAAAAATGTGTCGTGTGATAATAGGCTGTAAAAGAAAGACCTAGTGGCATAATACCCTTTTTTAGGCCCATCCGAAAATTGCCTCGCCTATTCCAGAAATCAAGGGACTTAGAATTTTCTGATAAATTCATAGGAATATTGCTTTAGATCGTTCTGTATTGAGTAACGTAAAAATTATTAAATGGATTTTAATGAAACTTTGTCACAGTATTACTACCGCGGCGAGGATGTTTTAGAAAAATCAGCAACAATAACAAAAAACAAAAAAATAAAGAGGCGTTTTAGGGGTTCCTGATCATTTTCTACTTTTTTTGAGTAGGGGTGAATTTGGGGCGGTTGGGGGGTTGGAAAATTGAAAAATTTGTTGTATTCATAATGGGCTGTCCATTGATCTGTGAATGAAAAACCTAGCGGCATAATACACTTTTTTAGGTCTATTCGAACATTGCCTTGCTCATTACAGAAATCGAGGGACTTAGAATTTGTGATGTATACAGACATACTAGCATTGTTTTAGATCGTTCTATATTGTGTAACGTGAAAATTATTCAATCGGTTTTAACGAAATTTTGACACAGTATTACTACCGCGGCGAGGATGGAAAACGTGTATGTTTTGGAAAAATGGTGTCAGTGGCGGCGCAGCAATAATAAAAAAACTAAAAATATAAAAGCAGCTCATACTTCGCTTTTAGTCTATGTGAACATTTCCTTGCCTATTACAGAAACCAAGGGACTTAGAGTTTTGTGATGTATACATATACGAGTATTGAGCAGGCAACAATCTTGGGGTTGCAGCCGTAGCAAAAATGGTGAGGCCAGAAGAAAATGAAACTAATTGTTCATGCTAAGCTTTCGGAAATGTTTATTCCCATCTTCAGAGCTTGCTACAATAAAAATAAGTGCTTAAGGCAACAATACATAATTGTGCAAAAAGAAAGGTAACTTACAACGGAAGATTTCGTGTTCAGGAGTCACAATCTCAAAAAACATGAGGACACGCCAAAAACTGCAAGTTAACACACAAAACAGGTCATTAGGTTAAAAATTGATCAATGAAAAGTAAGTTTACTAATTAAAATGTTAAAAACTTGTGTAATATCACATTATGTAGGAAAATTTGATGAACGTCGCCAAAAAAGCAACATGTCCGCTGGATACGGTAACCTACATTACATGTGGTATGAAATGAAAGCCGAATGGCGGCAACAGGTAGAATGAGGAAAAGAGATAGATATATAAATGGCAATTGACAATCTAGAAACAATACCAACATTATGCCAAAAAGTAACTAAATCAAATGTCTCTGTATGTGCGCAGAAGCAAATAATTTGGAGAGGGAACCATAGGCGGGTCGTTAATTAATAATATAAGGTATATTCTCAAACCACTGTCGTGATTTGTATAATTTTAGACAAATTAAGGAGTTGCAATGTGGATGTAGAGAAAAATGGCAATGGAGACGTGAAAAAAAAAAGGGGGAAACGCATAATGGTGCGAAAAAGTCGGGAGTATGGAGAAAAATTGAGAATGGTCAAAAAGACCAATCAGGGAAATTGAGGCAATTTGTTAAAAACAAACTACTTGCAAGAATTTAATTCTTTTGTTCACATTAATTTTATAGAATTAGTTTAAGGGGGGATAAAATTTGATTGTGATGAGTGAGAAAGGGGGAAATACCATATAGGTTGATATCATCATGGGATATGATATGAAAAATATATCAATGTTTAAAAGGTCTGTAGGAAGAAAATTTCAATGAAATCAACAACCCTGTTTTATTAAAAGGAAAAAGAAAAGAGAACCCAGCTAATGAGACTGGGACAGGGCAGATGAATCCAACAGAAATACACTTCCACTTCTGTTGGATTCATCTGCCCTGTCCCAGTCTCATTAGCTGGGTTCTCTTTTCTTTTTCCTTTTAATAAAACAGGGTTGTTGATTTCATTGAAATTTTCTTCCTACAGACCTTTTAAACATTGATATATTTTTCATATCATATCCCATGATGATATCAACCTATATGGTATTTCCCCCTTTCTCACTCATCACAATCAAATTTTATCCCCCCTTAAACTAATTCTATAAAATTAATGTGAACAAAAGAATTAAATTCTTGCAAGTAGTTTGTTTTTAACAAATTGCCTCAATTTCCCTGATTGGTCTTTTTGACCATTCTCAATTTTTCTCCATACTCCCGACTTTTTCGCACCATTATGCGTTTCCCCCTTTTTTTTTTTCACGTCTCCATTGCCATTTTTCTCTACATCCACATTGCAACTCCTTAATTTGTCTAAAATTATACAAATCACGACAGTGGTTTGAGAATATACCTTATATTATTAATTAACGACCCGCCTATGGTTCCCTCTCCAAATTATTTGCTTCTGCGCACATACAGAGACATTTGATTTAGTTACTTTTTGGCATAATGTTGGTATTGTTTCTAGATTGTCAATTGCCATTTATATATCTATCTCTTTTC
The DNA here is from genome assembly GCA_951848785.1 of Callosobruchus maculatus. NCBI lineage: Eukaryota > Metazoa > Arthropoda > Insecta > Coleoptera > Chrysomelidae > Callosobruchus > Callosobruchus maculatus. Next base: position 1,660,555 of record CATOUR010000126.1, read on the forward strand.
CTCATTCTACCTGTTGCCGCCATTCGGCTTTCATTTCATACCACATGTAATGTAGGTTACCGTATCCAGCGGACATGTTGCTTTTTTGGCGACGTTCATCAAATTTTCCTACATAATGTGATATTACACAAGTTTTTAACATTTTAATTAGTAAACTTACTTTTCATTGATCAATTTTTAACCTAATGACCTGTTTTGTGTGTTAACTTGCTGTTTTTGGCGTGTCCTCATGTTTTTTGAGATTGTGACTCCTGAAGACGAAATCTTCCGTTGTAAGTTACCTTTCTTTTTGCACAATTATGTATTGTTGCCTTAAGCACTTATTTTTATTGTAGCAAGCTCTGAAGATGGGAATAAACATTTCCGAAAGCTTAGCATGAACAATTAGTTTCATTTTCTTCTGGCCTCACCATTTTTGCTACGGCTGCAACCCCAAGATTGTTGCCTGCTCATTAACTAGTCAGCCAAGACTACCCTTCCTCTCTATACGAGTATTGCTTAATTTCGTTCTATGTATATTGCGTAAAGCAAAAATTATTAAATTGACTTTAATGAAATTTCGACACAGAATTGACTATCTCGGCGAGAGTGGTAAACGTTTCATTTTTAGACGGTTTAGAGGCTCCTGATCGTTTTGCATCGTTCCCTTGAAGCATGCAGAAGGAAAACTGTGGCGTCCTAGTTTCTAAGGAGGGAGACGCAAGAAACTATTTACGAGAGTTTTTGTGTTGGATGTTTTTTTGCGGGAGGGTGGGCGATGATTTGGTTGCAAGGGGATTTCAGACTATAGCTTCATGCAATGGGAAACCAATAAAATGAAATCATTGTTATGTGTGGGAAGTACTGAGTCAATCACCTTGACTCAATTTTTTTTGAAGTAGAGTGGTTACTTGACAAGGCTATCAGAGCCGCCTGGCTGTCTATGTTTACATAGATAGCCTTTTCACTGTATCCTTTATCTATGCATATACTGCCCGATTCCATAATTCTGATTTGGATTTGAACTCGATTTTTTTCATATTGAACATTATACTATGTACAGGGTGGGCCAATAGTGAGTGAATGGAGGATAGTGGGCTTACTAAATTGAATTTCAAAAATCTGCCAAGTTTCAATTTTTTGACTTGACCCGTTCAAAAAATTGAAGGCAAGTATCGATATTAACCTGTTTGTCTCAGGTGATTATTAAATGTTGCGCCATTTTGTAGGAGTTGAAGATATTTATTTCATATTTTTGGGCTGTAAAGGATTTAAAAGATGAAGAAGGAGCTTCAAAAAGATGTGTAACAAGACCCCCCTTTCTATTTAATTTTTTTTTCAAGATGACGCCGAGCCGCCATCCTGCAAGTTTCGTCGGTCAATTTTATTCATGCATCAATTTTATTATCCCAACTTTCAATTTTTTTTAGTTGACCCGTTCAGAAAATAAAAGGGAGGGAACATTAAAGAAAAGCACTGTATAATACATAAAGTCACACTATAATTCACCAAGGAATCCAAATATGTAATAATATATAGGAGGTTCTATTTAAAAAATGTGAGTTTGATATGAATCACCCTATATAGACGTCAAAATTTGAGTGAAAATATTTAAATGTTATAGCCCTCAAGGCCCCTTACCATAATCAGGTAACAGATTTTTTAAGTTCATTTTAGTAAGCCCACAATCCTCCGTCCACTCACTATTGGCCCACCCTGTATTATTGCAGTTTCTTATTCAGCAATCCCAAAGGTTGGGAACATCTGTAGTTAAATTCGAAATTTTGATTTAAAAATTCTAAGGTACGCCTCTTCAAGGCTACAATATTTCAAAGATACATCCAATTTAGTTCGAACTATAATCTTAACCCGATTTTTTCAAAATTGAACATTATGTTATTGCATTTTCTTGTTCAGCCAACCCGTTGGTTAGAAGCATTCGTAATTAATTTGAAAATTTCAGGGTAGGCCTATACATAGTCAAGACTAAACTTTCAAATTGAGTATTATATTATTGCATTTTTTAATTTGGGGCTGAATTTCGTATCAACTTTGTTGAGGTCACTATGTCCCAAATCTCAGCCATTACAGAGTTATCTGTAAATTTACAAAATGTTTTACTGACAAATTTTACCACATAAATCAAGGTATATATGTATATGTGACCTGGAAACAGCATAAATAGCCTGACATTTGCTGTCCTACAAAAGATTCGTTTTGTTTATTGGATTGGAAGCCTTAGTTAAATTACATACAAAATGTTCAAATATTGATCTCAAGTGGGCAGTATAAAGAATGGAACATTAGGTATGCATTTTTACGCAATTGGATAGAAAATTTCAATGTGCCTGGTTGTCATCATCTTCTATCAAGTAAGATTACCGAATAAACACATATTTATTGACTTTCAACAAATTCCCAGATCAGAATTTGTTTTCAACACTTACTTGATTCATGTGATAGCATTTGTCAGTAACACATTTCAGAAATTTACGATTAAATCTAAATGGGATACCATGACCTTAGCAATGTTGACGTAGAATTCAATCTGATGTGGTAATATAAAGAAAAATCAAGTTGCTAATTTCGGACACTTTCAAATCAAAATTTTGATTAAGGGTATAAAAGATTCTAACCAATTGTTCACTAAATCACCCTGCATAGTTACTTTATTATTGTGTACTGGATTCAATCACTGTAACACATAAATGTAGATGGGCAAATGCAAAAATAAATAATAATTATTTCAATTTTTCGCCCGAAACAGTTTCAATGCTCACGTATTTCCGTCTGTCTGGCATCTTACAGATGACATTGAGGTAACTGGGCAAGTACACATATTTCAAAACATACGGGATGGCAATTATAAATCAAAACCACACATCACCCCTCTATCACTTGAAAGCTTAAAACTCGATTTTGTGAAATAACATATACACATGTGCCAAAGGCAATACAGCTTTACTACTTACATAAGCAAACTTTGCTTTTTGACATCTTCGACGCTCCCGATAATTTTTAACAACATTTGGATAAGGGTAAAATTGGGTTAGGAAGGGGTACGGGTTGTAGAATTAAAAAAAAATTGTAATATAAAAACGGTCTCTATTATCCTTATTTCTCTACCTTCTGAATCAGTTGCATACCTTTTAATCCTAACCCAACATACTTTTATTAAAAAAAAAAATCAACAATATCCTTGACAGCATCTTCACATAGAAACAGGATTATAGGAAAATGTTCATCTAGAGAAAAGACAAAATGATTTAATTTGCTCAAACGTGCTTGTTTCTTTAATCATTTTCGAGGTCGGTCATCATATATAAAAATTAAGAGTTGAGTATATTGAAGAAAGGAGAATATTGGTAGGCTGGAATGTCGTTATACTTATTTTTCATGCTTTTGAAGAGTATTCAAAATAATATTTATGTAGAGGTGAGAAATCGAGTGTTAATATTAAACATTTTTCAGCATTTTTGTGTCCTTAACTAGAAAATACGTAGGAACTATTGAGTAGATCTATTATATGCCATTTTTGCGACATAATAACTTCGCTAACGTTACTCCACTCGACTCACAGAGCTTCCCGAAGAAGTAATTTCAATCTTCCAGCGGAGGCAAGATGGATTATGATGGATAGTGACACAAATAAATAGAGGTCTCACCTCATTCTTACGACGTGCCCTAAAAGAGAAGAGAAAACAAAAACAACATGACACTCTCATCTTTCCCGAAATTGCAATTATTTTATGGGACTAACAAAATACCCAAACCAACGTGAGTGAATATAAATTGAAAATCTTTATTATTATATAACCATACCATATTTCCTTAAACCAACGTTATTACTTTTTAGTAGTCTGTTTTAATACTGTTGGTCCTTTCCAGTGCCTATTTTCTACCCTTTGGGCAGATAAAGGGAACTTGTTTTGTGTTTTACTCATTATGGGCTTTTGTGCAATTGTAAGTTTTATGCTAATATTTAATATATTTTATTCCTCATAACGTCTTTACGGAAATAATGATCGGGATCCGGATCGCTCAGTATCAGCGGTTTAAGGATCAGTAGTAGGATTTACGATCTCATGGATTAAACGATAATCGAACAACGAAAATTTTGGTTAAAGAATACAAAACAGATGGCTACGGAAAACAGTTACTGATCTGAATGACCAGATTGCGATCACTTTCCGTACAATAGTGAAATGATCCTTATCTCTGTCTGATCCTAGATTACTTTCCGAACGTCAGGTCGGTGGTCCTTGCGGTCGGGTTAACGCGATCATAGTTTCCGTAAAGGCTTATAATGTGCTATTTGACAGAGTTTCGTTCCATATAGCGACCCTTCTGCCCAAGGGTAACAGGCTCTTATTATCACATAGAAATCATATGACAATATTCCTGAATTTATTTTAGAAACCTTAAACTTGATACACTTCATGAGATCACAATCTAAGGACTCTAAATCATTGCTAATATGATAAATAAACAACACAGCCTGAGTCTTCCTTCAAACAAATAATATACACAGGTTAAAACTCTTTAGCATTGATCTGTAAGAAATGACAAATAGACATACACTCTTATTTGTAATGTATACGTAGCCTAAAAATATTTTTGGACGTTTTCGATTTCATTACTACTAACTTAGGTGCTTGGTAACCAAATGTTAGAAGCATAGTCCAAGTGTAGTCTAATTAAGAAAGTATAAAGCCTTATAGTTGTTTGTATATTAATATCTTTGATATTACGCATGATAAAACCAGGAATTGATAAGCCTTGGTTACAATGTGATTATAATGACCGATAAACCTAAACTTTTGGCGAAATATCACTCCCAAATCTGTTAGGTTACGATTTCCAATGTAATAATCTTCTATAAGTACATTAAGATTCCGAGAAAATGAAACTGCACAGCAGTTCACGTCATTTCGTAGCGCAACACAATCATTTCTGTCATATATTGGCCTGAATAACTTAAAATTATCGGCAAACAGTAACCCTGTGGAATTCATCAGGCACCCTGGCAAGTCAATGATGAAAACTAAAAAGAGAAGAAGAAGATTGCTACCCTTTATATACTATTCCTAAAGGAGTGTACATGTCCTACTTTCACCCTTTGTGGTCGTCCGCCTAAAAAGCCATAGTTTAATCATTATGGTGAATGAACGTCATATTCGCTATATTTGCAAGTTTCTAAGTTTCCATCCTATAATTATATTCCGTCAAAACATATCATTTTTTGTGGATACAAAATAAGATACACAGAGAGAGCATATTTCGCGCTTATTTTTCCATTGGGGTTCTTATCTGGTTAAAGGCTCTGGTGAAGTTTGTCTCGCTGTATTTCCTGCTCATCTGTATTGCATCTGCTTTCTAATCTAAATTGGCAAAATTCCCTTTTTTTTTTTAATTTCCGCCGTATATATGGAATTGAAAATTCCTCCCACGCTAATAAGTTACTCCCTTCAATCTTGATAAAGCGCTGACAAATAGAGTGTCAGTTATAGAAAAGTCGAATACTCAATATTTGAATGATCTGATATAGTTTCAATCAGTTCTTGTTTAAACATGTAATAACTACTTTTGCACAAAAAATGAGATATCTAATAAGCTATAATTTACTATTTTTGTAAGCAAACGTAACGTATAGCTCGAAGAAAGCTGTTTTTTGTTCCTAAATTTTAAGATAACTGAAGCAAACTAGATGTACAACAGTTCTGATGTAGCATTAAAGTGAAATGGATATTCTCCCATTTTAACGCATTGGCTTATCTTTATTTCGATAATTTTGAAATGTAACAGTTATACAGTCTATGGTAAACTTACAACTATCAAAACACTAAATACTCGGATTGGTCCCGGACTCTGTGGTTATCCAAGCACATATACGGAAAGAACTAACCACGTCCCTTTCCAGGAAGAGATGAATGGAATAGGAGTGGCAGTTCCATATCACCCTCCAATCTTGCGGTATTAATGGATGGATCCAGATGCGGAACCAGGCACAGGAGCGGAAGTAGCTGCTACAAATCCAAGAGCTGAAATTTCAGTGAATCTTGGGAGGTGTACCGCAATATTCTGTGCAGGAATGATAGCCATAAAGTGAACAAACGACCCCTGACAAACAAATCTATAAAAATCCTTAGATAGCCAGGGGCCAGGCTACCCTGAAAGCAAAAAAACGGATTGACTCAAGGTTCGTATGGAACTATATACGTCTCGTCAATGAACTTTGAACAGGTAACTTTAGTTTGGGTTCCAGGACATAGCGGAGTAGAAAGCAATGATCTGGCCGACACAATCCCATGAGGAGGGACCGAATCTGCATTCCTAGGACCAGAACCAAGACCAGAACCATTTGCGGGCATTGCGAAAAGCAATGCCAAGAAAACCATCTCAGATTTGGCAGAGAGAAAAGCATTCCTGCACTGGCGAGATACTTCAGCGATACTACTCCCGAACTACTCGAAGGCGTTCATACCATACCCCTCTCAATTAGCCCCCCTCCCCCCAACCTCTGAGGATCCAAGAATGGAGCAGGAATGATCTGCGCATTCTGGTCAGTCTATTGACAGGTCATCTGAGAAACCACTTGCGAAAAATAGGTCTGCAGCAAACATCGGACTGTCGTTTCTGAAATTCTGAAATTTTGAGACAGTATTACTTCGAAATTTCGACACAGTATTATTCTCGTGGCATGGACGGAAAACGCTTGTAGTTTTTAGAAACCATGTCAATGGCGGCGCAGGAATAATAAAAAAAACTAAAAACATAAAAACAGCTCTACCTTCGTTTTTAGGCGTTTTAGGTGTTCCTGATCATTTTCAATTTCTTTTTGGATGGGGGTGGAATTGGTGTGGTTGGTGGGTGGGGGGTTGTAAAACGGAAAAAATTGTTGCATTCATAATAGTCTGTCCACTGGCCGGTGAAAGAAATACCTAGCGGCATAATACACTTTTTTAGGCTCACCCGAACATTTCCTTGCATTTTACAGAAACCAAGGGACTTGGAATTTGCAGATGTAAACATTCTAGTATTGCTTTGGATCGTTCTGTATTGTGTAATGTGGGAACTATTGAATTGATTTTAATGAAATTTCGACACAGTATTGTTATTTTGGCGAGGATGAAAACGCTTATGGTTTTAAGAAGTCGTGTCAGTCTCGGCGCAGCAATGTTCAAAAAACTAAAAATATAAAAACAGATCAAACTTCGTTTTTAGGCGTTTCAGGGGTACCTAATTACTTTAACTTTTATTTGTAGGCGAAACAGCGGAGCCCATATTATAGTCCTGCCTAGTATTAAAAAGATTTGAGACTTTCGGGTTCACCCATCTGAAAACTACTGACTTCTATAAAGTTTCGCTCCACACGACTATTGCCTTCTTCAAAAGGTGTGGAGATTGTACGGTGAACTCTAAATAGGTGTCAGCTGCTTTAGTCACAATAGACTCGCAGTGTCTGGTGGTATAATCGCCTCAATCACTATCAACCTAACCTAACCCCTAATTCCTTAGTCTGACAAGAAGCGAAATAGTTTACCTTGAAATTGCTTCATAGCCAGAAAACAAACACAGTAGCCAATGACGCTGACTTATTCTCTGCTACTGCCCGTACTGGTGTTTTTGCGTAAAAAAGAGCTGTATAGTAGTAAAGTTTAGAATCTTTCTAATCGAGTTTTTCACTATGTGATCTTTTATCAGGTAGCATCACCGAAGTCCTAACGTAGCATAATAAAGTCACTTTCAAATTTAAGATGTGTATTTTCTTTTCCGCGACAAAATCTTTAAACTCTATTCGTTCGTCGAACACGCTACATAAAAAGGTTTCTTGTTTTAAATTATTCTCTAATAAAACTTTAACATCTTGTGTCTCGTCTACCTGTGAGAAAATCCCCAAACACCCCCATAGCTGTAGACAACCCTTGCCATTTCCTAGTTCACCGTTACGGTGGAAAGAATACGAACCCTATAACTGTTATGTTTACCTCCCTTATTTGGGATTTTTCTTTTGCATTTTATTATTATGTTCTACCAGTTAGATGTTTCCCCGAAACGGCCTATTAGTATGGTCGATGTATGATATATGAAAATATCGAGAAAGATGTGCAATTTTCTTAATACTTTGGTAGTACAATTAGAGGCTAACATGACTTCTACAATATATATCATATCATGCTACAGCTTTTTAGTGGCAGAAAAAGCGCGCATGCACAGGGGCAAAGAAGTTCCCCCAACTGCGAGACTGAGCCCGCTAGAAAGATTTTCACAGCTCTGGGCTGATACATCGGAGGTGGCGCTATGGACAAAGGCTGATACCGTCCTTAAGGGAGTGTGTGGAGTGTAAGCTCAGAACAACGTGCTATTTCCTCACTCAGGCACTGTCAGGCCATGGACATTTCAGGACGTATAGAAGCCGAATAGGCAGAAACTAATTATATTTAAACGTTCAAATTTCCAATTTTTGGGCGTTATGACGTTTTCAGATTTTTAAAGTCTGTTAGATTAGCTACATGAGGGGTTAACAACACTCCCATCCCTTGTGTGCTGATAATTATCAACACTCATAATCTTACCCATATTCTGTACACTTCAAATATACAGGGTGGTCCAATAAGCGTGGGGTGCTCTCTAGCGGTCTTACCATTTAAATTAGAAGAAAATGGATTGAATAAAAAATGTTGGCTTTCAAATAGTCTACTTGCAGAAAATCATTACAAAGATGGCGGACATCCAGATATACCACCACTAGGTATCAATGCCCTTATTTAAAATAGAACACCCTGAACATTATTACGTTTTTCAATTCGGCATCGATTTTTAGGTTCAATTTGTTAACCATAGTTTACATCTACGAAGCCTGCTTTCGAAGTTATTCAGCAATCTTTAGAAAATTTGACGTTTGTAGTACTTAACAAAAAATGTTAATATCTCGGAAACGAAGTACGACTGAAAAAAATGGTTTTCGGTTTTAGAAAGCTAGAAAGATACTTGTGTTTCAGTAAGATCATTGTTTCAAAAGCACGTTAAATGGGTGAACTAGCAGTTTTCAAATTTGACAAGTTAAAAACATTTTTTTCAATGGAACGGTATGATGTTTCACTTTTATCTGGGAATATGTGACTCCATCTTTTATGATTTTCAAGATATTTACGAATTATTCCGTAATGGCGCGTAAAAATTAGAAAAATCGTAGGTGCAGTGGCTCCCAGATGAAACAATTGACAGGAAACCTTTCATCCAAAGTGTTTCGGCCTCTAATACTAAAATATGCATTCGTTCCATCTAACTGTAACCACATTATTCTTAAAATACTCCATTGTAAAATTTTCCAGCAGGTTTTCCAAATTTTCATTTAGAAAATTTTGAAAAACACTAGTTTATTATAGTAGTGATAGTGGTATTAATGGAAACTCCATAATAAACTAATGTTTTTCAAAATTTTCTAAATGACAATTTGGAAAACGTGCTTACCACGGATTTTTAAGAATAATGTGGTTTCCTGTCAATTGTCTTGTCTGCGAGTCAGATTTTCCCAATTCCTCCTCGTTGTTATGTAATAATAACAAAATCGTAGATATCTTGAATACCATCGAAGAGAATTTAATTTCGCATCCACTGATGTGAAACTTATCATAGCATCCAATTTGAAAAAAAAAATTTTAACGTTTCAAACTTTTCAAAATTGAAAATTGGTAGTATATTGATTTGATGTGCTTTTTCAACAATGATCTCAGTGAAACACAAGTACGTCTCTTGCTCTTTTTAAAACCGAAAATCGCATCTTTCTTTCGTGCTTGGTTTCAGAGATATTAACATTTTTTGTAAAGTACTACAAACGTCAAATTTTCTAAAGATTGCTGAATAACTTCGAAAATAGGCTTTGTAGGCATAAACTAAGGTTAACACATGACTCACCATACATAACCTTTGTACTATCAAATGCAACCATTCTGATCAATATATGGGTTCAGTTCTCTTATTTTATTCCTCACGAGGGTGGAATCCCATGAGCCTGGTTAGTTGTTATGATATTGAAAAAAATGAGTGAGAATCCACAAATACGTTTGGAAGTCCCAAACAAGTATCATGACAGTTCATTCTGTCTAGGAAAGTAAGCACCTCCACACATGGGTCGATCTGGTCGACTCATTTATAGTTAAAGAGTAGCAATTTAATTCATTCATCCGAAACCAATCACAGACGACGTCTTTTAGCTTTTATTAAATCTCGCCAGTGTGATTTAGGTCTCAAACGAATAAATGAAATTGCCTGTTAGTGTCTAGCTGGCAAAACTCGTACTAGTAGTAGCAACATACAGATATTGGGAAGCAGTACTTTGAAAAAGTATTGGTTCGCCATCTATCTACCAAAGCCGGTACCTGAGCGTTTTAATCCGAGCACTGTTTATGTGACCCGTTTAAAAGCATCAAGTATAGAAACCTGCGGTTACGATAACAAACAGACTCTTTTTTGTGGAACACTCATTTAGCACTCCCGACATTCGGCTTATGCTAAAAAGCAACTTAACTCAATTAAAGAGTTGATTGTTCCACAAAAAAGAGTCTGTTTGTTTTCGTACCCTCAGGTTTCTATACCTGATGCTTTTAAACGGGCCACATAAACAGTGCTCGAATACTCAAATTAAACGCTCAGGTACCGGCTTTGGTAGATAGATGGCGAACAAATACTTATCTATATGCTGCTACTCATTTAGAGATGCTCGAGATGCTCATTATCTCGATCCATGGGATGTGTGCGTCTCATATCTGCACATGGTTCAATCGGCGATGTAGTCGAAGCATTTGTAGTCGCACACCAGTGGATTAATAATTCATACATTTCAGATTATCCTAGGTTCCTAGACCTTTATTTTATTTAATGATTAATACATAGAATTACAAATATTTAAATATAAATAATAAATGTATTATTTAGGTCTGCGACCACAAAGAATGAAAGTAGCGCATGTATACTCAGAGAAGTATATTGCTTTTTCAGGAATAGCAGCAGGTAGCAATTTAGGTCCTATTTCTTCTTTCTAATTTTCATCATTAACTTACCAGAGTGCCTGATGAATTCCACATGGTTAATATTTGCGAATGATTTTAAGTTATTCAGGCCAATACATGACAGGAATGATTCTATTGCGCTCCAAAACGACCTGAACTTTGTGATGAACTGGTTTACAGATAACAAAATGTTATGTGTTATGGTATTGAAAAATGCTGGAAGTTTCATTCTCCAAAGGTAAATGTACTTAAATAACTGACAGATACCTGTAGATACCTGGTTGACTGTGCTATTGCGATCGATTTTATTTTTGCATGTTATTATGATAGCAAGGCAGACATCAGAGTATAACTTCGGAAGGCCTATTCTCTCTGTCTACGGCACAACTTGGAGTTTTGCTTGCACTAGCACAAATAAATTGTGGATTCCTAGTACGCCATTATGTTCAGGGTTTCTTCCGGGTATTCCCTAAGATATCTGTGTGTTCCACTCGCTCTTACTGGAATATTACGTTGAACGGTTCAATGACTCCTCTGATATTACCAGAGCTCGAAAACGAAAACGAAAACATTGTGAAGTGAGCGTACAATAGGAATGATTGCTTTTTTATATATACAATATTCAGAGTTACTTGTTGAAGTTGTTTATGTGCACTCCTATACAGGGTGTCCCTAAGTTAATCGTAAGCAGGAAAACTGTATATTATTTGGGTAAAAATAACCAAACCAAACTTAAGTCCAGATGATCATAGTAACCGAAATACAAAGTGTTCAAGTTATAACTGCTATTTCATTTTTTCTTAATATACATCAACAGGACGGCAGGAAGACACAAAAATACGAATTCTTTATACAGCTATTTCAAATTTGTTCTTAGTGCCACATTGAATTACTTTAAAATGTCTTAACTTTTTTGGGTCACGGTATATTAGCCGAGGTGTCAGGCTAAAAGGCTTCTACTCTTTATACATATAGTTAGTAAATGCGGTTACGAGTAAAAATTTTTCAGGTATCTGCATATATAGTCGGTACTACTACTACAAGTTATACATGCTAGTTTTCGTTTATTATCAACTTTTGGAGTGAGATAGATTCACTTAAATCTTCATATTTTTAACCAATGCAACTGACGTCTAATTCAACTACAGCTTAGTTCAATACAAATTTTCCATTAGTAACTTCAAAAAAGGCCTACTGACTGATCGATACGCAGCCGCAGTCTCGTAGCGACATTTGCAAGGAACACATTTCATGTAAAAGAGTGGAAAAACACCAACTTTATTATATTATATTTATAGACTCATACATCATGACACAAATGATTCAATTCAAGCTCAAGGGCCATTTTAAAGAAAATACTATACAAAGCTTCACAAGTATAATTGTTAGTGTCAAACATAATTCGTGTTTGAGTATTGTTGAAAAAATAATAAAAAATAATTCCAGGTGGTGAATAATTGCACGTAGCAGAGGGTGCATTATCTAAAACTTGCATTTATAGAATTTTGAATGATCACTTAAACTAGTACTGCAAATACAATTTTTATTTATTTTTATTGAATGTTTAATAAGGGAATTAAAATGTATGGTCACACCGATAAGTTAAACAAATATTTTCTTTATACAGATATAGCAAACATTGAACATCAATCTTATTATGATAAATTTTTATAAATCCTACTATCTACGTTTTTCGTCATATAAAAATACATACCGGATACAATACCGAATTTTGGAACTATAGAAATAGACAAGAAAATTTTTGAGACTGACATTGTCAAATACTTAGGTGCAACAATTGATAAACATCTGAAATGGGATTCACAAATTTAAATTTCTTAAAGGATTTCTAAAAACATGCTATTTAGAAACATTGTATTACATTCTTTTACAGTTTCAGCAAAATAATGGCATTTTAGGTTGGGGAAGAGTATAGCAAACTCATTCAAAAGGTACAGATACTTTGCAGAAATGTGTTTTAAAAATTATTTTTTTCTAAGGACCCACATACCCATAAAACAGTTTATTTATTCCAAAAGTGGATATCCAACAGTTATATTGTTCGAGGGCTGCTCAGTTATATTGTTGTACATAATGAATTTCGTTCACAAACTTAAGAATCATATCAACTTCAATAGCCATCAACATGATACGAGAACCAAGAATAAGATTTTAAGACCTCCAATTGGCCAAAAAAACTTAACGTATTTATGCTGCTGCATATATAATGACTTACTGCCAGATTAAGTGAAAACTGTCAAGTCTCTCCCGTCAAAAAATGGTCAAACAATGGACATTATATACATGTTTTTTACAAACTTTTCAACTGACATACTTATAACCCTTTAATCTAGCTAATTTGTATACATGTCTTATTTCTATCTTGTCAAACCCCACACATTCCTTCAAGTTGAGTCATGTGATTTATTTACCTCCTTGCTTGTATTGTTGATAAATAAATTATCATCATTATTGTTATCGCTCAATTTTTTTAGCACGTAGTGTACTAATAATTTTAGGCTCATAAGCTTGACTTTTTGAAACTGCTAAAAACGTGCTGCAGTTATTTTGAACCGGAGTGTATATAAAAGTAATATAGATTGCGTGAATTGTGCCTTAAAGAAATTAATTCTGAAATATGACAGTAACAGGTATTTCCAAGAGAACAAAAACTATCCGGTCGACAGATTAAAAATTTAATATCAACTTCAGATAAAAAATTCTCTATCAGGAAATATGTTTTACTGGGAAAATTACAACTTTGCGTATATAATAAAACATCCAATTGAAAGCGATGTGAAAACCAGTGGCAGAGATGGGAGTCACAATACTTTGTTTTACTCCGGCGCCACTTCACTGATTTTAGAAAATATGAAAGCATTACCTACTACGATTTCATAGCAAATCACAGACAGCCAATCCGAAAGAAATGAGTGACATACATTTCCGTAATGTAGACATGATAAAACGCGATTACAATACGCTTGTCATCCACGATACTAAAGGTAATAAGTAATAAAATAATTCAAATTTATCTAACACTAAACTACTTCTGAATAGGTAACACTACCTATAAACAAACAGCGTGAATTATTTTCCTAACTCACACTCCAGCCGTGAGTTATGAATAACGCCTATTGGATACCAACAATAATTGGCAAAAAGGGCTTACTGGGACCTACTTGCCAGGCGCGGCCACCCCATAGGTACTGTACTAACAACAAATAGTCTCTAGCTTTGTTCTGGTTCCAGGATGAACCATCCGCGAACTGTCCTGGGCATGCGCATTGATAATTTGCTGTTCTGGTTCCATAAGAACTATTTACGAACTGTGAGTCCTGTGTTCTGGTTTTTCTCGGTCGGTTCTAGGATAGTCCGAAAATCATCAGAAACCAGTACCTGCTTAGGAGCACGAATCGATTTAGGATTGTTTCAGAACTGAAATGCGTGCGCATTTTGCTGTTTGCGTTTTATGGTCCGTTGCGACCTGTGACTTTTGCTTAACTGTGCTAAATTTTAGGTTATGAACTGCTGACTGTTTAATACATATCTGAAATTCTGAAAATTCAATTATATATCATCATAATGGAACTTCTATTATCAAATTCATCACCATCATCTAGTGATATGGATAGATAAATCTCCTACTAAAACTAAATTGAGGAATTAAATTTAAGTGATAGATTTATATTGAGATACTAACAGGTATGCTCCATTTTGTATTTTTTGTCTCAAAGAAAACTTGTGAAGAAAACTGGAATCGCTTTTTCGCAATATTTTTAAAATTAAACCGCTAAGATATAAAAAATCACAAAATGTCAAAAGTCATCATAGCATGACAGAAGACATAGAGCTAGGAATTATGCGAAAAGCATAAAACAACCAAAGCCAGAGCGATACGCTGATCTCGTTTATGCATATGTATACTGAACCGTTCTAGGATGGTTATAGAATCATTCTGAGAGTGAGCTGCTGCGCATTTAGTTCTGCGCAATCCGAGAACTGCCCGAGAACTGTTTTGATGCTCAAAACCAGAACAAAGCTTCTTAGAAATGCATATGATAACTACAAAGGTGGCTATGAAACGTCAAACGATAATTCGAACGATGTACATTATTTGTTTTAGTGACAGAAGTGTGGTTATCAATAATGTGTACTTATTATGCATTTAAATCGTACTATTTATTGCTACGGTGGTAGAGAAACTTGCAGTGCTGCAAACTGCGTGAGTTATTACCGTCATTACCGCCCACACTATTTCTTCCAGTACTTTTAGAAAACCTTTATTTGCCCATACAATATGTTAGGCCATTGATTAACACATTTATATGGTTAGGCCGAATCGGCGGAATTGCCGAATACATGTATTAGGCAAAATTTGCCTAATAGGTGGAATCCGTAGCATCGCTGATTATTCCGTGAAAATGTGTAACGCCTTGCCGATTACATGAATTAGGCATGTTATTTTGAAGTTGATATTATGTGTTGTTTTAGTCAAAAGGTCAATCCGTTATTCTCGGTCATCAAAACTTGATAATAAATTATCTGTTGAAAAATAGCCAATTGTGGATACAAAACCTAGACAACAAAGTCATAAAAATAATAGAGATAGCAAATTTGATCACATAAAGAGTTAAAATGAATTATCAAACTTTGCAGGAGTGATAAAAGGCTTATAATTGTGTTATGACGTTTGTTACCCCTTAGATAGTGATATAGCGAGTTTGCCCATTCCAAGAAATACGCAAAATTCAAAAAATTGATCATTTCATGTAATCGGCCAAGTAGAGTACCTATTCCACGAATTTGGCAATTTCGCAGAGTCAGTGTAACATATTATACCCCAAGCTTACTTACAGAGTAGTCCTCTCCTCAGCTATGCACACAGGTAGATAGATAGATAGTTTATTCATCCAGTAAAATCTACAGGCTGAGACATTGGATACGTCGTACTTAAAACAGACACAATTTATGTTAAATAGAGTTAAAAAGACAAAGCAAATACATTTAAATACAAACGTAAGGAGAATAGACAAATATAAAACAAATAATAAATAATCTAAAACATTTAGAGCAGTACAAAAGACATAAGAAGATCACACAGATACAGAAGGTTTAACAGAACTATTGTAGTAATCCACAAATTCATTTAAGTTATAGAAGCCGCGATCTACAAGTTGCTTCTCAGATGTCTCTTAAATAACCCAAGTGAACCACAGTTTTTCAATCCAGAAGGTAGCAAGTTGAAAAGGTAAATACCTGCTACCACAGAAGATCTGGAGTGAAACGTGTGGTAAAATTTAGGCCTAACAATGTAATAGGTAATAGAAGCAATACAACCACCTCATCAATAAAATATTATTCAACATCTTTCCAACAGTACTTGGGTTTCAGGGGCACTGAAGTCCCGAATTCTCTTGTACATCCGCTACTGGTAGCGACATTATTTGAAAATACCTTTCTGGCTGCGATTTTGTATCGCTGCCTGGATATTCCGGTGTGCAGCGAGATTATTGTCATAAAAATGGCGCAGGAATGCACCTAAAGAAGTGGATTTAATAACGGAATTTTTCCGTAGTTGCTATTGCATCGCTGAGCATTGCCCCTGTACTATCAGAAAAGCTGTAGATATTATATGAAGCAAACTTGCACAGACGATTCTCTTGTTTTGAACTTTTTTACAGTCCTCTCATAAGGCCGCTTACAAACTTTGTCTATAATATCGCTGTATTGATATATATCGAAAACTTTCAATGTAGTGTGACACGAAGTACTTCTGGTCAAGCCTGTTATGTATAAGCTATCAGATCGACGGTATCAGTTCATTAGTTTTCTCAGAGACTGTTATTCGTAGAGGTAGACAGCTAGGCTTCAGATGTTTTTCACATTACTTGTTCTTTGCCCAACACAGTATCCGACAAAAAGGACGGACGTTTTTGAAATGGCTAGTACCTTAGATCAACAAAGAGAGGGGATACCGCACGCTCATTTGATGCTATATATACATTTTCAGGGTTTCGAAACGTTCGTGCAGCTCTTGGTGGTTTTTTGTTGATCAGTACATTACGGGTGCAATATGCCTCAACCTAAGGAACGGTGGATGGTGTTTCGAGCAGAAACACTTCGATTCCGATAAATATTAAAGTGGTGACGGAGCTCGGACCTTTTTTCGATAGCGCTTATCAAAACAACATTGAAACTGGCACTGTTGTCTTTTTGAAAACGTCTTTTCATGACAAATCGATTACGTGATTTCAAAAGTATCGGTCCTTCAAGGTAGAAAAACTTAGCAGGCTCTTAGAGTGTACTAATAAAGAGAGGTATCTCGAAAAAAATGGTCTGCTGATTTTAAGTGCTACAAATGACGCAATGGAGTATGACCGATTAACAAAAGTGGCACCCACTTAACCCCGGTGAGCGAGCGGTGCGTGCGGAATTGAAAAAACACACAAAACATCACAGGCGGCGAGAGTAGCGAGAGAGAAAAACAAAACACTTGAGCTGCCATCATCAGTGGCTGCCGCTAGGAAATTAACGGTGTCGATTTCCCGCTGCAACTGCAGCTCGGCTGCTCAGCGCCGCATAGCAGGCCGTGAAACAAAAACACATCGCATTACCCAGTCAGTTTGAAGTGCGGCGACGGACGAAACAAAAGACGAGCGACGGCCAAAGTAATGACACCCATCCTCGCGGAGAATGGGCGTACATCTAAAGCGGACCAGACACAATGTGTCGTCAGTTTCCGGACTGCTATTTTTGAATTTTTGAACTGGATTAAATTACGTGCTTGCACCAAGTAATCTAGACTTTGAAATAATTGTGGAATAATTATTATATTATGCATTCATTCGGGGGCAACGCGACCGGGGGGGGGGGGGGGGCGATTGGATAGTAATGGTAGTATCATGAATTTAATTCATGATTGAATATGATAAGAATATGGCATAAGAATCTTCTCATATTTTTCCGCGATTTTTATGGACACTAAAAAGTCGAGAAAGCCAGCCAATCGGAAGACTGATATGTGTGCCGTGTTGCCTTTATATTTATACATAATGTAAGGTATAGTATATATGTATTTCTTGTGTTCCCGTTTTGTTGGTCCGTGATTCTTGACCGTGATCTAGGTTAGTGATCTGTCAATCTGTCCCGTCACTCGTCAGTGACAGGTTGCACGTTATTCGTTATGGGGCACGTTGACTCTATTTGTATTTTTCGTCTGGTCACCTGACTTGTTGCCCTTTTTACTGTACAGTATTCTTTATCGGTATTTTAGTTACGTCATTTTAAGTTAGTTTCTAATAACCAACAATGATGAGTAAAGTAGATAGTGGATTCACTAAAGCCGAAACACATAATATTCCTAAGATTAACGTGGGTATGGTAAACGACTACCTATGTAAATAATAAATCAGTTCTTCAATACAGAGATGAAAAACGTGAAAACTAAGAAGTGAGTTTAAAAATATTTGAATAACATTCGCGTTAAAAAAACAACATTAATTATATCTTTGCAACAGTAATATGCGCGTCCTTTAGGTATATCTTCTTTTCAAATTATTGCAGAGGACGATAATTTAAGCTCTTTAGTATTTCTTGGAATATTTGTCGGTTAAGTTTTTCCGACACGAATTCACAGAAGATACCTTTTCCATTTTATTTTCTGAAAACAAAAGTAAACTTGAATTTTCAATATTCATTGCATATCTTTACGTGATCTTCTACACATAGGAAGAAATATATAGTTTTATGTATGCGGGCAGTGAAACAGACTCTACTGATCTGTTTTCTATTTGGTTAAAAGGTTTCTGTTTGCCAAGTAGAGATAATATGGCAGTAAATTCAACACCTGGTAAGTATCCAGTAAAGCCAAAATGTGTAAACTTTTGAAATTATTTGAATCAGTCATTCACCGTACAACATCTAAAAACAAAAAAAGATTGGATTCGAGTCAGAAAATTTATGAAATCAATAAGATTAGGTTTAATTTCATTGGACAGCCAACTGCACAATTATTCTTAAAATAGCTTTCTCTAGCAGAACCTTTCTTCATGTGACACAGCCAAGAGATGAAATCCACAGGGTATCCGCTTGACGGAAGACAAATCACAAAACAGTGGTTTATTTCGTGAAAATTGTGGCAATACCGCGATTTGAGAGTTGACGAGGCAACAATATACTGCTGATGTATGGCGCGCTTCGCACTGATGATTAGATTTGAATTCTTTTTTTTACTTTAGAATGGAATTACTGGTAACGAAAATGATGTAAAGAGTAACAAAATGCTTCAGGACACCTATTTTTGTGTACATAAGAGGTTATATCGATTTAATCATTGTTTTCAAACCCATGATACCAGTCCATTTGAAATTAAACATTCAATGTTTTCTCAAACTGGTGTGGGTTTTGGAGTGGTTACATCATTCGACCCTACTTTTTTAAATGAAGAGGGTAATAGCGACATCTGTTAGCCATTTTTTAGGCCACCCTTGATTTTACGCCAACTCTGATTCCACAGAGATGCCGTAACCATGCTTTATAGGAGCAATATTCACAAATGCAGATGCGAAGTACTGACCAAGCCAACTTGCTTCTACACACATCCTAAGTTCAGTCGAATACTTTTTCGATCACAGAAATTCGTACATTTTTAGTTCGGGTATACCATTTTCGGTTAAACACCCAAAAAGGTGGTAGGTGGTTTATTTTCTACCGATCTAAAATTAAATATTGTTAATTCTTTCCTTTCCCTTTTGTAACAGATTACACTGTCTCGACGTTTCGACTTATAACAGTTAATGCCATGGTCAGATGAAATTACATTAAAATGTTGAGGCTAAATCAAGGAAATTGGTACTATTAGAATAATTAAATTACGAATTATTTGTAATCATACGTTTGCTTAAGTGCACCAGTGTTTTAGATACCTACCGTTCTTGTGAACCAAATAATTTAAAACCGTTTACAGTTAATGGGCGCTAGAGATATGTTCTCCAAACTATTTATAATTCAATAGTATTGTGGGACAATAGGATATGTTTGATGAATAGCTGTATAGTATTGTAATTTGTCAATCTGGCAAAACGCTTAAACTATATGTAGCGTGTGTATGGATTGCTTCATTTCCTGGTGCTCCCAATGACAAAAGCGCATCACATCTTATCAGGGGGCACTTCATAAGAGCCGTATGTCATTTGTTTTTTCGCCTGCTCGAAGAGGATTATTAGAGAAATATAGGGAGAAGATAAGTGCCCTTCATGCTGGCTTATTATTACTATACAGAAGTAGCGTTATTCAACATTATTTATTATATACATGATACCTTTTTTGTGTCATATGCTACACATATTACGACTTGTTGCTAAATTGTGAGTATTATATCTCCACCAGTTCATATCACGTCGACCAAAAAATTACAAGTGCTCATTATACATTTGTATGCGGAACTGGAGAATATAATAAGACTCTAAAATAAGTGTTTCTAGCTGCATAACCTTCAAATAATATTGACCAATAGCGTTGTCAACAGCACCGGTCAGTTAAACGGCAATTTTTTTACCAAATCGTATTCTCTCTGTTAAGTTCCTTTTAAGCATTTACATAACTGGAGTTTAACAGGTTCACTACGATAAAAATCAGTTGTTTTTGTCTGACAAACTGGACTGCAATAAGTTTTAATGAACCGTTTTAACTTTTTAGTCATCTACGTACTTTTAGAATCACCAAGATTTCTTGAATCGGGTTTATGTCATTTGTCGTCTACAATTACACGTTTGATAAATCTATAGCGATTATAGTCATCTCTAGTCAAATTAATTATATACAGTTATTAGCTCTTCATACATTTCCTTTGGGGAAGTCTACCCTGTTTTTGTTTTTCTAATATTATCTGCTAGACTCTATCTAAAAATATGTGATAAGTTATTCCTATGACTATTTTATAGAGATTATAAAAAAATGTGAAAAAACTGTATAGTTTGTATGTAGTAGCGGTTGTGTTGATCCACGCTAATAATAAATAATGTCCAAAAATGAATACAATAACTGTATATTGACCTCAAGTTTGGGAGAAACTCTGCTGACCCATAAATAATGAAATAGAAGCCTAGAATAAACTAGGGAGTTAGTATCATTATATAGTAGTAGTAAAAAATGTAACTTTCCATCCGTTTCAGGCTGTCATAAATTATGAGGTTGCTGTGCAATTTTTAATGTTCTAATAATAGACTGTAATTTAGAGTTGAGCACATTTGCATTTTTCAGGGGAAGTTGAATAGGAATGAGGGTACATTTTCACGTTGATCCAAAAATTATCATTTCAAAATGATTTTACTATTACAGTATTATCGTCACATTTAAAAGAAAACTGCTTATTTCTTAAAACATACTAATACGGATCTGCAGTAAGAATGATTTGCAGTAGGTTAAGTTGACGACAATGGCATGGTCCTTTGAAGTGGGTCCCATAGAAGGACGAGGATAAAAAAATCTACTCCACACAACTTATATAATGTGCGAAGTTCACTCAAAACGCATAACTGCGACTTTCTTAAGGGAGCCAAATGCTCTCATCTCGCCTTCAATAGACGGTGTTAAATATCTTCATTTATTCCTCCTGTGTTATCGACTTACCACCTAGATATTGAAAGTAGTCAACTCTTTCTATCACTTCGTTGTAAAGAAAAAGAAGTTCTTGGTTGGCTATATTAATCCGCGTTTCTTTTGTCTTCTTCACGTTTATTCTTAGTCCCATTTTTTCTGCTTTCATTTTAAGGACTTCATTCTTCCTTTTTATGTCTTGTATAGAGTGTGACATTAGGCAGATGTCATCAGCGTAATTCAGAATTTGAAGGTTACCCATCAATCCACATCTAATATCTCCTCGGCCATCACATACCTTTCTCATTAAGTAGTCTAGCATTATTTTAAACAGCAAAGGCGATCCCTGCTTGATACTATTTTTTCACCTTTGTGTCTCTTGTGAAGAACTTGACTTGTGGCCTACTTGTGTGGGCTCTTTCACGGTATTTATAATCTTCTGAATTGTTCGTTTCTGTCTCATGCATTCCCATACACTTCTGCGTGTTACAGTGTCGAAATCTCTTTCAAAATCAATGAACACTAAATGCAACGGGGAGTTCCACTCATGCCCCTGATCTATTATAATTCTCAACGTATTTATTTAGTCGACGCATGATTTACCTGGATGGAAGCGAGCTTGTACCAATCCTCACAGTATTTTCTATGTAAGGTTTCAACCGTTCCAGTACTATTATTGCCAGTATTATATGTATCATGCTTATCAGAGTTATACATTTCCAATTCCTGCATTCCGTGATGTCTCCTTTTTTTTTTGGAAAATTGATAATCAGTCTCCAGTCTTCAGGTACTTTTTCTTCTTGCCTTGTCTTAAGAGACTGGTGTAATGGTTTTAATTTGTCGGTGGTAAAATCCAAATTAATTTGTCTGTAAGATTTTCTAGTATACCGGTGCCTGTCTTTTTTATGATTTTGATAGTATTTTTCAATTAACTTATTCAATATATAACCTTTTTGTTTTTGCTTGAGCTCATTTTTCTGTGAAAAGGCTGTCATCACCGCATATCCAATTTATTCTAGGCGAACTGTGTCAGCCTTCGCTAATAGGCAAGGACCTTGTTTGAGCCTGCTTGATTTAATTCAGTCGTCCTTAGGGTACGTTTTCACTAGTCGGTCAGTTAAATGCTCCCGGTTGGAAGCTTGGACACCCTGTACATAAATTCCCCGTAGGAAATGCAGTAATTACTCTGCGATAAAGCGAGCTGGGGATGATGGTGTTGGAGTATCGTGTACCTGGTGTAACGTCAGCCGAGGTTAACCAGCGGCAGCAATTTAGCGCACGCACCAGCATCTCACCACCAGGAGTAACCGAAAGCAGCTGCAGCCTACCAAGAGAAAATCGATTAGCTTCCTATCAGAAACATTGCTCTTACCATGTCGACGTATTTAGAAAATTAGCAGTAGCGGATATTTTCTTGGAAGCACTTGAACAAGAAACCCTTAATAGTACCTAACCTATATGAAACTTAAATGCTTTATGCATCTCATGATGTTAATAGAATGGCTGTTAATAGTGTTTCTTCTAACCAACAATCCAGTTTGATAATTGCGGTGTAACTACTGTACGAGGATGTATAATAAAATAAAGAAATGCTGGTGCACCGACACTCATCCTCTCGCAGCGCTTCTATAGCGCCATAAGCTTTCGGTCTTTGCTGGAGGCTGGCCACAAAAAATAGAAATAAAAAAAATCAAATATTTATTTAAAATTCTCCATTATGTTCAATACACTTATCCCATCGCTTTATTAACCTGCGAAAAACTCATGAGAAACCATTTTTGATAGTCTGTTTAGTATACGCATCATACCATTGTTGAGCTCTTAAACCTGATTTCAAATGTTCTCTCTATTTTAACTGCAGGAAACAGACGAAAGTCACGTGCAGCAAGGTGTGAAGGATAGGGGGTGAACCGCAATTTCTACCCCTATTCTTCTATTCTTCGTTGACAAACGGCTGATCTATGAGCCGGAGAATTGTCATGATGCAGTGTCCAAAGTCTTGATAAACTGCAGTTTCTGCTTTAATTTTGCCTCTAAGGGTCCTCGAAGTAGATTGAAATAGTATGTCCCAGTCATTTGTACTGAAAAATATAAATAATGCCACCTCGAAGGCTACGCCTGGTATGAGGTATGGGCACTGACATATAATAATAATAATAAGAATATGGAGAGAAGCCTGCATCCTAAGTCCTCTGTCCCGCGAATATACCTCCCGCGACACCTGGGAGGGCGTGGACTATTGAGTTTGGAGCGTCTGCACAACAGAGTAGTACTGGCCACTGCCTGCTATATAACGAACAGCACCGATCCCCTGATCCGCTTTGTGCGAGAGCACGAGAATGCGGGAAAAGGAGCCTTTCTTTTTAGCGCAGCGAAACGAGCAGCCGAGGAGCTCAGCCTCACACTCGACTTCAAGCGGAGGTGTCAGCAGTCCATTACGGAACTTGCTCCCGCAGAATTAAAATCCCACATTAAAACTGCCGAAGTCGAATTCCTCTTAAGACTTCATAAAGATAAGCCAATGCATGGAATCTTCTACAAACATATAGAAGAGCATGGCTTGTCTGAGCAGTTGACCTTCTCTTTCCTAAGGTCTAGTGGGTTGAAGTCGGAGACTGAGGGCTTTACAATGGCTTGCCAAGACGGTGTCTTCAACACCTTGGTGTACCGTAAAAGGGTTATGGGTGTAGATGTACCCGACACCCATTGTAGAGCTTGCCGACAGGCGCCAGAGACGCTTATGCATCTCTTGTCGGCGTGTAAGACGTACGCTGGGACGGCTTACGTCCATCGGCACAACGCGGCTCTACGAGTGCTCTACTATCATTTAAGGCACTCATACGGTATCGATGAGACACCGGTGCTGCCATACGCTCCAGGGGATATAGAGTCCGTTGTGGAGAACGAGAGATGCCGGATCTACTGGAACTACTCGTTCCCCACGCTCGAGCTTGTACAGGCAAACAAGCCCGACATAGTCTTTCTCGACCACCAACAGAAGACGATGTTCGTTATTGAGTTTTCGGCGCCTGCCGAGGTGAACATCGTCTCTAAGGAGGAGGAAAAGCGGACCAAATATCAAGAGTTGCTCAGACAACTTCGCAGGCTCTGGCCAGACTACACTGTTAAGTCTGCTAGTTATGGTCATTGGATCCCTAGGTGGAATGAGGAATACGCTGTTCTCTGCACTGCGCAAAATACCGGTGTGCCGTGCGGCGGCGCACATTTTAACCGCCAGAATGCAGAAGGCAGTCATCCTTGGGTCCCTTCGTCTACTTAGGGCGCACGATTCGCGGACCCAGTGATTGCTCACCTCACGGTGTGAGGAGTAGTCATTGGGTAATGGAACAGCAGCTCGGTGTGTCGGAGCCCGGCTGCACTTTTTGTGTTTTGTGAATATAATAATAATAACCGACGACAATTGCAGAAAGTGCCACCAACAAAAAGCAACAATGGACCACATAACAAGCGCATGCAAAACTCTAGCTGGAACCGAGTACACTGCTAGACATAACTCTGCAGCCAAAGTCATTCACCAAGCACTAGCCACAACAAGCAAGCTAATAGAAAACACAGATCCATATTACAATTACACACCGACATCAGTACTCGAAAACAATGAATATAAACTGTACTGGGACGTTGAAATACATACAGATAAGACTATCCCGGCAAATCGGCCAGATATAGTTTTCCAGTCGAAGGCAGACAAAGTTACCTATTTGATAGATATCGCTATTCCCAACGATACGAATATCCAAAACGCCTACGCTGGGAAGATATCTAAATACACGGACCTTGCGATAGAAATAAAACGACTCTGGAAGCAAAACAAAGTTACCATTGTCCCCCTAATTATGTCTGTTTCAGGCGTCACACCAAACACATTTACACCACACCTACAACAGTTAGGCCTGGACGAAAGGTTACACAAAATATTTCAGAAGTCTGTAATCCTGAAAACCTGCAATATTGTTCGATCTTTCCTAAATTCCGATCCGTAATAGTTCAGGTGCTGACTTGGCACAGCCCGTCAACACCTGTTGCTACCGCAGTCATGCGAGAGAAACTTGGAAAATCAGGATAATAATAATAAAAGGCCTTTATTTTACCCTCAGCGAAGTCAAGCTGCAGCATTTCTACTTAACTGAGGACCCAATCGTACAAGAACGTTATAATAGTATTATAATAAAAAATATAAGATAATATGCAAATACAAGATAAAAGATAAATACAATATACAAGATAAAATGCAAATGCAAAATACAAGATAAAATACAAAAGTGGTATACATTCATTTTTAAAATAATATAAAACTAACACAGTTAAAACAAAATTCAACGACTAGAAAACAAGAAGCTAGATTACTTAAAAAAAAAAGTTATGCTTCAGAGATTTGGCGGTGTAACAAGTAAGTTTTGAGGTGTCTTCTGAACATATTGCCTTTACTCTTTATTTCAGGAGGAATAGCATTATAGATATTAACAGCATTGTAAGAAAAAGAACGTTCAAAAGCTGCTGATCTATGTTTTGGAATAGATAGATGACTGCCATGTCTTATATTTACCCCATGATACATTGACCCTAATTTTAACTTTGAAACCAGATATGCAGGTTCTTGTCTAGTTATAACCTTGTGAACTAAACCAGCTACATGTAGTGTTATCCTGTTACGTATTTTTAACCATTTAAGCTTGTTTAAATACGGCGTACAATGTTCCATACCAAAAAAAATAGAAAATATACACTAAAATTTTGCTAACCTAACTTCACTGCTACCTCACTTTGGTACGCCTTTCCATGATTTACTTCTTCTTCTTCTTCTTGACCCTATATGGATCCCTCTTCAGCAGCAGCATGCATTCTTCTATAATTTTGTTGATGATTTCATCATTTCAAGCTTAAAATTTGGATGTGCCTTTCGAGTCACATGACATTGTCATCGTAAATAACCCAACGTTTATGAAAAAATCTCTTCGCTCCGCTTTTAACAGTTTTGGCCTTCTGGAGCCTTGGTTGCCTTTGTGCTGCCATTGTACTCTTTGAAAGTTCAAATCGGGGTTCTTTTTTATGGTCAGCGCTGCGAGAGGATAAGTGTCTGTGCACGTTAGATTTGAAACGCTGCAGGTTGTAGCCATCGGGAAAAAATCCTCAGCAGCTGATGCCACAGCATCGAAGTTCTCCAAAAGAAGAAATGCTGGAGGAGGCTGGCTCGGGGAGTAGGGTCCCCGACCTGAAAAGTATGAGTTCACAGAGCCTCTCTAGTGTTCCTCGTTTGGATGGCCTTCGGTGTTATTATCTGGGAGAGCTCACTCAAAGATCTTCCGTGATAGTATCTGTAAAACAGTGACAGGTCAACCATCCTTCTTCGATGTTCCAGGCTGTGGAGGTCTTTTGTGAGGTTAGGCGTATCTATTAGTCTAATTGATCTAAAACCAACTTTCTCTACAAGTAACCACAATATTCAAACGGTGGATCAAGTTGCGGTTACCTTTTGCACTGCTGACAAATTGTCACTCGATTCGAATTTTGTCATCATCACTTTTAGAGTCAATCTTGTCGCGGCCGTCGGATTTTCTCAATCTTTATAAATAGGTTTTTGACTAGAAACGTAAAACAAATTACAATTGTTAGAAATTCATTTTAATTCAATTCGCGCAGGTTGTGGTCGCCCAGGACGGGGGTCACATCTTCAACTGATTCACAGCCGTCTTTAAACTTCTTCTTCTTCAGATGGTGTCTCGATTTAATGAAGGTATTAACAATTTTGATATACTTATTTCGATCCTAAGCGGTATGAATTAAAGATGATGCGTTCATACCAGTCCAATCGGGTATGTTTTTTAACCAAGAATGTTGTCTGCGACCAGAACTACATTTTCCTTCGATTTGTTCTTTTATTATTACTTTTAGTGAATCATATTTGTTGCTACGGTATGTGTGCCCCAGATGAGCGGTCTTTCTTCGTTTTATCGTAGTAAGTAACCCTCTTTCCCTTCTCATAGCACACTCTCTAAGCACTTCATCATTAGATATAATATATTGAATCCATGATATTTTTAATAATCTACAGAAGGTCCACATTTCAAAAGCCTCGAGTCTGTTCATGGTATCCACTTTTAATGTCCATCTTTCTACTCCATACAAGAGAACTGAGTGCACGTATGCCTTTACAAAATGAAATCTTAGGTTTAGGTTGGCTTGTTCCATTCGTGATCTTACTTGTCAACTTTCTCTATTGCCGTGTCATAGATGTTTATGTTCAGTTGTGGGTTTGGAAATCTTGTTATGGCCATTACCTTAGTTTGTGTTACATTAATTTTGATGCCTAGTTGATCTCCTACCTCTACAACTTTGTTGATTAGGCGTTGAAGGGCTTCTGGGCTCTCCGCAATGATAACCGTGTCGTCTATCGTCTATGTTTTTCAATATCCTGCCGTTAAATTTTATGCCATCTTCCATCATCGCCTATTACTTGGTTGAATATATGCACAGAGAGTAAAGTAGAGCCCAGAGATATACCATTTGTGTACGTTTTGCGCTATATAAAAACTGCATACCATCTCTTAGTACAGTTCATCATTTGGAATAGATACAGTTTTGATAATATTCAATGGTTACCATTATTTTACTTTCGTACTCATAACCAATTCATGGAATGTGCTTTTAACCAATTTTCTAACAAAACACAACCTTTTAGAATGGTGAAAATGAAACACTAAGTTGTATTTGAACGTAAATCTGTCGGATGACGTTCACGATGTATATTTTGACTGAACTATGATAAGACCGACACATTCCAGGATTATTAGCGACTCGATCGATGAAGAGGACCGGACTTAGTCAAATTGTTTGGGCAGGTATTGCTACCGCTATTGATAGCAACGCCAATCTGCTTTTACTGTTGTGCGTCACTTTTCTGTCTGAATCGGACGTTTTCTTCTGAAGTGTGACAGCTAGAGTATGTTTCGGCCTTGGGAAGATAATGGGATTTCACAGCGATGTGAGTTACCCTGCAGCAGTGAAGCTACGTCGGCGGTTTGTCATTACGGTGGTGAAAGTAGTGACTATAGTACGGACACTGATAATGAATGTGAACAAAGGGAGGTGGAGGTAGACCAATTAAAACCTCACAAAAGGTCACATCTTAGCGCAGATGCAAAACAAATAGTACTAAATGATAATGAACTAACGAACGATCCAGAGAATGAAAATAAGGGGAGTATGATCAAAAAGACGTCACTTCTAACACACGTTCCATATCCAACAGTATGTGAAATTTTGAGAAAGGGGCCACAAAAGAGGAAGCGTAGGTTTGATGCTGATGCTGTTTCAAAAGAACTAGATCCCACGATCACAAAATTATTGAGGAATATTGTGTACGAAAAGTACAAAATTAATGAACTACCCACAATCGAATCCGTTCAAAGACAATTGGCTAGAATGGGGTAACAGTATCCAAGGAGTACGTTGCAGCGATGGATTAGGAAGATTGGGTTTAGGTACAGAACTGTGAACAAACGAATGGCTATAATGGAAAGTGCAAGGATTGTGGGATGGCGGCACGATTACTTGCATAAGATAGAGCAATACCGGAACGAGGGGAGGTCAGTGTACTACCTTGACGAGACCTGGTATGATACCCATAATACCTCTAAAAAGGGATGGACCGACGGTACAAAGAAGTGTTAGCTAAAAGGCGTTCCACCAAATAAAGGATCCCGTATAGTTATCTTACACTGCAGATCATCTGACGGCTAGGTCGAAAACGCACTCAAAATTATGTGGAAAGAAAATTGAAGACTGCAATATAGACTACCACAAAAACATGGACTCGGGAATATTTGAGCAATGGTTTGAGTATAGCCTTATTTCCAATTTAAAGCTATTTAGCGTCATCGTAATGGACAACGCAAGCTATCACTCCAGACAAAGGTACAAAATTCCGAATTCAACGTTATCGAAGGCGGAAATACAAGATTTTCTCATAAAACAGGATTTGTACTTTGAAGAAACTTACAAAAAAAAAGTGAATGATTGGTCCTCCACACTGAACAGTTTGAGAAACAATATGTCATAGAAAGCATAGCTAAAAAGTATGGTCATGATGTCTTCAGGTTGCCTCCCTATTTTTGCATTTTCAGTCCTATAGAATTAATTTGGGGACAACTAAAACAACGAATCGAACGTTAAAATTGAGTGTAGAAAGGAATAATTTACCATATGGTTTATACGGTTATATTGAAATGTCTCTACCATATATTTATCAACAGATAATAAAGTTTCAAACATCTTGTTCAACCAACTGATGTATGAGCACTTTATTGGATGGAATGAACATTTTCGTTGTTGCCCACTCCAACGAATTCGAACGCCCAGTCCGACCCCGTTCCCTTTCTCTGTCGGCACTTTTTGCGGAGATCCTCACTTTGTAAACAAATGGTATATCTCTGGGCTTTACTATACATATTAAATAGTATTGGCGTTAAAACATAACCCTGTCGTACCTCATTTTCTATACACACCGGTTCTTATATTGTTGGTTCATATAAACTTCTCATGCCACTCAAACACTATACAGGGTGTCCCAGAAAGACGGTCCCATAGAAGAACCCCCATCTCACTGAGTCAAAATATTGCGAATAAACACAACATACCTATATACCAAGTTGCACCGTTTGACCGTGAGAGGGCTTCAAAGTCAAGAATAATTTTTCAATTTTTGTTGATAACTTCACAACGACATTTGCGATTTGAATGAAATTTGGTAAACGTGTAACACCATAAAAATGCCACATTTTAATACCATTAACTCTAACACTATGGTGTTTTGGAATGGTGAACCGATGTCTTCGCCACTTACATTAACCACTATTTTTCTTATTTTTAGTGCTTTCGGTTTGAAATTTTTCCACAACAAAGATACATCATTGACAAATATTTTTTGACTCTTAGTAAATTTTCGTATCTGTCACGGTTTAACAGTTAAAAATAATTCTGTGATACTTTAGTAAAAGCGCACTTCAAAAAATACCGGGGGTCTATTTTACCCGGAAATCAATTGATTGCATTTTGTTAGTCTTTTGCTTGAAAAATTATTGTTATCAGAGTGAAGTGACAATGATGTAGGTGGTTTAAATCTTTTTGTTGGCTTTAATGGTAAAAACACACATTTCACACGTGCAGTACGGAATCACTTGCACGAGCATTATCCTGGAAAATGGATTGGAAGAGGTGCAGATGCTCCAATTCAGTGGCCACCGCGCTCGCCAGATCTTACTCCATGCGACTTTTTCCTTTGGGGGGCCATAGCTGACAAGGTTTATAAGGAGCGAATAGACACAGAAGAACAGCTATGGAACAGAACTGTAACCGCCGTGCGCCAACTTCAAAATGTCGATTCTCTAAGAAGAATGCAGTTCAATTTTTTAAGGAGAATAAATTTATGCAGAGAAGTGAATGGTGATCATTTTGAACAACTGATGACATAAATAAATAATATGAATCTGCTCTAGTCCTACATTTGTTTGGTCAATACATTTAACGGTTTTACACGATCTCATAACCCGATCACAAAAATTGTTGCTCTTCATCTGCGATTTGCTTGTAGATTGATTTGGTACAGTTTGACATTAATGAATTTACTATCCGTTCAATTTTTGATATCTAATGTTTGTTGAAATTGCGAAATATCAATAACATTATTCTATTTATTTACTGTCAATTTGTGTGAAAAAGTACCGAACCGACACATTTAGAAGCATAACTGATTGACCCTGATAACGATAATTTTACAAGCGAAAGACTAACAAAATGCAATCAATTAAATTCCGGATAAAATAGATCAGTGCGCTACTACTGAAGTATCACAGAATTATTTTTAACTGTTAAACCGTGACAGATACGAAAATTTACTAAGAGTTAAAAAATATTTGTCAATGATGTCTCTTTGTTGTGGAAAAATTCCAAACCGAAAGCACCATAAATAAGAAAAATAGTGGTCAATGTAAGTGGTGAAGACATCGGTTAACCATGCTAAAACATCATAGTGTTAGAGTTAAAAGTATTAAAATGTGGCATTTTTATGGTGTTACACGTTTACCAAATTTCATTCAAATCGCAAATGTCGTTGTGAAGTTATCAACAAAAATTGAAAAATTATTCTTGACTTTGAAGCCCTCTCACGGTCAAACGGTGAATCTTGGTATATAGGTATGTTCTGTTTATTCGCAATATTTTGACTCAGTGAGATGGGGGTTCTTCTATGGGACCGTCTTTCTGGGACACCCTGTATATAAACTCATCTAAATATTTAACCATTTCAGTTGTTATTTCGTTCAGCTGAACACAAAATTTTCATTCTTTGGTGGTTATGCTAAACACCGGCATTTCGGTCAAACGTTCAGATTTTACCCTTGAAAAAAGTTACAGCATGAGCCTTGATATATCCTCGTGATTATAAGGGCAGGCATTGGGGGCAACTGCGTTTTTGCAGACAATTCTAAAAAATCATAGGCATCGAAGTCCCACCACGATCGAAGAAACCCCCCTCCCTGTGACAAAGCGCAGAACCGTCTTTCCCCTCGAAGCGTCATGAGAGTTGTGGAGAGACCCTAATAGAGTGAAGCAGGAACACTACGATGTAAATTTGCATACAGACAGTATATATGCTCTAGTGCTACTGATGGACCAACTAATAGCCATTTCTATGAACGTATTGCGTATCTAATGTCTTTGATAGATGTAGTATCCATTTCAGTCCAATAAGCTTACCTTTGTAGTCCTCGTTATTGGAATAATAAATAATCCCTTCATTAGAGAGTTCTGTTGATAATATTACGTTTCTCTTGGTAGGTAATCATTTTTCATGAATGTCAGTTCGGAGGCGTCCAGTTGCAGAAGCTCTTATACTAATCATTAATATATTCAGCTACACTACGAATTTTGAAAACTGCAACGAGTCATCGTTACAAGCAGCTGGAGACAGTTGTACACGTCTAGACACGTCAAGACTTCTAGTCTGAAGAGCAGTAGCGGGGTATACAAAGTATTCTAGATTTTCTCGATATGTTTAGCAAAGCACTCAAAATTAAATTATGAACCAGCAATGCTAACCATGTGTAATATAGAGGAACAATTTATTCATTGTTAAGAATTCTGGTGAGCCGTAAGTGAAAATAAAGATAAAACTGCAAAATAATTGAAAGTGGTGATAATTAAGCTGTAAGCAGAAGTTTAAGGCTAAATACATTTTTTTGTTGCTACTAGTACTACTGACACATCAATTTATACTGTCTGTATTATTGATATAGGTATATGATCAAGAAGAAAATATCTGCTACTTTTAAATTGATTATCGAAATTGGTAAAAAAGTTAGTTGAGGTTGAATTAAAGCTTTTTTCAATCTGGTTAGTTTTGCGGTCCAGTTTAGTTTTTCAAAGAGCGTCTAGCCTTCTTGGTGAGATGCAGAATCCGGGAAATGCTCGAAAAAATACGCAAAACTAATTTTGAGCAAGAAATATTTGTTAAAGATGGAAAATTAGTTTTATACGGCTGTTGAGCATTACAAAATAAGCAAAATTAATTTTGAACAACTTGAAATGCACAAAACTAGTTCTATACCCATTCTGAATGATCAGCAAATATTATGCTTTTTAAATATATGGTTAGAAATGTTTAAATACAGGGTGTTTCAAAAAGATGACTCCGTCTGTAGGATAGGTAGAAAACTGAAAAATAATTGGGATTTGGTGTAAAATTGAATGATGTTTAAGCTCACCTAAAATTTGAACTTATAAATCTAACCTCAAAAAAGTTATATTCAATACTACCTGGTATGAACCGTGTACCTAGTGTCCTCTATGAGAGTCGCCAGTAGTTTCGGCAAGATCGTAAAAATGCGTTTAATTTTTTCTTCTTCAACGCTCTGTATCTTGAATACGGATGGCGTTACGAATTTTTTTTGCTAAGCAAACTGCAATTATTTTTCAATTTTCTACCTATTCTAGACGGGGTCACCGTTTTTTGGAACACCCTATAGGTATATTATATTCAAAAACCAATAATTACAAAATAAAAGTCTCAATCTCAGGAAAACATATAATTAACTCAGAAAAATTATTTGCACAAGAGCCTGTAGTCCAGGTGGTAGGCGTTTTTTGACAGCAAAAAAACCCAATTTTCCAAAAATAACGCCGATTTGGTAATATCGAAAAAATCTTCGAATAGATAAATAAATAATAAATAAAAAAAATGGTTTCCATTCTACAGTGCGCCAAAGTTAGGGGGTGGTTTTTGATTTTTACTAAAATCAGAATTTTATCGCATACTAAGTCGGAGAACGCTATCAAAAGGTTCTGTAGGTTCAGGGGACCATTTTCATGAAGCTAGGTGGGTGAATATCGTAGTTATAATATTTGAGTATTCACAATCTCACGAGCCAAAATAAAATACACTCAAACCATAATTTAGTTCTGCCCATTGTGTGCTCAATAGCAGTATGAAATTAATTTTTCAAGTTTGGGAAATATTCCTTGCTCCGGGCATTGCCCGAATTTGACTATTGAGCGTAATATTTATACTATACATATATAAATACGTCTTTATCGTGAACGCCTTCAATAAATCAAACTTTACTGTAACCACATATTCACAAATTATTACAATACATTACGGAATTTCAATTTACGTTCAACTTCGGAATTTTCACTAGCATTTCGCGCTGTAATTGACTCGCATGTTATGGAAACCCATGCTTTGAATAAAATTTTACATAAAAAGCTTATACTTTTTTCGTGTTTCCTACTAACACGTCACGTTAAAGACTAATCTCATTTCCATTTCCTACCGTATCAACTATGTACGCATGCTTTGAAATGAAGCGAAGAGAATTTTTTGACTCATAAACATCCTATGATGTTTGATGTACAAGGCGAAAATGTCCGACAAATAAAAAAAGTACCGACTAAAAGCATGGACGGCAAGATGACTCTTGCTAATGCTCACAGCGACGACAGACTGTTTACTCTGGATTTATAAAAATGCAACGTATATCGTATTAGCGACGCCCTCAAAGCAACGGCAACGGTCATAATTAACCTTTTATATAGATCGTCAAAGTTGATAGTGATTGAGGTTTTTTTGACGATAATTAACAGTAATATCTATTTCCATCATATTTTTTTGTGACTGAGCAGAGTCAGAGTACCGGAACGGAACGGAAAAGTTCGCATCGGACACCCACCACCATAATCCCGAGTCCAGGCGACCTCGCGCTAGCCCCCCGGCGGCGCTGCGTGGAGCTCACATCCTACGTGTTCCGTTCCTTCGCCGCAAACCCACCTTTCCCACCCCAATCTTTCCCAGAATTTGTTTCCACAATGACTGTATACCTCCAGCTCACCTCTTGAACAGAGATGCCCCGTCGGTACTTTGTCACTGTCCCCGCCCTTAAAGTTTGCCCTTTGCCAGAAGGTGACTCTAGTTCGCGACGCGGAAGCACGACGGACCAGGTGTTGGGTCGATTTCTATTCGCTACCTTCGATTAAGGCTTCGCGATTCGTCGTCTTTGTAGGGGTTCGTCTGAGAGACTTTTACCCGAAGTCCACCGTAAGGCTTGACCACTACTTAACTGTGGCATTGAGATGTCGTTCTGAAACAGACAAATAGGTGTTATGTATTAGTGTTACCACTCGGTGTTATGATGGGCTGAAATAGTTATGGGATGATTATTAA
Organism: Callosobruchus maculatus; assembly: GCA_951848785.1. Lineage (NCBI taxonomy): Eukaryota > Metazoa > Arthropoda > Insecta > Coleoptera > Chrysomelidae > Callosobruchus > Callosobruchus maculatus. Next base: position 1,695,880 of record CATOUR010000126.1, read on the forward strand.
AAGATACAATCTGTCGTCATCCGTTAAACCAATCTAGGTTTTCAAGCAGTTGAGTCTTCGGCCCTTTATGTCTTTCGATGGTCCTCGGGTCATAGCCTATTGCTTCCCTAATCAATGTGTTTTCATGCCTTTCGTTTTTCGTGAAAAACTTTTCTGCTTTCGTCTTCGTTCTGGCTAGAACAGGTTGCCTTCGCAGTTCTTCAAATATCAGTCTATTTGGGATGTACCATGGAGCATTCACCGCTTCTAGCGCCATGTTGTGCTGCGCTTGTAGTTTCTTCTTCCGAGTTTTTGTCACTTATCCGCATGCCACCGAGGCGTACATGAGAATTGGAAGAATAACCATATCTATTGTCAGCAGTTTATTTTTCAGCGATAACTTACTGCGTCTTCTTACCAGCGGCTCCAGATTCGCTCTCGCTGTTCTGACCTTTATCAGCCGGTTTTCCTCGTGGTCGTTCCACGTGAGTTTTCTATCCACCTGGCTCCACTCTTGTTCTTCTGTATCTTCCATTTGCAGCACCATCCCTGAAGCTTGGTGGTCGCTTCCTGCAGGTAGCTCGTTAGGTTAGGTTAGGTTAGGGGGGTCAAACGTACAGGCCGGGTTAGGTAGCCCCAACACTGCAGCCATTGGCTTATTGTATTGTCCTGTGCGTTTGTTAATCCGTGAAGAGTTTTGTGACCTTGATAAGATCCAAGAGTCTCTTCACGATATCTCGATTGGGGAGTGATTTGGGGTTGTTAGGCCCTATCAGTCTGAATCTCCACCAGCGTAGAGCCTCACATTCAAAGATTATGTGAGAGGCTGTTTCGTCGTCCTCGTCACATAGTCTGCATATTGGGTTTTCTTTGAAGATCCCTAATGTGTGTAGATGTTTTCTTAGGCCGCAGTGTCCGGTTAGGAGGCCGGTTATTAGCCTAGTTTCTTTCCTATTTAGTTTTAGGATCTCTTCAGCTAGTTTTGGTGTGGGTTGTTTCACCATCAGCTTGCTGTGTCTGAGCTTTGGATGTGACTGCCAGTATTTTAGGTGCTGTGAATGCACCCACTGGTTTATCGTAGTTTTTACCAAAGACCTTGAAATGCCTATCGCCGGTTCGGGGCCGGTAAAGCTGGATGCCGATCCGTTTCGTGCTAAGGTGTCTGCCTTTTCGTTCCCTTCAATTCCCTTGTGACCTGGCACCCATTTCAGGGTTACCTTGTTCATGGCACTAAGTTGTTTGAGGTTTTCTAAGCATTCCCAGACGAGTTTGGATTTGATTTGGCAGCCGTTAAGAGCTTTAATCGACGCTTGGCTATCCGAGCAGATAAGAATGTTTTTACTTTTGTATCCCCTTCTTATGTTTTCTCTCAGACAAGAGTCGATTGCATATATTTCTGCTTGGAATACAGTGGAGTAGACTCCCAGAGGTTGACTGATGTCACATCTGGGAGATTGACCGCGAATTCCTGCTCCTGTTCCATTGTCTGTTTTGGAACCGTCAGTAAACCAAACTATTTCTTGTTTGGGTGTTTCCTCGAGTTCTCCTTTCCATTCGATTTCGACGCTAAAGGGTTTCTCAAGTGATGTTGTTGGCATCCTGTGATCACTTCCCATGGTTAATATAGGGTGTGTAATTAAATCAGTGATTGCCGCGTGTCCGTTTCGGTACGGGTACCAGTTATTGTTTAACTGGAGGCGGTATGCCCCAATCCTAGCCTCTGCTTTGACAATTAAGTCAATTGGTGGGAGGTTCAGAATTGTTTCCATTGCTGCCGTCGGTGTGCTTTTTAGTGCTCCGGTCACACATATGCATGCTAATCTCTGGATTTTGGTTAGCTGCAGGGTTGCTTGCTTCTGGTTCACCTTCGGCCACCAGACAAGTGCGCCATATGTTATCATGGGTCTTATAACGGTAGTGTACAGCCAGTGTACAACTGTCGGTTTTAGTCCCCATGAGTTTCCAATAGCTCTTTTTAGTGACATTAGTGTCATTTTGCTCTTGGTGATTACCTTTTGAATGTGTTGGTTCCAGGTTAGCTTCGTATCGAGGATGATTCCTAGGTACTTAGCTTCCTTACCAAAACTCAAGGTTTGTTGGAAAAGTCTGGGGGGTATGAGTTCCTCCAGTTTTCTTTTCTTTGTGAAGGGGACGAGTGTTGTTTTGGAGGGGTTTACGCGTAGTTGCTCCTCCTTGCACCAGTCCTCAACAACTTTCAATGCATCCTGCATTAGAATGGATGTTGTTCTGGGGAACCTTCCCCTGACCACAACGACTATGTCGTCTGCGTAGCCCTGGGCGAAGTATCCCAGTTCGTTTAACTTCTTTAAGAGTTCGTCAACGACAAGATTCCACAGGAGAGGTGAAAGAACGCCTCCCTGCGGGCAACCCCTGGCCGCTACCACCCTCAAGGAAGTTTCTGCCATAGTCGAGTTTATGTTCCTAAGGTTTAACATGGATTTGATCCATCTGCAGATGGTATCATTTATCGCATGTTGCCTTGCTGCTCTTAATATGGAGTTGAAGGAGGTATGGTCAAAAGCTCCTTCTATGTCAAGGAATGCTGCTAGTGCAATTTCCTTGTTATCAAGTGAGTGCTCTACTCTTGTAACCAGCTGGTGTAGAGCAGATTCACATGATTTTTCTGGTTGAAAGGCGTGCTGGTTTTGGTGAATTGGCCTCTCTTTGAGAGAGGTTTCCCTGATGTGCATCTCAACCAGCTTTTCTATCACCTTTAGCATAAAGGATGAAAGGCTAATCGGTCTGTAGGACCTGGCTTGAGATAGGTCTCTGGCAGGTTTAGGGATAAAGACCGCTTTCACTTCCCTCCAAGACTCTGGAATATAGCCTGTTGCTAGGCTGGCCCTGCACAGTCTACAGAGGAGCGGAGCTATGAGCTCCACACCCTCTTGTAGGAGTGCTGGTATTATTCCATCTGGTCCTGGTGATTTAAAACTGTCAAATGAGCTGATGGCCCATTTTATGCCGTTGTAGGTAACCACTTTCTTGGCTAGCTCCCAGTCTTCCTTACTCGCTCTATAGCAGAGCGTGTTAAGGTTTGATGGGTTACTGCTGTTTGGGGTAACTACAGTGGAATCTGGAAAGTGGGTTTGAAGAAGTAAACTTAGTGTTTCTTCCCCATTTTCCGTAAATTCGCCGTCTGGTTTTTCAATTGTTCCAATCGGTTGAACCGGATTCTTAGCCAGAATTTTGTGGATTCGGGTTCCCCCCGAAGCGTTTTCAACTTCGCTGCAGAACCTTCTCCACGATTCCTGTTTTGCTTTCCGGATTTCTTTGTTGTATTCGGTTAGGGTTTGCAGATATGTTTCCCAGTTACCGGTTTTCTTCGCTTTATTGAAGAGTTTGCGAGTATTTCTTCTGAGCATTTCAAGGTTCGCGTTCCACCACTTGTTGTGATTGTTGGTGGTTTGCCTCCTCTCTACGCAATTTGAATGGTATGAGGTTTGAATGGCTTCTTGCAGTTGCAAGTTTACCTCCTCTATATCAGATGTTGTTTTTATTACAGTTTTGATGTTTCTAAGGTTAAGCTGGAGGTCTACTCGGTATTTCTCCCAGTCAGTATTCCGTGGGTTTCTGAATATTCGCTCTGGTTTGTCAATATGTTTGACTTCCATTTGAATATATCTATGATCCGAGAGGCTCGGCTCATCAGAAACCCTCCAACTGCATATTTGGGAGCTTATTTCGAGTGACGCCAAAGTTACATCTATACGCTCTTGCCTATTTTTAATTATAAAAGTAGGTTTAGTTCCCCGATTTAAAATTTCCAAGTTGTTAGAAATAATAAAGTCAAGTAAGTTCTCACCACGTTGGTTTATGTTGCTGGGTCATAGCCTATTGCTTCCCTAATCAATGTGTTTTCATGCCTTTCGTTTTTCGTGAAAAACTTTTCTGCTTTCGTCTTCGTTCTGGCTAGAACAGGTTGCCTTCGCAGTTCTTCAAATATCAGTCTATTTGGGATGTACCATGGAGCATTCACCGCTTCTAGCGCCATGTTGTGCTGCGCTTGTAGTTTCTTCTTCCGAGTTTTTGTCACTTATCCGCATGCCACCGAGGCGTACATGAGAATTGGAAGAATAACCATATCTATTGTCAGCAGTTTATTTTTCAGCGATAACTTACTGCGTCTTCTTACCAGCGGCTCCAGATTCGCTCTCGCTGTTCTGACCTTTATCAGCCGGTTTTCCTCGTGGTCGTTCCACGTGAGTTTTCTATCCACCTGGCTCCACTCTTGTTCTTCTGTATCTTCCATTTGCAGCACCATCCCTGAAGCTTGGTGGTCGCTTCCTGCAGGTAGCTCGTTACTAGTCCAATACTAAAACTAAATTTGTACATATTCAGACCTACAAGTGACAGTTACATATCTTCATTTTGACGTATGTTTTATGTGCTTTTTCAGTTGTTTAACAAATATTCTTAGCTCATGTTTTGATTTTTTAACGTGCTTAGCAGCATATAAGCCCTTGATGACTGAGCTATGAGATTATTCAAACCTTTGGTAGTATTGACATTTTGAACTGATGTATATCATTTTGTATCCTAATGTTGTTATCGTGTATTGTATTATTAAACTGTATTACCGTATTACATTTTTGAGTTCTAGTTAGCACTTTGGGTATGTATTTACATTGTTCAAATCCAGTATACCTAATACCTCGTAATAGTCATGTGTGTGTAAACCAACTTAAATGCAATATAATATTTAGTACCTTACTTTGCATTCTTCTGAAGTTGACTTGTTCCCCATACAGGAACAAGGTATCTACGAGATGAAGAAATGTATGCATTATATACAGGGTGGCATAGAAAAATGTGCGTTGCATAGTGCCACACAATAGAGGACACTAAAATAAGAAAAAAAGTTCCTGTAAACATGGGTCCGCAAGGCCTACGGTTAAAAGATACGGGGTGTTGAATTTTAATTTTGTTTGGGTTTTTTTTAATACCTTTAGCCAGAGACGCAAGAAATGGATAAAATGTGATATACAGGGGTTTTTTATTATGCTAAATTCAAATTTGATCTTAGTTTTGTGATTACTGATACAAGGCGCTACATACAGGGTTCCATCTCTATTGAATCGGTCCTTTTTTGCTATACACTGTATGTCATTTTCGACAGAAAAGAAATTGTTATCTCTTGTTTATGTCATTGTCCAAGTCGCTAAAAGCAATGGTTCCAGTACAAATGCATTTAACAATGCATTTAACGTCAGCTATTATGTTTAACAGGTCCATAGTTATACACAAGGTGCTACCTTTTGCAAACCCATACTAAAATGTGTCCATGCTGATGTATTTATTTAAAAACCCTATCATTCCATTTTTGTTACTTTTTTCACTACTTTTGATAATGCACTAATAACTGAAATTGGTCTATAATTATTCATTGAGTCTTAATTGCCGTTTTTAAAAATGGGAGCAATTTTACCAATCTTGAGTTCCTCGGGAAATATGCCACTCATGGTCAGTCGTACTAGTATGTCCAAAATATCATCATATCATATCATGTCCAGGATCCGAAGTTTTCTAGAGATCCATTAGCATATCTAGGATTTTATTGCTGTTTGTGTTTTCTAAAGAGCAGGTGGTTCGGTATTTCCTCAAATTTGATAGTGGTTGTACTATTTTTCAGCAGAAGGTCAATCTTGAAAACTATGTTTTACCAACTTCTGCAAAATGCTTATTTAGTTCATTGACGATGTTCAGTGGATCCTCAATTGACTGTCAATAATTCTACACCTATTTCCTTATTTGGATGTTCCAGTATGCTATTAACTGGCGTCCATTGCTGTTGAGCCCTAGAAGCTTGAAAGAATAACATCTTGTAAGCGCCTGATACTTCATTACAACCGGGTGCTCGGTAGGGTACTTTTTGTTTGAAAATGTACTGGGGTCTTGGAAGCATTGAATTTCACTATTTCCTTGAGCCCCCAAGCAACGATGGTCTTTAACAGCGAAGCAACAACTGCCAGCCTTCTGCGTTCGAGCTGGAACACAGCAAACGGTCCAGTGCTCTTGATGCCTGCGTGCAAACTACTGTCATCCGCAAAGTGGTGAATTGGGTTTATAGTACTAGAGAACAGATCATTGATGTGGAGCAGAAGCAATAGCGTTGATGTTATCTAATGGAAACTGAAGACTACAGTATTCCTTGTGGTATTTTTACTTTAAAGCTTTTATGTTTTATAATATATTGGTGAGAGTGTGAGTGAAACCGTTAGACTGATTAACATTGTCTGAAATTAGTTTTATGCTAATCCCGAGAGCATTCTGTACCGGGTCATTTCTGCAGTTTTTTTGGCAGTTTGCGCAGTTTATGGTCGACTGAGATCGATTCTTCTTTATTCAAGACCACGTTTAAACCTCCTATGCCACTCAAACACTCTACAATTACATCCGTAGTGAAACTATCATCTGAATATGCACTTTCAATCAGACATCCCTGCTGAAAAGGACCGGCAGGGTTTTTTTGTACAATAAATAAAATTAAAATTTCTTGAATATTTATGTATCTTAAATCGCGGTGAAATAGAACAAGCACTATCATCGTAGCGTACTTTGCAGAAAGAAGTCATATGAAAACTGTTTTATGGACTTTTTCCCACCTACCAAAACCGGCAGACACCCCTATCCCACAGTCCAACTGCCTTGCTCTAATAGCACGTGTCTGTGTTAATACATGCTATTCAACTAAATGAATTATCATTATTAACTACATCGAAGAAAACCTCATTTCCCCAAGATTATAAGTGCCTTGTTGTACGATTACCTCGTCAGTATGCAAGGAAATGCCTTTCCCATAGAACCCGTACACCGTAAGCAAAACGGCTTAGTGTGTATTCGTCGAATTAGACGTAAGTCGAATGATGAGAAAGGAGAAACAGGGAGAGAGAGGGAGACGAAGTAGTCTTAGCATCAGCCACCAGTCATTACCTTTACTAATTCATAGAGTATGGATTAAATGCGCTTGAATTCCCAAACTGCTAAACAGAGGCCGATGTTAGGATTTGAATATCTGAGAAAACAGGCTTAGACTATCTGCCAGGTTTGTTGATATATATTCCCAAAATGCAGATACTGAGAGGTTAATGACAGAATAAAGTATAGTGTACGGGATGTCCTCAAATTTCGGACTTTTCCTCATAAGGTATATAGTGTTAATCAAAATAAGCAATTTTTCTGACAAAAAGTATTTAGGTTGACTAGTTAGTTTCTTATGAAGAACTTCCAAATTGAGAGTGTACATACATACGTTGTCAGCTTAATGTACTTTCCTCAAAATTTCTATAAGCCTATGGTAGGCCTAAGAGTTTATTTAACCAGGATAATAAAAAAACGTCTATTGTTTCAATAGTCCAACTGCGATAATTTAGTAAGCTCTGGTTTTTTCCTGGTCCTATTTTTTTATTGAATGTTTCAAATGACATATCTAAAACAATATAGGTCAAAAGTCTATATTTCTAGAATATGCACAAACCTGAGTCTTCTAGATAGATTATACTTTCCGTGAGCTATATATAATTACGACATGGTCCAGCTGCTCTGATTCCGCGGCACAACTTGCAGAACTTTTCATTTTATCATTTTATGTCATACCAGCTAAGAAATTAATGGGACTCTTGCGAATAATGTCTCTGGGGCGTAGACCTCTCGATTTGGTGAGGTTATCTGATCCCTAAAGTCACCCGATTCAGGGACTTCAAACTTCTGTCTATAGGAATTTCTAAACAATAATATTTATGACAACAATCTTAACGCCTTAAGGCAGCAGCAATATTCAAAATATTTTTCTATGAATCTTCCAGTGTATTGGAAAATATAATGAAGGGGCTTCAGATTTGAGCTGCTGTGAACATTTTTATGATATTAGTTTTTCATAGATTATTTCCAGTAATCAGTAGAATATTAAGATGAAATATAGGGACTTTCGTTTTAAAAATATGTAAGAAACAAATCGGTTATACATTGAAAACCTAATTATGTCTTTGACTAATCCTTCAATTGAAATGAATGAAAGTGGGAGACCAGAACCTCTAATGCATAGGACTACAAACGGGCCTCTATGCACCTCTCCTTACCCTAGTTCCAAAGTCCAGCCCTCATCGCAAAGGTGAAGATGGCCTTTGGTCCTGCCCATATTACATTCTCAGGTTCGAGAACCCTTGGACCTAGTATGGTCTGCCTGTGATACCCAAGGCCAGCAACGTAGAAGGTGTGCCGAGGGCTCTTCCTCTTTCAATTAGGTTAACTCCTGTATAATTGAACTTTGAGATCGCATTCTCGCAAGAGCATTTGCCGTACTCTTGCCACATGAGCCAGCATTACCTAGTCTCCCAGGTACCATATTTCCCTGAAAACAAGGTATGCAAGGCAGAACTGCATAGTTCTTTTCATGGAATACAATTGAATATTCTCCAAGGTCCAACATCAGAGGCAGAGCCCTTTTTTCAAAGAGTCCACTCTGCGACTAGTATATTCGCCTGCTTAATATTGTGCTGAAGAACAGTCTCCACACAAAAATAACCAATTCAACCATAAAAAACATTTTCTTGGATGGTCTTACGGTCAGTCAAAATCAAAACCCAACATTACAAATTCTCGGACTCCCTCTTTAAGTGGTGTAAATGCAATCTCCACAATGTAAGTGCGGGGCCAAAAATCAAGCCATCCACCACATCATAGCAGAGTGTGCCCCGAGGGCATAAATATGACGGAGGTCAGGACAACTTCCTATAATTATGTGACTCCTAAGGCTATTAATTATGTATACATTTCAGACGTCCTTCTACAATGAACTAATTAATAAAAATAAAAATATCTATTGTTTATTAACTCAAATCTAAAATAAAAGTTAAACAAAAAAATGTAAAATATATATATAAAACTGAATGACCCCTCACTGCTGGAACACTAGACCTAGGGAGCGTAGATTGTCTTGACAAGTGCTTCGACTGCACTCAAACGTTCAATGCTATCTAGGGCCGTATTCATAGTCCTCTCTCAAGTCTAGGGCTGTGCTAAAATGTGATTTTGCTGTCACAGTTCCGACCTGTGACTTTTCCATATGTGTCACTATAGGGTACTTGCAGAGGTCGTGAAATCGTCTCGGGATATACATAGCGTAAAGAAAACCCTATCAAGAAGCAGTAGGAAACAAAAAACATGATTTTACTGACGGCCAAAAAATATATTTGCAAAATAAAATAAGGATATATTCAGATTTTTCCACGTGACTTAAAACAAGGGCTGACGTCACAGGTATCTTATCGATATCGACAATCGATACTGCTACAGTGCAGGTCAGTGGGATTCAACTGCATACTAGAGATGATCTGAAATCTTTAACAATGCGACTCAATTCATTGATACTTAAACATATTTGAAACAGGCAATTAACCCACCAGCATTTTCGTTGCTATACTTTTTGATATCTGATAGGTATCACAGTTCATCCTGTTTGTGACCGAGATTCGCAACTAATCGAAGCCATCATTATATTTCGGCGCATCCCATTATGAATGAATCCAAAGATAGAATCTAATTCAAGCCCATCCTACAAAGTGAATTAGTAATCTAGCCTAACTTTTATTCTTTTGACTTTTGTACTTTTGTGTGTGACTGTGTTTTGTGGTTATAATGATCAATGCCAATGATCACTATAGGATATCACTGACGTCAGAGGTTGTTTGCGCGGCATTTTCCGGCATTTGAGATACTTTTTGGAATATCTCTTACAGCCGATTCCAAAAAATCAAGCAAGTGATTTTGTCATGTTTACTAAGCTCTAAGGAACGCGTAAACGACATAATATTTTTTTTCTGCAGGTACCCTATTAAAACCTGTGACTTTGCCACACCTGCGTCTCCGTAGTCACAACTATCTTAGGTGTGATTTGCGGTTCGTGTTTGTTTCACTTAACGAAGTTTGATTTTGGTCTGCACACATTTTTTTATGTATTTTGTTTAAAATACCTACTAATCCCTAATCGTTAAGCAAATATGTTTTTTTACAATAAATATTCAAAACAACCAATTTTGCTCTAAATATATTTTAAGTAGTTAAGTGTATCCTTATAGGTCCACGTATATATTAGGGCGAATCCATACCTGGCACCTGGGTAACTAACTAATTGTAAATGAGAGCCTCGCGATGGAACGGAATTTTGACGGAGTAACCAGTAACAATATCCTGCTCCTGAGTCCCGAAGAGGCAGCGACCTTGAACCGAATAGGGTTCCGCCATAATACGTCACTGTCACGACTTCTTTGATCGAAGTGGAGCAGTTCGTGCCTGTGATGGTCCCGGAGCTGTGACAAAACCTCAGGTTGTGAAATCAGACCCACAGCCCTACTCAAGTCCACTTGAGTAATGCTCAAGTGTCCACATCAGTAACTATGAATACGACCCTAAGATCACTTTGTCAACATCGATCCTTACGAAAGAGTACCGTGCTGTAGAGCTTTATAGTCCTCAATTTTCATGCAAGGTTTTAAATGTGTAACAATACAAGGTTGTGTCAATGGTAGTGTTCAACGGGACTTAGCGAACGTAAGCGCTTGTAGGCGCTTTGCGCTAACCAACCGATGAACGACAAGCTGTCAAAGAAGCGCCAGTCAGCTTGGTTAGCGCTTTAAAAAAGCGCTGTTTGTTTAGCGAAGCGGCACAAAACTAGAAAAAAGTTATTTGTAGCTCTGAGGGACGCGATCACCTTTGTTTAGTCAATGTTATATCAGGTTTTGTGATTTTATAACCTAGATTTTTGACAATACAAATAATAAATATAAAAATATGGAAATGGATATGACAGTTTTATCACGCCGAAAAGAAAGTCGTTCAACGGTAACACCTAGCGCCTGCAGGCGCTTCCACGCTAACGCTTTTGCGCTAAGTCCCGTTAAACACACCCAATGTCTGGCTGCTAACAGCCGTACTGTAAAATTGAATGTAACTAAATTTATATGCATTTCATTTAACCTACTTCAAACTTATTATACCTGACTAATATTTCGTGACTTCTCTACTAATTCCGCCCAAATGTCGTTATTTATCTGCGGAACGTTTTGTAATATCTATTGATGTCCTGTTACACCAGTCAGAAGCAGTTTATTGTGTCGTGACTGTAGGACGTTACCAGAAGGCCAAATCTAATCTAGGTTGGTAATTCCATAATATCGTTTTGTTTTATTGTGCTTTTATTTCCTGGGTAAATGCTTGTATAACATTACCCGTATTAAAAGTATGTTGATATAATGTACTAGCTTATCTTTTCATTATATTGAAAGTGGTTGTCACGTATATAATAAAATATTCTAACGGCAAACAGAATTAGAAATTATTAGGCAAACTAACATTTAAGAATTTTATAACACACAAGATAAAACGTAAAATATATTTTCGCTGAAGTAGTCTTTGATTCAACGTAAGACATTTATTATAAATTAAGTTTAGAAATCACAGTGGTGGCAAAAAATGAAAGTGTAGAAAACATATGCAATAAAATTTTGTTTGCGGATGTGCAAAACAGCAATCGAAACTTTGGAAATAATTAAATGTGCATAAACAGATGATGGTTTATTTCGTTGTAGCATGTTCGAGTTACATAAAAAGTAAGTAAAAGGTATGATGTTCTTCCAACATAGCGGGTTTCCCGACCCAAACTTGACCCCATCAAATAACATAAAAAAATAATCAGAAACCGCATCAATTCTTAATTTCTTGATAAATAGTTTACCGTAAGTGGCAAGATTTAAAAAAAAATGTTTCTGTCATCGCCACAGTCTTAATACGGTGTCAAAATCTCGTCACCCCAAACTAATAGTTTCCAGGCTTCGGGTTACACCTGTATCAAACGTTGACACATAAGTAAAGTATAAGTCATTTTTAAGTGACTAAGGAGCCCTTTATGGATTAAAAAATTCTGAGCCCATAAAAAAATGGGTGAATCAATTTTGTTATTGATGATTGATGTCTTTTAGGGAACCAAGGTGTAAATAAAATGCAGTCCTACCCTTCGAATAGTAATTAATAAAGAGCTGAAAAAACTCTGTAAAGGATGTTTCCCTTTTTCCTCAAAAAAAAAACGATATCTCCCTTAACTTTCAAGCTATTTAGTTAAGTGTTTGGGCAAAAAATCAAATTTTTACGTCGCGTGCCTAAAATACTTTGAAACCACTGATTTTAGGGCACTTATAATTTAACCTGATCGCTTTACTAGCGCATTACCAAAAACAACTTATGTTGAAAGATAAAGTTTCGTTGACATTTACGCTACCTCGCTAGCCTTATAAAGTACAAGTAAGTAACATTGATTGACCAATAATTTTTTTGTCAACTATGTTTGAATCAGACTACAGAGGTAGATGGTTAGCACTCCCACCAAATTTTTTCTAGTGCAATTGCGACCGAGCCTAGATTGTTAGCACTTGTATATAAATAGTGAAATACAAATATTGCTACCTCAAAAGCTACGATTTGTATGAGGTACAGGCTGCTAACAAATGTACACTACCATTTAACTAACCTAATATTGCCGAAACCAGTATAAAATATCTTGCGTTTAATGATGGTATCTGCTGCACTCCTAATTCCCAGTGGTCCACAAAAGCTCCTATAGCACATCTTAGGTACGGCATTTTTTCTAATCCTCCTCTATTATTGAAAAAATGTATACTCGAAATTTTGACGCGGATTTGGTACCTACTAAATTTTCTATAGTGCATTAATTTGCGCCCGAGCCTAGATTGTTAGCACTCCCACCAAATTTACTATAATCGATTTGCGACAGAGTCTAAATTGTTAGCACTCCCACCAATTTTTCTATAGTGCATTTGCGACCGTGCGTAGACGGTTAGCACTCCGATCAAATTTTCGATAGTGCATCTTCAACCGAGCCTAGATTGTTAGGACTCCCACCAAATTTTCTATACTAATCAAATAGTAACAACTTTTTAGATCACCCTTTATATAAACTTACACCGCGTCTGCTTTCGTCACGGATGATCCAATGGTTGTTAATCCAACAGACTATAATAGTAAAAACTTATTCCTTCCTTTGTGGAAAAATACAGCAAGTAGAAAGAAATATGCTTGCAATTAGTTAACGTTCTACAACGATAAGAAATCTTTGCATAGGGAATTTCCAGAGTTATTTGCGCAACAAAGGAGGTCTGCTCCATCAATATTAAAACGAGACTCGGCACGTGCTATGCCGCCGGGCAAAATACCCTGTACCTGCAAACTAGAGCATCAGCCAACTCCGACGCCATTTTGAAATATTAACGAACTTTTCCGACCAAAGCTGCTGCTGCTGCTACTGTTGCTGCTCTGCCTTCACAGCTCTTATCTCATACACATACATATATAGCGTTGATCAGACGGAATAATGCAGAAGCAACCAACCGAAGGCTCTGCTTATTATTGCCGTAGTTGCCGATATCTCATATAGCCAAGCTGACAGGGGTGGCGATGGCGATATCCTAGCCGAAGGGTAACTTGGAACTAATTATTCTGTACGGAAGGAAACTTAGGATTTGGTATACAAATAACTTGGAAGTATTGAGAGTAAGCTGAAAAACATATGTCAAGGGAAACTCAAGTCGACTTCCTATTCTGTACAGGGTGTCCCATTTTGGGCACTTTTTGGAAATAGTTGCGGTTCTCGTGACAGTGTGCTACTTTTTTGTGAAACTAGAGATGCCGACAACAAAATTATCATGGCCCTTTTGGTTTTTGAGATATAGAGTGAAATCGAAAACTATCGATTTTGAGACCACCCTAGTATCTCGGTTGTATTTTATCTTATTGAAAAGTTTAAAAATGGAGTCAAGTTGATTGACTCAGTACATCCCACACATTACGGTGATACCACTTTATTATTTTCCCATAGCATAAAGATTTAGTCTGAGATCCCCTTGCAACAAAATCATCGCCAGTACCACCCCCCCCCCCCCCCGCCAAATTGTCGTATGCCGCCGCTAGGTCTTTCCTGCACAGGTCAATGAACAGCCTATTATCAATAAAACAAAGTTTTCACTTTTACAACCCCCCGCCCCCCCCAACCACCCCAATTTCACCCCCACCCAAAAAAGGTACAAAACGGTCAGGAACCCCTAAAACATCTAAAAACGAAGTTTGAGCTGTTTTCATATTTTTAGTTTTTTGATTATTGCTACGCTGCCACTAACACGATTTCTAACAAGCATACGCGTTTTCCATCCTCACCACAGTAATAATAATGTGTCAAAATTTCATTAGAATCAATTTAATAGTTTCTACGTTACAAAATACAAAACGATCTAAAGCAATAAATACTTGTATGTAACAGAAAATTCTAAGTCCCTTAATTTCGGTAATAGGCAAGGCAATGTTCAGATGGATCTAAAAAGGTGATTTATGTCGCTAGATCTTCCTTCACAGGTCAGTGGACAGCCTATTATGAATACAGCAAATTTTTCAGTTTTCCAACCCCCCACCCCCCACCACCCCAATTTCACCCCCACCCAAAAAAACTCAGAAAATGATCAGGAACTTCTAAAACACTTAAAAACGAAGTTTGAGCTGTTTTTATATTTTTAGTTTTTTTATTGTTTCTGCGCCGCCACTGGCACGATTTATAAAATCCATAAGCATTTTCCATCCTCGCCACGGTAGTAATACTGTATCAAAATTTCATTAAAATCAATTCAACAGTTTCTTCGTTACATAATATAGAACAATCTAAAGCAATACTCGTATGTTTACACCAGAATAAATTCAAAGTGCTTTGGTTTCTGTAATAGCCAAGGCAATGTTCAGATGGATCTAAAAAGGTGATTTATGTCGCTAGATATTCCTTCAAAGGTCAGTGGACAGCCTATTATGAATACGGCAAATTTTTCAGTTTTCCAACCCCCCACCCCACAACCACCCCAATTTCACCCCCAAACAAAAAAACTCAGAAAATGATCAGGAACTTCTAAAACACTTAAAAACGAAGTCTGAGCTATTTTCATATTTTTAGTTTTTTTATTATTTCTGCGCCGCTACTGGCACGATTTATAAAAATCATACGCATTTTCCATCCTCGACACGGCAGTAATACTGTGTCAAAATTTCATAAAAATCAATTGAACAGTTTCTTCGTTACATAATGTAGAACGATCTAATAAAGCAATACTCATCATGTATACATCGGAAAAAATTCTAAGTCCTTTAGTTTCTGTAATAGGCATAAGGCAATATTCGGATAGACCTAAAAAAGTTATTCATGTCGCTAGGTCTTCCTTCACAGGTCAGTGGGTAGTCTATTATGAATACAACAAATTTTTCAATTTTACAACCCCCCAACCCCCAACCACCCCAATTTCCACCCCACCCAAAAAAAGTAGAAAATGATCAGGAACACCTAAAACGCCTAAAAACGAAGTTTGGGGAATATTTGAAATTTTTCGTTTTTTGCTAATTACTCCGCCGCCAATGCACCGATTTTCAAAATTATAGCAGCACTACCTACTACGACCCCACAGCATATCGCTGCCCAAACTTCATCACAATCCATGCAGCGGTTACTGAGATCACGAGGACAGAAAAACGCGTACAGACAGACCGACAGACAGACAGACCGACGGAAATGAGTGACGTGGATTTTCGTTATGTAGACATCATGAAACGCCCAAAAAGTGTATTATCTCAAAATCGAAAATTTTCGCGATTACAATACTCCCCTCACCTATCGGTGTGGGAAGTAAAAAAGGGTCTTAGATTTTTTTCTGTAAAGTCCAGTGGTGTAGTTTGATTTTTTCTTACTCTAACCATTTTTCAGTTATGAAGCAGACATATATATTTTTAAATGAATCACCCTGTATATTATTTTTTACGTCAATCGGAAATAATTCAAGCTTTTCAAAAATATATGAAAACTAAGCTCAAAATTTCATTTTTTACTTTATTTGTAGCAGTAGGCCATGACTAATCTATTAAAAACAATATCCAAGTAAACAATTATTAAGATAAAAGATACTCAATACTTTAAAACCCTATTATTTAATTGTATTTTATACGCTATTAACTACTATTTGTGATAATGTTCAGTAAATCTTACTTATTGTATTACATTACTTAAAACCAACATTATATCTGAAAAAAATCAGAACACTATTAAATTTGAATTTGAATCAAAATAAAAACTAAAAACATCGCGGAGATTTTAGAGATGTTGGTTCAAGTTGGAGACTATTTTCTCGAATGCAAATCTGGCACAATTTCTTATTCTTTTAATGGCATTTAAAAGAATTATTGGTTTCCTTCGTGTTATGGGGATTAAAAATTCCCAAACCTGGGTCATGTGCAAATGTTGATGTATCTTAAACTTGTACGGATGGTAATTGTATTTTTTTATAATTATTTCTGCAGTTGATTGTTCTATCCCTACAGCTTCTTCTTTGTGCTTACAAGATGATGAATGCGTTGCTTCTATGTAACCTAATATGTTTGTTTGCCTTTGCTCCCTATTCTCCTTGAAATAAGTTTTAGGACGTGGTGGAATAAAGGATCCGTACCTAACTATATCTATTTTTAGACAAGCAAATATTATCTGAAAACGGTTGCTGTCTCTCTGGGTACCTAATCTGCCATTATTAGAGAAAATTGTCAATAATTAAAATGAAAACACAGAAAGAACAAAGCTATATTTAATAAAAATATAATTAAAAGCTGACAGTCTCGGAAGTTTTTTACAGATTTGCTTTTTTGTCTTTAATAGATGAGTCATAGCCGACTATCTACTCAATATTATAATAACAATATTCATCATTTTAATGAGACATTATTATTTAAGGAAATGTATTTTGATTCTGTTTTTTCGAATTTGAGTAGGAAGTCTCTTGTGGAGTAATAACTGTTTAGATGCTTATTATTGATATTTGATTAACCATGGCCTACTGCTACAAATAAAGTAAAAATTGGAAAAATCAAATTTTGAGCGTAATTTTCAAAATAACTTTATACTAATATATATTTTTGAAAAGCTTGAATTATTTCCGATTGACTTCAAACATAACACCACTGGATTCTAAAGAAAAAAATCCATAAGACTCTTTTTAAACTTTTCAATAAAATAAAAGACAACCGAGATACGAGGGTGGTCCCAAAATCGTTAATTTTCGATTTCACCCTGTATCTCAAAAACCAAGAGGGCCATGACAATTTTGTTGACGGCATCTTTAGTTTCACAAAAAAGTAGCACACTGTCGCGAAACCCGCAACTCTCTATCTTCTAAAATAACCGAGATACCCCGTTAAAGTGCCCAAAATGGGACACCCTGTACATTACCATTCGCCGCACTCATGTTCTCATCTGGCTAAAGTATCATTGTCCGGGTAAATCAAGCAACTGTCGATGCAGGTGGCCGATACTTGATAGAGATCCATGATTATATACAAAGTACGTTTCGATGGAATATCGCCAAATATATTTAAAAATTATGACAATTATTTCGACACACAGTGCCTTCATCAAACGACAAACAAATCAAAAAAGTATCATTTTTTGATAAAGGCAGTATGTGTCGAAACTATTGTCATATTTTTTAAATAGATGTGGTGTTTTGATCGAAACATACTCTGTATAAAATCAAGCTATGTATGATTTATTTTCATTTATCATGTGGCACATCGTACGGATACCATATCTACCAGCTTTTATGTTGTCTATTGTGTTTGTTTTTTATTTTTATTATAAACGTTTTTACAATTTTTTGTTAATTTTTACTTTTTATCGCAATGAATAGACTATCTACAAACGAATTGACTCTGTACATAATTTATTGCTTCTGATGGCGTTGCATACAGAACGTCGTCCTGACCTTCATCATAGACCTTCACAGACCATATCCCTTGTAATATAGTGACTGGTTTCCTTGTTGGTTCTCATTCACATTGAGGAGACGGCTCTTCACCTCACATAAAAAAGGAGTCCGCGCATCAAATCTGCCATGATTTAAGTCATCATTCACATCAAGTATCTGTCTCGGAAGACGCAATGAAAAAGGCGGTTTAAGCGACTGTTGATCAATATGCGTTCTCATAGGTATACATACTATGTTTTTCATTATGTAACCGTTACAGATACAATAAATGAAGTATGTATAAGTTTCATAACTTAAATTAAAATCCTTGATAAGCTGTCTAGGCTGCAAACACATGTTATGTTACATAGTATGTAATATTACACATTATTATTATTCAGAATATAAGCATGATAGTATAGAATTATCAAGACTATGTCAAAAAATAACCCCAGAGCTTCCTTTGAAAACAGTGAGCTCTTGTTCGAATTACTCAGGCTATTTCTCAGTAAATGGAAAGTTATTCCGGAATATAAAAAAATTGACGCATCACCAGCCCAATTTGATCACAACAAAAACAGAAATCTTCAGGAAACCCTGAAACTCCTAGAAACGGAGGTTTAAGAAATCCTGTCAGCATTTTTTTTGTAAAATACCCCCCACAATTGCACTGATTTCCAAAAACTACACACTTTTTCAATCCATGCTACTGCATATAAATTACTGTTATTTGAATTATAGGTTATGGGATTAAGTATAATAAAAACTGCAAAAATCGAGTTATATAGATAACGGCTTCAGATTTACAACGCATATTAAAATGCTCCTACGACAATCATATGCAAAACTGAAAACTCTCTATATACACGAAGATGCTCTTATTCCAACCTCAATAAAACTGGAATTGTACAATTCTTTGATTCGCTCTTCATTAGCATATGTTGTTTGCCAAAACTGTCCTCCAGGGACAAAGCTAGTTTACAAAAGGTTCAAAATGCTTGTATTAAATTTTCTTTCGGCTTGATCACTTTGGTGATTTATTCGAAAAATTAGGTTGGCTGAATTTAGATGAACGCTTTACGTTGCATTCGGGCCTCATTTTCAAAATCAACAAAATCTCAGATACCCAGATACCGCCCTCTCTATTACAATCATTTGTATACGGAATTTTGTGAGTTAAAGAATCAATCAGGACGCATAATAATAATTCAATCAAAAAATTCTAAGACTGCAGTTTTCCGTGATGTACACATCGCAAAACGCCCAAAGTAGGGGATTTTTGTAATCACAGTACTTGCAATTTTTAGAGTGTGGGAAGAATCATTCAAAAATTTGTCTTCAAATGCAACACTCGGATAGTCAATGTTGGTGCGGTTACTAAGATTGGGCGGATAGAAAAATAGCACAGAGGGACAGACTGACAAACAGACCGACCGATGCACTGGCGATATAGATTTGAGATTTATTCCTATTTTCAGGATGCCCACGACGATTGAGACAAACAATATTTCGGAACTGGGTAGTAATAGAGAATTCTAATGTTGGAGGTGTAAATTAGAGCAAATGTTGTGTCTTTTATTGTCATTGTCTTACCCAATGAGGTATTTGTTTCTGGTCACGTGACCTCCGATTCAAAATTATTACTGGACAACCTGTATATTTGTGCTTTTCTGTGTTCCTCCCGATGAAACAATTGCAACAAATTAGCACAATTGGGGGTCTAAAGTGATTAATTCAAGAGCTACAGGTACTTAAAAGATTGTACCACTACCATTATGAAACGCTAGCAAATAACTTAATTGTAGGGGTACATGTTATAATCAATGCTAGTGGTACAATCCTTTAAGTACCTGTAGTTCTTGAAATGATCACTTTAGACCCCAAGTAAGTTTGTTTGAATTCTCTTATTGGGAGGAGCATGAAAAGGCAAACATACACAGGGTGTCCCATTAATAATTTTGAATCGGACGTCACGTGACCAAAAACAAATACCTCATTGGGTAACACAATGACAAGAAAATATACATTTGCTCTAATCTACACCCCCAAAATTATAATTCTCTACTACTGCCCAGTTCCGATATATTACTTGTCTTAGTCGTAATGGGACACCCTGTATATAACACTGCTGTTTTTGTCAGCTCTTATTTTTGCGTTTTAGCTTGCCTATCTTCTGTATATTCATACTATGTGCATATCTTCAAAAAACAAATCGTGTACTAACATAGCCTATGTAGCCTTTATCAAGATACATATTGTTTGACCAAAGACGGCAACTGTTTCAAAAATAGAATGAAAGGGTATCTTATAAACCATAATTTTATGGTATTACTGTATACAGGTTCGCTCAAAGTATGTGAGATGTTTTCTGTGCACGGATTCCTCAACAAATGTAAATCTGTGGTTCATTTATACGTACGTCCTTTATAATGTGAATGTTTCCTGTACATCTAAATGTTGTGCATTTTATTATTATGGGCAATAATTGTATTAGTGTTATTATTATGATTATAGTATCAAGATTAGTGTCAGGCATAACGCTTGAATGAAGAAAATTGCATCGAAAAGCATGAAATGGACCTACACATATTTTGAGGTAATCTAAGAGAATGAAAACTATAACTAAATATTTGAGGACTAACATCAATGAAAAAAATAACTACACAAAAGAAATCCGCATAAGAATAGAGAAAGCCAGAGCTAACTTCCACAATTTGTCGAGACTGAACCCTAAAACCAAGAATTCAAAACAAACAATGCCTGAAATGTAAAAACATGCAAAAAATGTATCTCAAAATCGAAATTTTTCGCGATCACAATACTATGCATGGGGAGGTAAATTTTAATGGATATGATATTCCTCCGCTCTTTCGCGTGAAAATGCTCAAATATAACTGTTTCGACTGGTGTTTTAACATGGAAAACGTGGAGAAAGATACCTTCCTCCAACCCCATAGCGAAGCTGTGTGTGGAGCTCTTACGAACAATTAGACATTCTCTTTGTCCCCTTTCTCGCTAACGTACTTATAAATGTAGGGGTAGATAATCCGGCCTCTAAAAATCTCTGCTGTACTTCGTGAAATATGCAACAAACTCCTTCGTTGTAGATAACGCCTAATCTGTGTCTGTTGTGTTCACAATATGGGAAACCTCCTTTCATAATGGCCTAGTTGTGATGGGATAGTAAAGGAGATTATAATGTGTGTTGTGTATAATATAATTTTCTATCATAAAGGTACTAGAGTTACCCAAATAAAATGGTCTATATGCTGTATAAGATCAACTAACACATGCCCATGGCTCCAGTCAGAGATATTGTTATTCATGACTTTATTAATTAGTGCTTTTTTATACCATTAAATGTTAAATTGCATGCTGAAGTGAATCGTTGGTAGTTTTCTTTTTATTTCAAAATTTTCAATTGGTTTGGAATTGGTTTGGTAGTGCGACTGGTCTTAAGTGGGCTTCAAGCGATTTCTTAGCAGCTGTTGCAATTGACGAAAAGTATCTATCTTAGATCACGTTCTCTGTAACAATGACTCCTACAAACGTGAATGAATGATGTATTGGCAAAATGCAATTGTTAATTAAAACTAGATGCACGCTTGAGCGCTACTTGTTTGCTGGAGTACAGTACTGGATCTTGCAAATATTCATTTTACCATATTCTTGGGTCGCCAAGCGGTTATGATCTGGGATACCTTGACACAGCAGCAGCCACTGGTCTATTGTTCTGGATGCCTGCATGTATAGTACTGTCATCCGCGAAACTGTGGCACTTTTTGAATAATTTGCGTGCATTGTCGGCTGTTAGATGCATTTGTACTGGAACCATTACCTCTAGAGACTTGGACGAGGTATACCGTTCTTACGTATCAAGAAGGGATAACAATTTTTTTTCAGTCGAAAATGACATACAGTGTATAGCAAAAAGGTTAGGACCGATTCAATAGAGATGGAACCATGTATGTAGCGCCCTCTACCAGTAGTCACAAAACTAAGATCCAATTTGAATTTAGCATGATAGAAAACCCTGTATACCACATTTTAATCATTTATTCTTGCGACTCCGGCTGAAGATATTTAAAAAACCCACACAAAATTAAAATTTAACACCCCGTATCTTTTAACCGAAGGCTTTGCGGACCCATGTTCATATAGGAACTTTTTTTCTTATTTTAGTGTCCTCTATTGTGTGGCACTACGCAATGAACTTTTTTCCCTATATATGTGTATTTAGTAGGTAAAATAACTAAAATTTTTCAATGATACTTGAATAGCACTGTATATAGGCACATTCCACTGTTCCCCTACAAGTAACACACCTCCGGATTAGGAAAGAAACCGAATAGATCAAGCAATGGGGAAGTGAAAATAAAATTACCTAGAAGCTTTTTCTTCGCGTTCGCTCTGATATAAGCAAAGATTCACGACTGGACTTGATTTTCAAGCTACTTGACTTGATATCAAGTCAAGATCAAGTCAAGTATTTGTTTTCGAAATTCAAGTCAAGTCAAGACAACGCAATAACAATAAAAATATATGTATATACAGATGTAATCTTTTATTAAAAAAAAATCCAAAATCAAAAACTCCAACAAACTTAGTTAAATAATGAATGTAATAATGTGAAGTAGAAATACGAAATTTATTTCTGGTTTTTTCAATCAAAAATAAATATCCATAAAAAAGCTCAGCGAAGAATCCCCACCTGAGCCTTCGCTGTTGGCTTCTAATTAACAGTGCTGTTCCCTTAGTGGCGCCGGGAAACAGAACAGAACACAAGGCTAATGACCAGAGTAGTCAATGCCGATGACACAGAAGTAAAAAAAAAATTAATATCCTCATTTGCCATCCATGATTTGAGACACATAAGACTTCTAACGGAGTTATAGTTTTGGTAAGAGTTAAGGCAGCTCTAGAAAACTGCCTTTCAACTGGAGCTGAAGAAGCTAGCGTTGCCAAAAAGTCTTTGACCATTGCGGCAAGGTTTGGAAAAATACATTCGTGTCTTTTCCACCATTCTAAAATATCTTCAGTACTGTCCCTTGCCGCTTGAGTACTATTTATAATCTGTTCATCAGTTTCATCTCGATCAGGTTTATTGTCAAGCTCCATGGCCCACGAATCTAGTCTTATCGGGCAGCATATTAATGCAAAAATGATGAAAATACTCTTAAAAACATTGAGGTACTGGAAAATTCGTTCAATTAACGACCATTCTGTGTCGGTTGGCTTTAAAGTTTTAAAGTCATCGGGTGCCTGCTTGCTGTCGTAACCTCGGTGATTCCCCTATTTTAACGCTTCGATTCGCATTTTACAGATTGATATCAAGTAATATCAAGTAGTTTGATTTTACTTGATATCAAGTCAAGTAGTTCAGATCGAAAATCAAATCAAGTCAAACATCAAATTTTCAAAAGCTTGAGCTTTCAAGTCAAGTCATGTATTTAAGAAAAAACTCAAGCTACTTGGCTTGATGAATCCCTAGATATAAGTATATACATCTATAGAACTATATCAAAGAGTTCTTCAAATATCACTGATACTTGGATATCCCTGTATATGGGCATTCTCCATTGCGCCCTTATAAGTAAAAGTCCAATTATCCCAAGCCACACCTTCCGATTAGAAAAAAAAACCGATTGGATCGAGCAATTGGGAAGTGGAAATAGAGATGGAGATGGAAGAGGGAGAGAGGGAGCATAGGTGCCTAATTTCTTTGGAAAATTAGAAGATATTGTGATACACCTCCTACTACAACGACCTCACTTCGAGCAATTCCGTCTAATTTCAGTCTAATTTATCTTTACCTCACGTACACTCATCGGATTAAACCTGCGCTTTAATTATTTTTATTGGCACCTCAAGCCCTTATTGCTTCCTCCGAGCACCCTCATCCATTGGCGTAGTCAATTAGGCTCTTTAGGGCACATGCATGCCATGTGGTGTAACGGGTCACCCGTTTTTCAAATTTATTTTATATTGTATCGTGTTTTAATCCCATCTCTACCATTTCATTATATGAGAAACACCACCCTTCATTTCAACTAGTCTTGACCCTTTTTGCTTCCACACCGATAGATGAGGGAAGTATTGTGATCGCGAAAATTTTCGATTTTGAGTTATTATCCTTTTCTGGCTTTTAGGATATCTACATAACGAAAATCACGTCACTTATTTCCGTCAGTCTGCCTGTCTGATGGTCTGTCTGTCTGTCGATTGGTGTTTTTATAGCCTCGTAATCTCAGTAACCGCTACATGAATTATGATGAAATTTGGGTAGCGATATGCTGTGGAGTCATAGTAGGTAATGCTGGTATAATTTTGAAAATTGATGCACTGGCGGTTGAGAAATTGGTAAAAAACAGAAAAATATCACGATTTCTCCAAACATCGTTTTAGGCGTGTCAGGGGTCCCTGATACTTTTCCACTTTTTCTTGGAGGGGGTGAAATCAGTTTGGTGGGAGGATGGGGGATTTGAAAACTCAAACATTTGTTGTATTTATACACTGCATTTAAAAAAGTGAATTTAATGATATCTTGTGCTTGCATTGCATTTAAAAAAGTGACTTTGACATATCTTGGGCTTTTTAGAACTATCCGAATGTTGTCCTTAAATTTTATATGGAATGATTTGATACTATGCACATTATAATCCTAAACTTGGAGATTGGTAACTGAATTGTGATGAAATTTTGACATCGTATCACTACCTTGGAGTAAATGGTAACAGTGTATCGTTTCTGGAGCAATTGCCAGTGTAGTGGTGATTTTTTTCAGATATATCTTTGCCTTATCACTTAAAGGTTACATATTCATGCTTTTTGGCATAGGGAATGGTACATCTTATATAGATATATCTAGCCTAACCCCTTTATGGTGCCCCGCCCATGGTGTATAAAACCGTTCGAGCTCGGGTGTTAGCGTCCTTCCCCTAAAATATGCTAATTCAATTGTTAAGAATGCATTAAACGGAGCTAGCAATTAAGTAAAGCAAAGACTCTTTTTTATTTAAATATACCCACTCTATTCACTGTGCTGCGAACGTTCCGTGGTTTTTAAAAGAAAAGAGGGCAGACGGCCCGTAATCAAGAGAGAAACCAGTATATATATGCCAGCATAGGAGGGGAAATTATATTGTTCCCATTCCCCAGTTCACCTCTACATAATATAGGAAATGTATTCTCATGACCTCTTTCATGTCGCAATTGTCCTAGTGCGCAGTGGTGCTCTTCGCTCTTCAATAAAAATTGTACCGAATAGCTTCAATCTATAAGTGTATCGAAATCTGTCGCAAAACTACAGAGTACTAAAGAATATGTGCCCAAAGTCAAATTCAGCATCTGAATCTTCATTGCTGGGTAGTTGGAGAATACCAGGCAATTCAGCTGTTTCATGATGATCAACAAAGCAGTCTGGTTGGCCACTTTCAGGCACATTTTCATCGTCTGATAAACCATCAATTTCAGATTCATCTGCTTTTAGCAACTGCAAAAAGCGATTTTCTTCCTTTTTAAGATGTAAATGTTTGTCTTCGCCAAATACTGCTAAAATAAGGCAGTTAAAGATCAAATTAAAAATATGCAAGGTTATGCTAACAAGTAGGGACCAAGTCCTGATGTCCATTTAAATGGTCATCATAAATTTATATGCAGACAGCTGTTATTTTTGTCACTGGACAACTACTTTTTATCTAATATCCTTATAAGAACACTAATGTATCATAATTTCACTCTAAATCTAATTAAAATTAACTACAACTAAAAAACTTACCTTCTAAAGTTGAACGCCCAAACGCAGACATTTTATAACCTCAACAATTACCTTTAACTAACCAAAACGTTCACAGATGTCCCATTTAAATGGACAGCGCGGTTTTACTCCAAAAAAGGCATATATAAGAAACTTAAAACCGAAACCTGTCATGTCCATTTAAATGGACGCTGGGTTTGAAGAGGATATATGTATGTGTCTGTAGCGTTGCACAAAACTTTACTTTGGCAGTAAAGTTTCACAAATGTAGCATGCCACATTAACATATTATCCATTTACGGTACATAATGTTAATCTGTAGGGTCTTTTAACAAATCGAAGTATTTGAAGAATAAGCTTATTCTTGGAGATTGTTTTATTTAATTTTTTTAGTAGTGAGGAGGTCAGGGTTCTCCTGTCTTCCCTTCAGGCCTACATTCAGATAGGAGTTCCTGATTTCACTCAAGGCAGGACAGTCGAAGATAACGTGCTTAGCTGTTTCCTCTGCCTCACCGCACTTCCTTCACAAATGATTTGCCACATCGGTCAGCTACTTTTGCTGGTTTGCACTGAACGTGCAATGCCCAGTTATAAATTCCTGATCAATCTGAGAGCGTCTGCGGTATTAGAACACAAGAGTCCCCTCAGCATCCCCTTACACTGAATATTAACTGTACAGTGCTGTTAAATTCGACAAAGGTAGTCCTCGTTCTAGGAACCTCCGCGACTCAAGTGGTTGTTGTTCATACATTTGAGTATTTCAATTTATTTAATTTTTTATCCTCCATTTAAATAGAAATTAACATGGGACATAATATCGTGTTAGACATAAAAACTGTTTCAACTGGTGCTATCAAATTTATATGTTGTATTACAATTTTTCTGTGCACCCCCATCCTTTTCCACCCCCCATTGTCCCATCGGCGCCAAAACCTTTTCCACTCGAAGCGACCTTTACTAATTCCAGTTGGCCAAATTTGGGAGCAATCGCTTGAGCCGTTTTTGAGTAATCGTTAGAGAACGAAATCGCGGATGTACAAACGGACACACAGAGAAGGACATTAAAAAACCACAGTTTTCCGATTTCGTTCAAACTTAGTCACTATAAAAAGAGCAAGTCGAAATCGCTACAGCGCCCGCAGCAAAGTTTTCAAAATGGCGGAAGAAGAATTCATAAAAAGCAGCAAATTTTCGAACTCCAAAATGGCAGTAACTGTTACAAATTTCAAACTTTACTGTCATAAAGAGGGTTTAATGGTGGGGGTTACTCGGAGAAATAATAAAATTACATACCACTTTCTCTTCAGAAAATGAGTCAGGACGTGATTTTACCTTGGAAATGACACCCCGTACGTTGACTTCGGTGATATTTGCGAAAAGGGCCAAATCTAATAACTTACCACTTTTAGTACAAATGACTAAACATATTTGAATTTTGTCAATGTGCAATGCTTTGTTTGGCAATAGGGACCATATAACCCATACAATATCAAACAAGATACTTGAATAGCGTTGCACAACAAATTGTGGTGGAAGTATTATGAAATATTTGAAGCATCGAGAGACATGGTTAGATTGGTTAGTGTATAATTTCATATCAGAATTAAAAATAGAGCCAAGAAAATTGGTTTAGTGTGTCCCACATTCATTCAATTTTAAAATTGCTGACACGAAAACAAAAACAGGTTGAAAATTAACTACATATTGGAATATTCAAATAAACGTAGCAAGCCTTTCAGTTACTGATCAGTTATAATTAAATTAATGTTTATTTTTTGTTTTTTCAACTCTGCGAGCTGTTTTCACCTTCGAATATTCAGTCGCAGTGTCGCACGTTAATGCAGTGGCGTAAAACGGAGGGATATGGTCGCGCCTATAGCACCCCCCCCCCACCCCCCTCCGGAAGACAACCATAATAATTATTATTGAATTACTGAATTCCCCGCCACTTTCACCAGACCGTCCCCCCATCAGGAAACTGTATCTACGCTACTGCATCAATGTATGCTTATATTACTCAGTATCAATATATTGTAAAGATTTTGTTGAAGATCAGATAAGTACTTTCGAAATTTACAGGGGCCAAGTGTTGCCGAACACACAGGTGCGACAGACAAATTGATGGAAATTAGTGGTATGGCTTTTCGTAATATAAGATTCTGTAAACACCCAAAAAGATAATTTTGTCACATTGTTGTTGCAATAAATACAATCTTTTCTCCATGTTTCGGCGTGATGAATGATGAAGTCAAGATCAAAATTTCGTGTTTTCTTCTAAATTTTGGAAAGACTTGAATTTATCAACACTGAATCCCATAAGAGATATAGTATCTATGACAGTTAGTAGCTATTTATTTTATTTATTTATTTATTTGTAACATACTGCAGTAGATATAAATGACTACCTTTGAAGATTATACTTTGTATAAGGGTATTGGCTGAGAACATGGACGCCGCCAAGGGGGGGCAAGGGGGGCCCCCTGGCAAATTAAATCTAACATACATACATGGAAACTGTTACTTCTCCCTCCTCCTGCGAGCGCAATTAAAATTTTCCTCTCTTTGCCACCTACGACTTGTTCCGTTGAATGTTCATTCAGTACGCTAAGGAGGGTCAATGAATGTAAAAACACAATTCATAAAAACAGTAATCAACAAACTTGCCCAAGACTGAAGAAAGCTAAAGTTCAGTTTCGAATAACTTCTCTAGTCTTTTTTCCTAACAGTGAATACAAAATGCAGATTTATGTTTTATAGTTAGTTATTTTTTTAGATGTATTTTTTCTTGTTCTATTATTTTTGTTCTTTTATTGTTTTTAATTTAAATACTGTACTGAGTATGGGTACAATCCTATTGTTCATGCATTTCTGTTATTTAAGATGTTTACCTCTTCTATTTTGCATATGTTCTATGTTATTTTTTGTTTAAATACACAAAAAAACATGCATGACAAGAAATATTCTTTTACCCCCCCCCCCCCCGGATTTTTTTTGCCCCCTAGCTTTTTTTCTGGCGGCGTTACTATATGTGATTATTTGCGATGAGTAATATTGTTGTTTTATGACGTTTACAGAGAAGGTTTGTTATTTTAATAACAAAAAGTCTCGATTTTTTCACGCCTACAAAGATATACTCATCATCATTAACTTTTCGCATTTATAGATCGTAATCAGGTTAATTGTGATACGTATAATTGCTAATTTTTTATCCAAGTAATGTAGCTAACTTGATCATGCGATGGTTATTGGAGTTTTTTATGACCCTCCATTATCTGATTGTGACTGCTGATTACACACTAATCCATATACAGTGAAATTACTCGCTTGTATATAAAATATTCTTAGGTAATGTTTTTGAAACTCCATAGACAGAGAACATTTTAGATGTACCTGTATAAACCTGGAGAGCGTTTGGATACGGAACGGTCAAAAGAAAATATACTTTCATGGATAGTTCATGCACACTTCACCACCTCAATGTTTCCAATAACCAGGTAAAGGTATCTGCCAAAATGAAGGTAAATCGTAACAGTATGTCTAATTCTTCAGTAAACTGACCCAGTGCGGCTGCTTATTTATCAAGGAAAACTGCCTTCGCTTATCCCTGTGGCTAAAAATTCCCTGTGGCTAGTAAAAGTTCAGAAGGTATGAAGTGCAGACTAGCCACCACAGAACAGTAGAGCAAACTTAGAGCTGGAGATACCTACAGAAGTCTCACAGGGATCGGCGTTTTTTTTTTTTTTTTTTTTTTATGGTCGGCCTCCCGCAAAGGCTGAAAGCCTATGGCGCTGTAGAAGCGCTGCGAGAGGATAAGTATCGGTTCACGTTAGATTTGAAACGCTGCAGGTTGTATTCGTCGGGAAACAAATTCCCCGGCAGCTGATTCCACAGCGTCGAAGTTCTCCAAAAGAAGGAATGCTGGAGGAGACTGGTTCGGGGAGTAAGGACCTCGACTTGGTAAGGATGAGCTCGCAGAGCTTCTCTAGTGGTCCTGGTTCGGACGGCCTGTGGTGTTATTATCTGAGAGAGCTCACTCGAACATCTTCCGTGATAGAATCTGTAAAACAGGGATAGGTCAGCCACCCTCCTTCGATGTTCCAGGCTGTGGAGATCCTTTGTGAGGTTAGGCGTATCAATTAGTCTAATCGCTCTTTTCTGGATAGTGTCCAGAAGCTTTAGAGAGTGCTTCGGAGCGCATCCCCACACATGGGAGCAATACTCCAGCGATGGTCGGATCTGTGCCTTGTACAGCAGCAGCAGTTGCTCTGGTGTATACAACTTCCTACTGCGGAACAAAACTCCAAGCTTCTGGGATGCCGTTTTAGCAATACTGACGACGTGGTCGTGCCAGGACATGTTATTGTTGATGTTGATTCCCAAAAGCTTGACGGAAGGTGATTCGACTATGGGGTGACCCTCCATTTCCACGGTTGGTAAGCCATCGTGAGACTTCTTTGTAAGTGTTGTTGCCTGAGTTTTTTGTACGTTGAACTGTACTTTATTTGCTAATCCCCACTCGACAATTGTTTTGATATCTGTGTTGATCTGTGAGGCATGCTGCTGTCGCCGACGTACCGTCTCCTGGGATGATAGTGGCTTGCCTGGTTCCATGCACGACACTAATGTACTGTCATCTGCGAAGCTGTAGATCGGATTCGATGTTATTTCCAGCAGCTCGTTGATGTACAGCAGAAATAGTGTAGGGGATAGGACAGATCCCTGAGGAACACCGGCGTTTATTGAAAATACGTCTGATGAACAGCCCTCGACTACAACGACTCCTCTTCTCTGGAATGTCCTGAATGATGGGTTTTTAAGCATAGATCTCCCTCGCAACACAAGACTGTGGCGTTCGCGGATGACCTTGCTCTGGAGCCTCCACCAAAAACGAGAACACTGATGCAAATGACGAACGAGACGACGAGAAGGAGTGAATGTCCAACCATCAACTTCAGCTGGCATCAAGCAACACTGAACTAGTCATTCTTAGTAGCATCACTAGGAACCAAGTGAGCTTGCATCTTAAAGGGGTGCAAATAGTAGTAATCGAATATACAATACTTGGGGTTACCGTAGATAACCAGCGATTCAGCGAGCATATAAAGAGAACTGCGTGAAATCAGAAAGAAAGAATTGATATATGAGAATGAAAAGGGTCTGAGTCCAACAGGAAGAATTCTGGAAAATTAACAAAATCAATTTTTGGCTTCCATATTTTTTTTGTTATCTATCAAATATTTTCAAACTTTTATAACATCAAATATATGATATTTTAGATACCAAAACTGAAAGGCATGCCATTAAATGTTCAAAAAATACTAAAAAAAAGTATAACAAAAATATGGACTTAGGCCAGTTTTATTTTCAAACTACAAAAAACATTTTCGCGTTTTCGCTTTCTTTTAGGCATTATTTCGCTATCGGAATCAATTTCGAGGGAGAGCGAAAGAATAACATAATCTAATTAAAAGTCGTGAGGCCACCGTCAAAAATAAAACGATCCCAAGTCCAGGACTTGGCCCGATTTCACTTTCATACACATTTTTCATGCTGCACAAATCTGGTTTCAATCGTCGACTTGGGCCTCTTTTCACGGTGAGCGATGGTATGCAGTGAGAACTTTGATTGTGCGCAGTTAAGTCAATTTTTAAAAATATGGATTTGGGCCCATTTTATTCTGATATAACTAGTCAATTATTCTCACGAATAATGCCAAACTTAGGCGGCCCAAGTAAGAAAAAAAGACAGATCTTGAACGAAATTCTCCACTCCGTTATGTTATACCTTAACTCCTGTATGGTGTAAAGCGATGGAGAAGAAAAATCACTAGCAAACCTTAGACATATATGTATATCGCGGAAGGTGCACTGCCAGGGAGGCGGAGGACCGCCAGGCAGAAACGAGAGTGACCAGAGTGTAATGTAAACACAGGACAACCTACTATTAGCTAACACAGGCGTTGTCGGGCCACGATGCCTTGTGGGTATATAGAAACAAGATAGGGCCAGCGACGGACGATCATTGTCGACATTGCGGCCAGAGCGACACAGTCGAGCACACCCTGTTTGAGTGCGACAGATGGTCCTATTACAAGCAGGAAGCGAGACTGCGAGAGAGGGCTTGCCTGAGAACCGGACTCCATAGAACGTGGTGCCTATGATGATATCGAGCGGACAACGCTGGAAGATAATACATAAGACAGTTCAAGGCATTTTAAAATCGAAATAAACAGAGGAACCTAGAGACATGTAGCAAGAAGAAGGAGGAGAAGAAGAACATAGGGTGTAGATACAGTGGGGTGGTTGCCTGCTTGCAGGCTACCTGCAAACTGCTTTCACTGTGCGTGCGAAAGCAGGCAACCCGCGCCAGCCGGCGCAGGTTCCCCGCTTTGCCTGCTTCCACCTGCGAGCGGTAGGGCGCTGGCCAAAGCAGCCTACCCGCTTTCACTGTGCATGCATACTTACTCAACTCATCTTGCACTACGAATAATATCGTTCAGAATGTTGCCCGGTGCAAATGAAGACTGAGCACAGGTAAGAAAAGAGGGAAGGGTTTTAGCCCGCCGGGCCGTGGTGACATGTCGGATGAACACTGTTGGACATGACATCTAGCTGGTTCAACGTAGGCATTGGACATCGAAAGAAAACATCGATGTTGGACATCCACATCGACATCGACGGTCTGCCATCGATAACTACGATATATCGTACTCAAAACATCGATGTTTGAGCATCGCAAAAACATCGATATTCGGTTATTGGTAATTAGTATTCTTCAATTTTAATGTTCGAAATAAATAATGAATACGTATTTTACTATTAAGTATTTCAAATTAAAAAAACAGCATTGTAAAAAGGAAATAATAACTACCAGAAAATAGCTAAACTAACAAATTTATTAATTTAAAAGATTTAAAAATAGTTACTCAAATGCGCCTAATCAGACTATAATCCCGAGCTTTAAAATTTGGACGATCGATGGAGCTAAAAATTGCTTTTCAACTTTAGCGAATTTGAGAAAATGAAATCAATTAATGTCAAATGTCCATCTCAAATCAATTTGAAGTAGGACACGAAAAAAAAACAATTCACGTAGAAAACAAGAACGTTAGCCGTGGCTTTATCAATCGGCCACATCAAGGATATTGTGATTATACCCTCCTGTCCCATAAATTCGTATCAATCGGTCACCTTCGCGTCGGTGTTGTTTTCGTACAGAATAGTGGTTCCTTTATGAACTAGTTCACTAAAGGAAAGTAGAATGCACACCTCTACAAAGGAACCCAAAGCAAAGAAAATTGCCGACCTGCTAAGTTTGCTTTTCATTCATTTTGACTGAATCAGTATTAAAAGATGAATGCAAACGTTACTTTTATTAATGCTAAATAGGTTAAAATTATTCATTAAAACTGAACAGTGAGAACAAACGTCGTTTTCAGTATTACTGAACCAGTCAAACTGATTCAGCGAAACTGAATCGTGAGAACCCGCCTTTAGGAGTGTGCTAGTGCTTCTGTCCTTGCGATCAAGCTGATTTTCTTAAACCTTATATGATAAAAAAAAAACCACAGTACAGTAACTTTTAGGCGCCACGACTAATACTCTATCATTAGAAGACAGGGCCTAGGGTACGGCTGTGAGTCCCTTATCATGACCGGCATAAAAAATGCATCTTACTTGTAATTGGAGGTCATATTTTGATGTATCATCAGTACGGCCCTCCAATACAAAATGAAAAATTACCATTGGTTGGCACGAAACAATGGGTGTATATTTTTTATTGTCACTACTAACTGAAATTTTATGTAGTGCGCCCGAAAACAAAAAACGATCGCGGTTTCGACTGTGACTGCGGGCAGTAGAGCGCAAAAAATATATATAACGTCAAACAAAAACTATGGGAGATCGATGTTTCACAATTATTTTTTATGGTTTCCGTTGGAAATTTCCGACGCCAGATTCATATTATTTATTGAGCGATTTCCATTACGGTATTTTTGCGGAATGAAATGCATGTCACTCCAGTAAATCACAATATTTTTTACAAAATTTTATGGATACATTCTGGCTCACATAAAAGCATATTTTTGAACTCTTGTTAAGATACCCCACACACGATCGTATACATATGTGTATATGTCATCTACACTCCAATGCAACTAACAGAGAAGGTATACATACGGGCAAGGCTATCAGGTCTTATTATTAATTCTTATTATTTATTTGTACAAATACAAAACAAAGGCCACCCTTGCAGATTCGGTGGAGGATGCGAGCATCGCAAGGTGCCAGGTTATAAGTATGCTTGTAGCCAGCTCTTGGTATCAAAATCGCCATAAATGACGACTTCGCGGATGTGAATGTCCAAATTGTCAAACCCGAAACGCCCAGTGTGACATATTCAATGGGTGAGGGTACCTTTGACCCTACGGAACTGCAAAAAAACTCAAACTGAAATGATTCTATGATTGTTGTGTGGTCAAGGTCATATTTATTGTATAAACTAAGGTCTATTGTGATCTTCTCGAACTCCCAGGTCATTCAAAAGGCCGTGGACCCCAAGGAGATTGCATCAAAACAGGTATGGGACTGTTTTAAAAGTCTCAGCTTATACCTAGCCTCACGCAAGGCTGTACATTTCAATTCGTTGCCAGGCCAGAAGGGATGGGGGTGGCAATAGGTGAACGAAAATACGTAAATATTACTACGTATTTGTTTGACCTCATTAAAAAAGTCAGTATCAACTCTGTGTCTATCTGATTGCAATTGAAGAAACTTCCCAGTGAGATTTGTTTATTTTAAAACTTTTAAGGGTTATTTGCTAATTGCAAATCAACTCCAGAATTTCAAATAATGTTTATTTTGAGACGTTGGGGCATTTTTGGACCCCCGGAAATAACGAATTTCAAGGTTGTCGTTAGCATGCGCAGTAATATAAATAGTTTGCCTACCAGACGTCTTTGACTTATTATAACAATGGTACGAATTACAAGCATGAAACAGTTAACAAACTGGGCTAAGTATGGCAAAATATGAGGCAACATTATGTGGAAAGAAGTGGTATAAGTAAGTAAATTCATATGCGAAAATGTTCCCAGTAAATGAAGCGATGGCACATTAAAACAAACTGCAATTAAGAATGCATTAGATTAATGATAAAATCCCATTTTATAGACATCGAAATGATTTTTTAAGATAAAAAGACTCGATTACAAATTTACAATTTAATATAATATAAAAAACTGCAATGTACCAGTTAAAATTATCCTTTGGTAATTTTTTGTGACAGAATAGTTTTAGTTTAGCTTGACAGTTTGTTATAATACTATAATATTGTTACAGGAGAATGCACCTTCAAGAAGACTTGGCAAGGCAGATGGTTTCAAAGCGGAGTACCAAATTATCTGCTGATAAACAGTACCTTTATAGAAACCAAAGGAGAGTGCTATGAAGAACAGGGTGATAAATACTTAGTTTATGATAGGTAAGTGTCCCTTTATCGTACACAAACAAAAATACTTGAAACTCATTACAATTAGAGTTCAAAATTTCTTCATGCTGATCAATTTTAAACAAGAACGCTTTTGTTATAGAAAATCGATGGCGGCGATATCTAATATGTAGGTACTAATTCCCAATAATTGCTATGCAAATTTGTATTAATCTTTTCATTGTTATGGAATTTTTGAATCCATGAGATCCAGTAAATATTTGAAAAGATTCTTATGAGATATTTTTGAATAGCTTCCTTGATAAAGATTTAACATAATATAGTGGAACAAATCATCTACACGTTGTTGTTGTTGTTGTTGTTCCATACAAATTAGAAAATGGGTCGATATTGTAGGACTATAGGTGCTTACAAAGATGACAATGCCGATGGGCATCCATTAGAGCGTTATTCGTTTTGATTTACCACAATACATTTTCTTTGCGTCACTGTTCAGTTGAAAAAGTTGTTCATCTTGTAAAAGCTACAAGGATCATATAAATAATTTCTACATTACGCAATTTTAGAATTATAGCATGACAAATACTTTCATTGAAGTCATTTTATGGTTGGAAAAAATAGCAAAAAAATGCCACAAGATCATACTTATTCACAGATATTTTGAATTATTGCATGACCAACAATTTCTTGGAAGTCTTATTATTACCGAGCTACGCATAACTGTCAAACTGTCATTCGTAGACAATCAATTGACTATGATATTTCATCTTATTCGTTATAATACTTCATACAACGCAACTTTTTCATCGAAAGATAGTGTGAAAAAAATGTTGCAGCATATAAGCATAAACATATTTTTCTGTTCAGTTCAGTGACACCTACTATTTAGCAGCATTTACCTCATAAAATATGTTCAGAAAAATCGAATCTAAATCTTAGGTTTTCCCAAAACAGCATCCTGCAAAAATAGTGTGTCAATTTTTGAGAACAAACAAGAAAGGTCGATTTTACACCTGCATGAATCCATCTACTTGAAGTCACCTCTATTCGTTAACTGAAATAATCAAGCTTTCCCACAAACCCATTGAAAGTGCTTAATTGTTTAACAGCTTGCTTTGTGACTAGTTAATATTGAAAAAGTCGACCACGAAAATAGCAGCAAATCGCTGCCAAACATGTTGAAAGGTTAAAAGGCGAAACCAAGCCATTTATAAAAAAGTAATGTATCCATTATGCCAATAAATGGTGAAACGATACGACATTTATCCATAAGCCAACAACCAATATTAGTGCGGGAGGCAGTAACCATTTCTATATTACCATTTTTCATGCTATTGGCCGCATGTCGGGCTCTCAAATCAAGGTACTGCCAGGGAAAATGGTAATACAATTACTCCGTACACAGAGCTGTCTATGGTGGCTCCACCTGGTGGCGTCTGCAGTCGAATGCGGTCGGAGA
Organism: Callosobruchus maculatus; assembly: GCA_951848785.1. Lineage (NCBI taxonomy): Eukaryota > Metazoa > Arthropoda > Insecta > Coleoptera > Chrysomelidae > Callosobruchus > Callosobruchus maculatus. The sequence goes on from CATOUR010000126.1 coordinate 1,732,367, forward strand.
TTAATGCTGACACAACAGATTTCCTTCGATGACAGATACGAGGCGCTCGGTACTCTCAGAAGATGGCGGTAGTGGAGCCGTCAGTTGGCGTGAGGATCCGACCGTGGCTGACGTAAAACTAACAGGCTATGATGCGTCAAAATAACGTGATCAACTGGGACCCGCCCAACTTCAAATCAAACTTTTCACATGTCGTTTGCTTATAATCCTTATAATTACAAGTGATTACACGCATATTACCTATTTTACACCTGTTTCTGTTGCCTTGTGGAGGCTGTTTTTATAGGATAAAAGTGGAAATACAAGGCTGTTATTTCTTTTACAAATAATGGCAAATGTACTGTTTTCGTTAATATCTACGTATCTGGCGTAAAAAATCCTGTTGTAACTAATGCTTTGAAATTGACAGAGATATGTGAAGAACTTATACAAAGATAGGTGATAGTGAAGTTTCTTTCATTGGAACTCTAGAGTCAACAACCAGCAAATAACAGAAGATAAGTGGGAAGTACACTGATTATCGCTTCAAGTTTGCATGTTCATTCTTCATCAACATATATATCATCTTATTTTATATAATAATGTATTTATTTACATCCCAGAAATATCAAAAAGTTGATTGGTAATCATGATAATGATAGTATTAGAGGCAGGTTAGAATATTTAAAGTGCAAACTCTGTTATTTAAAAGACCATGAGCTTTTAATAAACATACGTTTAGATGTAATGTTCAGTAACTCACAACTAAGCTTTAAAAGCAATACACAGTGTTTGACTTAAGTGAAACTGATCCTTCAAAAGCTGCAAAACGGTTCAGGCTTTTAGGATATCTAGTATTTTGTCCAAATATAGATATGCTGTAAGTTTAGCACCTGTTAATAACTGGACAGCAATGCAAATGAAAGAGCTCATTATTATTGTGATACAGGAGGTGGAAAAGCTTGGTTTTAAGGTTAGAAGTTTAATATCGGACAACAATGCTATGAACCGAAAAGCTTTTGCAATGTTTTCAGAAGCCACTATTTTACAGCCTTTTGTACCTCATCCTTATTGTGATATGAATAGAAAGTAATTTTTTATATTTTATGTGGTGCATATAATAAAATGTATCAAAAATAATTGGGTAAGTCAAAGAACTAAAAGATCATCTTTTCAGTTTCCCAAATTTGATACAAATTTAAAATGAAATAGATAGTAGCCAAGTATATATATACTACTGATTTCTAAAATTTGGAACACCTGTATGATTTAGAAAAAATACTTTAGTAAAATATGGTCACTTATTAATCGTCATACAAAACTTTATTATATCCAAGCAGTATACAGAAACAAAATGTAAAGTTAGTCTTAAATGTGTTTAATGAAAAGAATGTCGTTGCTTTGAATTGTGCTTCCAAAGATCACCCTGATTTTTGAAATGAGACCTTTTCAGCAATAATAAACACAATTAATGCATTTTTTGCTCTAATACCATATATATGTTCAATAATTATACAACAAATAATAAAATAAATAATTAGTAAATTTTGAAAATGATATTTTAGAAGGTAGGTTTAGTTAGTACCTACCGTCAATTAAGTGGCACAAATTTCTATATAAGTTTCGTTCAATTACTAGAAAGTGAAAGAAAGATACGATTCAAGAATGCTGTTTTTTTTTATGTTCAATAGACAATATTCCTCTGAAAAGCATTTTTCCAAAATATGATGAACAGCTGGTGCATGGTGTTAACATTGATCTTTGTGTCTTAGGCTCTGACTTTTCCTTGGACTCCATTCCAAAAGATAATTTAATAGATCTTGCCTATACTGGTGCTTCGAAACAAGCAATGCCTAATTTGTACTGAATGGCTCCTTTTAAATAGTGACATTGATTTTGAAATTTTGAAGTAGGTACCTCGTGATTTAACTTTAGAACTATTGCATGGCACATAATGCAATTTTTTGTAATAATCCAGAATTGTTACACAAATTTTTGACCCGCTCAAATCAGCTGTCGAGGCTGCATAAGCTTTGCCTAATAATATATTATGTCCAATATTATTTTTGAAAAATGTGACTGTGGTGATTTATTTGAAACAAAAATAATTCAAATTAGTGTAACTGCTTGTAAAATAATGTTAAATAATTTTGTCAAAAGGTAAAAATGACTTGGCAGCGGAAAAAAGTCTAAAGACGATCAAGCTAGAAAAATTAAAAAACTTAAACCTTGCTAGCACATGGTCTTGTTCATTTTGCTTATTCATTGTGTCATCCACGTGTCATCTGTTTGGATAAGAGTTGCTTAAAGTTGAAATTTCAATACAGAATGGTTCCAAGTCTGAACTGAGAACTGGAGCGGGAGTAGAGAGTACCAATCCAAGAGTTGAAATCCCAGTGACTTTGTAGGTTAATTTTGGAATAAGATGTTATCAGCTTCTGTCACATCCGGAAAAAAAGTCCGGAAAAAATAGGAAAACTGGCACAAAACAAAAATAGATGCTCCTCAGAAAAAAAGAATAGCAAAAAAAGCAAATACGCTGAAGTATCCGGAAAAGCGTCTTACGCTTTTCGATTGCGGTAATATTTTTTACGTGACACTAATTAAAAAAGGTTTCAATAACGAAAAATATTAATTATGTAGTATTCTTTTTGATATCATAGAGGATTGTCCAACTTATCTGAAAAAATATAACAGCGTAAATATGTCATCAAAAGAATAAAAAGTTAATATGATCACATTTCAGATATACTTTTGTATATCCCAAGCAAATAGGGGATTTGAAAATTAATTTTTATTTAATATGTTCTCAAGGTTGAAGGTACGATTCAAATTAGAGTTCATTTGAATAATAGGATAAATTTAAACCTATTCTAGGATCAAAAGAAGAGAATAAACTTATTGTCATTTTCAAGTGAATTGAATATCTTTTTTGTGATAATTTAAATTTTTTTATAAAAGGTCGACGATGCACAAAAACATTTTAATTGTTTGTTCCTTCAACTGTTCAAGCGACATTGAATAAAAACAATTTTTGAAACACCCTTTTGGTGTAGATCCCTTAGTGTATTATAAATGTATGTAGTATTTGGTCAACCTTTAATTTCCAAGCCGTAGGTAAGAAGAGTTTGTAATCGCGAAAATGTTCAACTAGGATGTTTTGTTGGGGCATTTTATTACGTCTACATAACACCATGTCACATTTCCCTCGCTCTGTCTATCAATCTTTCAGCGTTTTGGTTATCACGTGATATAAAATTTTCGAAAATTTCATCATCATCATCGTCACAATGTCTTAACAGACATGTTGTGAACTCGTAAAATGCATTAAGTCGGAGCTAGAGTATTGCCGACACGAATATTATCAATAGTTTTGAGCACTGTAGCTCGCCATCGTTCGCGATTTGTTGTCAGTTTAGTGGCGCTCTTGATACTCTTATCTAGCAACTGTTTCGTCGTACCCACCCAGCGTGCAGGGGAACGGCCACGGCGCCGCCCACTCGGGGCGTGACCCTGAACTGCAAGTTTCTCCATATTATCGCTTCTGTGAATATGTTCGAAGAATGTAAGCATTCTCATCGACAAAATGGAGGATAGTTTCTTTGGATTACCGAGCTCATCCAATATGGAAACATTAGTTCGATGGGCGGTATAAGGAATTCTCAGCATTCTCCTCCACGTCCACTTTTCAAAAGCATCTATGCGAGCTTGATCTGCCGTCTTAACAGTCCAAGTTTCCGAGGCATACAAAAATATGGAGAACACACGACACTGAACCAGTGACATTTTGGTAGCTTTAGTGATGTTATGGTCACGCCATATTTTAGTAAGCTTTGTCATGGCCACACGTGCCTGTTGAATGCGCCGTCGAATCTCATTTTCACAGCTACCCGAATTATCGATCAAAGAACCGAGGTATATAAAACTTTGAACTACTTTGACTTTATTTCTCGATAATTATCACGCTCTCTATCTACGATCATAACCTTGGTCTTATTGTAGTTAATACCAAGACCATACTCTGCACCACGTTGTTCTAAGATGTTTAATAGAGCTACTAATTCTTCCTGAGAAGCTGCAATAAGGGTTGTGTATCGTCAGCAAATCTTAAGTTGGATATTTTGCTTCCGCCAATAGTTACACCGCCATTCCAGTTGTCTAATACCTGTCTCATCACAAATTCAGAGTAAATGTTAATTTAGCACATTTCAATTTCGTACGTTAATTGAATGTTCAATGCCAAATCTTGGAATTATCGCTATGTTCACATTTTCTGAGATCTCACTTAAATTCAGTCTTTACGGGAGTCTTTACATATTTGAAACACCTCTACATCAGTAGGTACTGGTAACAGGTTTAATTTTCACATTTTTTTTTATTTTTGCAGGTCCGAAGACTGTTATAGGTGTATGGTGATACATCCTAAACATCCTAGTGTGCTGCAGTATAAAGAAAGTGAGTATGAGACTTTGGATTTTTAAATTTCTTGAATGAAAAATGAAAATATATATAAGGTGCATACTGGAAGCTCAAGCTAATTATAATCATCTGGATAATCATCAATATATTTTTCTCACTTAACTTTCGGAAGCCTTGGTTGTGGATTTATGGATTTTCAGTAATTTTTAGGAAGAACATTCCTTTTCGTTTTTCATATTTCAAAGTAAATATGTACACACTTGTGTTGCATATATTATTGTAATCGCGAAAAGTTTCGATTGGTGTGGTGATGGGTGTTTTATAATATCTACATAACGAAAATACATGTCATTTATTTCCGTCGGTCTGCGTCAGTCTGTCTGACAATCGTCTGTCTGTCGGTTTGTGTGTCTGTTGGCGTTTTGCTAGCCTCGTAATCTCAGAACAGCTGCATGGATTGTGATAACATTTTGGTAGCGATATGCTGTGGGGTTATAGTAGGTACTGCTGCTATAATTTTGGAAAACGGTGTATGAACGGCGATGTAACTAGCAAAAAGCAAAAATAATAAAATTCTTCTCAAACTTCGTTTTCCGGCATCTTAGTGCTTGCTGATCATTTTCTACTTTTTTGGGTGGGTGTGAAACTGAGGTCAGTCAGGGTATCAGTGTTTTATGAACATTGAGATCCAGTGGTATAATCGAACCGTATTTCATTGACTATGCGGAATGTTACTATGTTAACACAATTTTTTGTGCCTCAATTGCAGTTAACATGTAAACAGCAGTACGGTTTTATGACCAGAATTGGCCGCTACGTTCGTGGGTTTTAACAGCTTCGGACTATGTGTAACCACACCACCATGTGAGTTCGTTATATGCGTTGGATTGAGAGCCAAAGATTCAAGCATATTTGAACCTGTTGCTTATGTGTTATGCTAAAAAACTATCGGACACATACATGAATCATATTTTAGGAACAGGCACGTATTTAGAGGGGGGCAGAGGGTCCGGACCCCCCCCCCCCCCCCGAAACATTATATAATGCCGTCTATAAAATGGAATCCACAAATTTTTGCACCCCCCCCTCTACGAGAGCAATTTTAAGGTGGCAATCTCATCTGGACCCCCCCGAAAGGGACACCCATAATCTGGACCCCCCCCCCAAAAAAACCAAATCCTGGATACGTGCCTGCTTAGGAATAACGCCTATCATAAAGGATCATCGTGGCAACGTGGACAGGAAATTCCAAATTAGTTTAGTCTGATCTGAGTCTTCAGGAAATTTTTGAAAGCGACCAATTTTTCTTTGTTCAGATTCCCTTTATTTAGATTATATCCATACTGGAGCAACGGTTTGATGATAAAAATTTTCCTGCTTTTGGTTTGACGTCACTACATCCCAGTATAGTGCTTGAATATATCACTGATTGATACAGAAATCACAAATTTTCTGCCAATGCCACTATTTGGAAGCTTTCAATAATGACGCCAAACACGATTGTGGTAGAACAAGGTACTCTATGGTAGAACAAGGGTGTGGCAAGAGAAAACCTTAGGGAACTAGACCTTAAGGGAGGCAGACATATTCTTTCTTGCAACAAGAAATGCAATATGTCACGGTCTTGCACAACAAGAAGAGATCTTTCTCTACACTTTTCCGTGTACACAGAATGATGGTACAGAAAAATGCCATTAGTATCCAGACTTATTTAAATTAAAAAAAAGCGTCAAAAATGTTCTTCATGGGGAGGTTACCCCCCAAAATCTCCCCTCCCCTTTTCCACGCCCTAGATGTTATTAATACCCATGACTGTCTCCCCCCCCCCCCCCCAAATGAAAACCTCACGACGCCTTTGGCAAGGGCTTATGACAACATTGCTTTTGCTCAGCTTGCATTCCTTTGCATCTACCAATTGTGATAACCAGGTATAGTCATTTACTAATGGATGTAGTTACGATAGTATATTTGTCTATTAATCATTATGAAATTAATGGGCTTTCAAAAAATGACGTCTACTACTCCGTTAGACTGAAAATTCTATTTACTCGTGGATTTCTTACATATTCAAGTGGGGAATCTCCCACGCGAATCGAATTTTGATTTTGACTCCGTTATATCAAGAATAAATCAAACTATTAGTTTACCTTTTGCCCTCCGTCCATCTATAATTACTATAATTCATTTGTTCATTCGTATTTTCTAAATATTGTCTTCTTCTTTCCAGCATACTGTGAGGCAAAATCCTCCCTAGCAGACATCTGTCAGATGATAACGGGGGACGCCCCCTTGTACAGCTTGTTTCGGAAATTTCCCGAAGCTAAGCCAGTAGCTTGTCCGTTCAAGAGCGCCCCCTTCACCTTCAGCTACAACCGAATGACCGGGGACTGCAGTAACCCGCCCAGCAAAGCTGAAAGTTGTACTGACGACAGCAGATTGGTGCTCAAATATCAAGCCTGTCCTGACGTACCTGCCACTGAAAGTAATGGTGAGTGCTGTAGCGATATCTTATCTTCAACAATGGATAACTACTTTAGATACCTCGGATATGAATTATACGCCCGATTCAGACATAGGTTTGGCGTATGCGTGTATGTCAAATCTGGGTTTCTTGTTATCGAGAGGAAGAGCTTGAACTGAAAGGATTGACATCATATGGCTTAAAATAACCTTCCAAATTCATATGCTGTATCTATAGGCCACCAAGTAGTAACAACTGCAAAGACTCCGAGAAGCTTTCAGCCACTGTGGACGCGCTGTAATCAGGTCAGCTAAATTCAGAGATAGTCTTTCTGGGTGACTTCAACGTTCACAACTCATACTGGCTAAGGGCCGGTTTCTCAATGTCCAGTCAAATATTCATCTGGAAACTTCCAGACCGTTAACCATTAACTAACAGTTATCTGTTAGATAAATTGTATAAACAATGGAAGGTTAAACTTAGGAAATCACGTAAATCTTATCTGGCAGTTAATATCCATACAAACGCTAACTGGCAGCTACCTATCTGACACTTTTAACTGGAAGTTAACTGTTATGTGTCAGATAAATTGTTTAAACAATTGAAGGTGAAACTTACGAATTCACGTAAATCTTATCTGACAGTATCAGAAACGCTGACAGCTACCTATCTGACACTTTTAACTGGACATTGAAAAACCGACCCTAAAACACTCAAATAAAACGGACGACGAGCGACATGAAGTTGAAGCCTTCGCTATTAGCTGCGGCTTGGAGCAGAAGAACCAACAAGGATTCCCAGCCGCCACGGAGATTTTGTTAGTCTGCTGGACCTATGTCTTACAACTACGAACTACCCCAACAATTTACACAGTGAAAGTAACCGCTCCACTAGGATCGTCTGACCATGACACTGTTTTAACGCTATGCAGGATGCATTCTACAGATCTCCACTATACAATTCTCCAGATCTCCTCGCCGGGTCTGGCATTACGGATCAGCAATGTGGGCCGACCTGAGAGACTACTTCCAGTCCTTTTCCTGGAACGATGTCTCCTTCAAGTCACGAGACCCATCAGCTTGCACCCGTGAAAGAACCGAGGTATTAATATCCGGCATGGAAGCCTATATTCCACTTGTCGTCAAGCTTCCTTCTAAAAACCAACAACACCAAGAATGGAGGAAATATTCAAATGCCGAGAACCACCGCAGTTTTATCGACGCCAGAAATCACTGTAAAGGCGTGATTGACAACAGCAAGAAGGAACACAGGGAAAAAATTAGTTCGTCCAGAACATTCTGATCTGTAGCTAAGGCTGTTAGTCAGAACTTTTCCTATTCGTCAACACCACTCTTGACCAGATAGGACAAGTCCATCGCTTTTACTCCTAAAGAAACAGCAGATATCTTAGAAAGGCGTTTCGCAGCCAATTCTACCGTTGAAATGAAATTTTGGTACAGTATTACTTCCGTGGCGAGAATGGGAAACGCGTATGGTTTTTAGAAATCGTGTCAGCCATAATAAAAAACTACAAATTTTGAAAACAGCTCAAACTTCGTTTTTAGGCGTATTGGGGGTTCCTGATCGTTTTCCACATTTTTTAGAGTGGAGTATAATCAGTCATTTTGGGTGGGAGCTGCAAATGTGAAAGACTTGTTGTATTCGTGGTGGGATTTTCGTTGCCCTGTAAAGAAACGACATAATATACTTTTCAGCTTTATCCGAATGCTACCCTACCTTGCACAAAACATAATTTTTAAAATGATATTGTTGTAGATAATTCTGTAATCATCATTAAACTGATAGCAATGAAATTTCTAAACCGTACCGTGAGCCGTCGGAGAGATCGACGAAGTCTATGGTTTTTTGAAAATTGAGTTAGTGGCGGTGAAACTACATTAAAAAAGAAACATCCCGACGACTATTCTTACTGTAGTATTGATATGCTCTATTTTTATTATAGTGGAAGAATTGGTGTGTCTAGCTACGTGGAAAGAAGGCAGTACTAGATACCTTATAGGGAAAATCCAACAAGGTAATAGGAGGAGTGCTTCAGATGAGGACCAATACAGATGTTTTATCTACCAGCGAAGCACTGAAAATGGAAAGACCATCTACAATGTAGCACAATCAGGAGATGCCACTTGTACGGGTTTAGACGCAACCGCTTTTGAAGGAAGCAGAACTATGAAACTAGTCACAGGTAAATTTATTAATAAAATTTAGAGGGCTAATTAAATTTAAAATAACGGATCTTCAATCAAAATTCTTTCAAATCAATGATTATAAATAAGTTTTGGAAACAGTCCGATGAAGAGTGAGGCTGAGGAAGTGAGGAGGGAATTTTCAGTGGATATCAATTTCAGACCCATCCAAATGGAATACTGGACTTTATCAATTATCTGACCATTTTTAGAATGGCAAATAAAATTTCTTGTCAAAATAAAAGGCCAGTTCACTGGCCAATTTTTTTAGAAGAATTTTAACAGTCACCAACATCGTAGGCGGTTTTTTGTTGGCTGATCCCGAATATAAAAAATAAAAAATAATTGGAAAATAATTTTCAGTAGTATTGTATTAAGAAAATATACCGTGGAGAATTTGTTACTCCAAACTTTTTGGGGAGCCATTTGACTCCATTTTTAAAATGTTTTTTTAAGTTATCCATAATGTTCACTATCTTTGGTACAGAAACATATAGTGTATTGTATATTGTATGTATCTTAAAGGAATCATTATACATATATTTTTGAGCTACAGACACTTATTCAAACTAGGAGTCTGCAGTTTTCGGCATAGTGGCCTAAATAACGATAATTACATATCACTTTCATATGTACTACAATTTGTATTAGAAAATGCAGGCTACTCCCATTCTAGTTGGAAGTTGAAGTACTTTAATAGTGATATCGTATTACACGTTCATTTAACGATGCCTATAAAATAGAAGCCCATTAAAAGAGTATTGCTGCTGTATATTGAGTTCAAGCATTAATTATTATATTTATTTTATATTTTTCATCTTTCAGTTGATGATCAACACAAGAGATGCAAGTTCCCAGTGTGGATCACTGATCATCATACTTGGCTGAGTCTAGACCATCACAAAACATACAGATTTTCACAAAGAAATGCCACTTTGAAGATTTTGGATGATGAACCTCCGAAACAGGGTGCAAAGGTGCAACCACAGCCACAGCAGCAAAGTTATATCCAACAGGTGAGGACTATTTTTTGTATGAACGTTAAAACTCTGCTTTTCAATCAAGATGAAAATTCAATTATTATTTTTTGGCATTTGTTCATTGAATGTTCGTCAGCAAACATTTTATGCTAGCACTGAACAGTGAAAAGGTTCAATTACGAGATGAGCAATTCTCTATTGAAGGTATAATGAAACAGATATCTACATATAATGTTTTAGTAAGGAATTTGAATTTCAATGCAAATTATTCCCTTTAAGACCAAAACGCATGTATTAAAGCATGCATTAAAGTATCGGCTGTGACGCAGTACACATTGTTAAAATAACTACACTATAATTTTGATAACACAGTTATTATACAGAGTTTTATAGAATTTTGAAAACAGTTCATTTTATAGGCAAAATACTCGAGGTATCAAAGAGAATTTTAGCAGCCTTTAGTAACCTAAATGGTTGAATTTACGTACATTAATGTTGAATACAGTTTTTGCTTAAGATTCAAAGCAATACACATTACCCAATAACGTACCAGGCAATCGAAAAATGCACTTTTGTGTGCCACCGGTATATGACCAACCTTGAAAAATATTGTTTTTGTCTGGTTAGTAGGCACTTAAGGACCTTAAAACATTTGTTCTAACATTTCTTGAAACTTTGCATAACTTACATGATAATCGACCGTATATAAACTACCGCTATAATGAAATCAAAGCAATTAATTTTTGATGGGTTTTAGTGATATGTAGCTGATATATATTCTTTATTTTCCATAGCCATTTGCCTTCGAAGAATTTGGCTTCGAATCGCAAGACCAACGAAGACAAAACTCTGAAATGCGAGTGGTGTGCCATGGAATTTTACAGCAGCAGGATAACAAAAAGGTGCAGATTGTCGCACATGTGACAGCAGGATGGTGAGTTAATATATTTATTAATGCCACATTTCAAATACTTCTACTGCTTTTATGATTATATTTTATTCACTTACAGTAACAGCGGTTATGTCTGCATGGTTTTCTATAAAAGGGATTCCAACGTCATAGAAATTCAGCAAACAGAAGAATACGTGGAAAATTCGGACGAAGCATGTACCCACTTCAATCCACATACTCTACCATACACCACATTGATAAGTAAGTACAGAAACGTCAATTTTCATGGAAAAATTACAAATTTAGACCAGCCAAATTCAAAACTAATAATCTAAAGTCGTGCATTATTGGATTATTTTTAGGAAATTTTCATTTCATTTATGATGTAAAAAGTTATCAAACGAAATCGGATCAGAGCATGTCTTTATTAATCTTATTTGAGCATTTAGTAAATACAATATTTGTTAGAATAGATTTTACATAAACGCCATCCCAAATATTTGAAATAGCAGATGTTCGTATAGACAAAATGGCAAGATATAATACAGGGTGGGGCATATTAATCAAGTGTTTTTAAAATAATCATAAAATTATTAGTTTTTACGCTAAAAAAATATTGGTAGTAGAACATAGCTGATAATATACCATTTTGAAATATCAAAAATTACATCTGGCATATGATGCAGCCGTTCACGAAAATTCCACTCCACTGTTTCCAGCATGTCTCTGTTGATTTTTGAGAGATTTCATGGCGAATCGCTTCCTTCCCTGCGTCTATCGTACGGGGCTTGGCCTTTTAAACACGTGACTTGAGTTACCCCCATAGAAAAAAATCACAAATTGATAAGTCGGGCGACCGAGGAGGTCATAAAATGCCACCAAACCCCGAAATTAACCGATTTGGAAACAGGTGGCGAAGAACAGCCATGGATGCTCAGGCGGTGTGTGCCGTGGCTCCATCTTGCTGGAACCACAAATCTTTGATATCCACACCTCTTCTCTGCAATTCAGGTATGAAAAAGGTATCCACCATATGAATGTAACGTTCAGATGTTACTGTAGTGGTGACCCCACTTTCTCCAAAAAAATATGAGCCAATGATGCCACGCGTTGTTCTAGCGTCTACCGCTCCATGATGGCAAGTGGCATGGTTTGAGTCAAGGAATGGATTCTAATAAACCGCGCGCTCCTCCCTTTTCTAATATATGAGTACTACTCAAACCAAAAACACTTGGTTTTTATGCCCCACCCTATATAATACTTTTATTTGTAAACCCACCTTAAACAAAGTGTGTATGATTTCTTTAACAATACGTGTGTGACAACAAAGTATCATTCTAAAATGTTTAATATTTTGGTGGTTGTAAATTTCGAAAATAGTTTTGTCCTGCAGCTGCGTGTGCCTTTTTTATTACAAAGTCTTAATAATTTTAAGACACTACACACTAATGTGTGTGGTATTTTGTAAATCAGTGGTTTTAAATCTATACTGATCCTGTTGAAAAACCAATACACATTACAAAAATCTACACATTCATTTCACCATAAATAGGATATCAAGAATTCTTGTACACTCGCTGCACCGTGAAATGGTTGTCATAGCTATAGTTTGTTGTCTACAGATCATTTTACTACTTTATATAAAAAACTTCAGTAGAGGAAGTATGAGGATACCAGTTTGAATCATATTGTGGAATAATTCATGCGAAAAATAATAGTTATAATATACTTGCCAATCATTTGCACTAAAATGTCAGTTTTGATAATAATACCAGAAAATTAAAGACAAAAATATGTACTCATATACTGTACGGCGGCTTTCCATTAGAACGAATAAATTACTCAATCCATCTAACTTATTTTTTGCTTCCAGCAACCACCTTGCATGCGAAGAAATGTCCCCATCTAGGAAAATATTCTGTAGCAAATCCGTCGAATAATAGTGAAAAAAGGAAGAGGAGACAGCAACCAGAAGATATGAAGTCATCCAATAAGGCAGAACCAGAATGCCTATCACAGGACTATGAAGCTTTATCTGTAGGGTGTAATGGCAAACATGAAATGGAGTTCAAGTCTACTTGTTCACAAAATTCGGTCAATGGTAAGTAGGATAAAAACATCAATTATACGTGCTACTAATTTTTTAAGTGACTTAGAGCTTTTTTTCTGGCCAAGAAACCTTCTTTGGACTGTAAAAGGCTAACCTCGCTGTTAAAAATGAGAAATAATTTCGTTATAGAAAATACTTATTAAATTAAAATGTAAAAACGCAGGCTATAGAGGAAATGTAAAGCTAGCATATATCTTTTTTTATCAGTTGGATGTTGTTGCTTAGCATACTTCATTTTGTAAACTAAGAAGAAACTAGAATGGCACTACATATCCACCGTTTGATTAAATTTAATTTTTGCTTAAAATAGTCTCAATGGTATCTTTGTTACATGGAATATTTTGATATTGAATTATTGGAACCTAAAAACGCATCTTTTTCAATGGAACCATATCTCATTAACAAGGGACTTGATTTTACAGCATATTCCTGTCATGGCAGCTGGGAAGAGAATGGTGTTTCGTACGTCATCGCAACCCCAGTATCACGAAAATCTACAGACTCTTTGAGGTACTGCTTCATCTATACATTAGCCAATCAAGTAAACCCAGCAGTAATAGAAGGCAGCATGGGTAAAAGTTCCGGTCCACCTATTTTACGGCTGTCTAGAGTATCAGAAAGCTGCCACAGGACAGTAGTACCTGGGGTTACTGGAAATTGGGCCTTCAATTTTACCAGCAATGGTAAGCATTACGCATTCGGATAAAAACTACTCTTATTTGTGACAAAATACACTCCAGTAAGTAACTTCACATTCGCTTCGCTATTTTTGTTCTGTTTTATCTTCCTTTTTAAATGAAGAGCAGAGTTTGTTTTTCGACCTGAATTTTTCTCAATTTTCTGTAAACTTTCATTCACTTGTAATTTCTTAGCCTCCATGGCGACTTATTTAGATGATGTCCGTCTGTTTGTCGCCCTTTTTCTCAGTAGCGTGCCAAGATCTTCGGGGGCCCTCCCGCAATTTTTTTCACGGGGCCCCCCTAATCATTTTATAGATGGAAAAGATTTGGTGTGACCTCAACATTATATTTTATTTTTTTTTGATTTCGGGTTTTTGAAGAATAAGAATTCATAGAAAAATATGGTGAGACCTCAACATTATATTTTTTTTGATTTCGGGTTTTTGAAGAATAAGGATCAGGAATAAGACCTTAGGTATAATAAAATACATCGATTATTCACATTAACCTAATAAACTCTATCTAAATTATATGGCCACTGTGAGTTTTAGGTTTAGAAAGCTAAATAATTTGAGATATAACTTTGTTCAATAAACATTTCTAACATACAACACTAAACTATAACAAACAAAAATAAACAAATAAAATAACTAAAAATTTTATTATTATGATTTGACTTGCATTTCATGTGAAGAAGAATACTATTTTTTTGTATGCAAACCAACAAATACATCAACTATTTGGTCTTAGTCTATGCCTTCCGCCCGTTCATTTTCTATAGGAATTATTGTCTAAGAATTTAGTTTTGAAAATGAGCTTGCTTGAGCCGATGTAACAGGCAGTACTAGAAACAACTGAAATGCGGTGCAAATCTCAGGTACACTACTAATCAACAATTAATATAATATAATCGGAAAATTACTTAAAACTGTTAAGATTTTTCAGGCAAATATAGAAGATTTTTTATCTGAATTAGTTCCGACGCAAGATTTCGTGTGAGATCGTCTGGATATTTTTCAACTAGTTCTTTTACTTTATTAATAATTTCCACTTCTTGCACCTTAATAAGTGTTTTGGGGTTTAAAATGTCGAATTTATCTTAGGGTCTTCAATTGGTTCATCAACCACCATATCATTAAAAAACTAGCACGAAATCTTTTTTCTGTAAATTGTGGCTCAGTCCTCCATTCTTTTGCCATTCTTACTGAAGTTTCGAAGATATTTTCAAAATTATTTTTTAGAATCCCTAAGTGATCTGAAACATACGCAACAACATCTGTGGCTAGTCCAATATCTATATCATTTTTTGTAAAAGTTTTGAAAGGAAATTGACGTTTTCAAGCATTTGTCCTTGAAATGTTAATAAAAATATAAATTCAAAATTTTCTATTTTATTCTGTAAGATCTTTGCCTTATCCGTGTCAGATTTTTTCTTTGCTATTTTGGTTTTTTGGTTCGCCAAACATTTAACGACGACTATATACCTAGTTACTTTTTAATGAAATTTTCGATTCGACCCTAGATGACCATCTGGAGGGGTGGATCCCACAGCTTTACTGATTTTTATTTCAGTGTTTAAGGCTTGCCAACGAGGCAGGCTTTCGCTAAAAAAAAACATAGTGGCTGAATGGTGTGAATGGAGAACCCCGGGATGCCCGGGGCCCCCCCACACCGCGGGCCCTGCGGGCCCTTTCGGCACGCCACTGCTTTTTCTAGTCGCGTAATCTCAGTAACTTGTTCACCGATTCTGATGAAAGTTGTGCTATGATATGCTATGGGGTCGTAGTAGATGATTCTGTTGTTATATTTTGGATAATCGGTACAGTTTCGTCCGATAATTACTAAGCAGTAAAAATTCTCAGAACTTTTCCAAACTTTCCAGAGGGGGTGAAATTGAGCTGTGTATAGTTCTTTTTTATTAGCTATTTTTGTATCATGAACTCTTATTTTGTTTTTTGGACGTTTCGTACTTCAGTGTATTTACCATATATTAAAGTTAGTACCTATTACAGTTGCACTTGCTCTGAAAGCACTTTTTTGTGACTGAATCACAGTCATATCTTTTCCTATAGCTGTTTCTTTTTAATTCTAAAATATCAGATAGCATAGCAGAATTAAACTGAATATTAGAGTACAAAGCAATTTGGACTACGATCGTAGGTCACGCGACCGAAGACATGTCTTATAATCTGGATGATGTTCATTTAAAAGGAACCATCCACCATTTGACAGTTGGGGTTTTGAATTAAAAAAAAATCATATTTGGAATGGAAAGATCCTATGAAGTTTTGTAACAAACCTATCTTTGTTTCCTATTTTTCGAAATAATTCAAAAGTTATATCAAAATAAAAATATGTTTTTGAATCCAGTACCGAAGACACGTTGACAGCTCCTGAACCCGTGTGACGTCATGATTGTGGTCACGATGCATTTCTTTCACCAGCGACGTCCTACTCCGATAGTAGATTCTAGATTCCCAGCCAATTGAAAAAATAGTTACTTGTAAATAGTGTATATTTTGTTGCAACATAGACGATGAATGAAGTTCGCAGCTAGAGACGAAGTCTACGAACGAAATAAATATATTTTTGAATGTTTCATATAAGATTGTAAATTCCGGTAATAAAATACCTAGTCAAATATGTTTCAATGAAGCAGTCTCTTCCGCAACGCCATGATGACGCAGTGTTTTAGAGCGTTAGCCGGCCAATCTGTGTTCGAGCGGGTGTTGGTTCGAAACCCAGGCCTTGCAACACTTTTTTTATTCTCTTTGGATCAAAAGATCTATTGATGCGTTTTGCACATGTTACAGACTTTTTTTCTACGATCGACGTAAATGTTTTTCAAAAAAATGTTATTAGACGTTTTACTTGCACTACATAGTGCAAAAACTAAGTACCGGCTTCAGGAGAGAATTCAAAAAATCAGTGGAAATGAAGTTTCTCCGTCAATATCAATAGCCAATTGCTCGGATTGCGATATCAAAATTTAATCAAAAAAAAATATATTTGTTCCTAATTTTTGTTGTACTTGTAAAATCTCTAATGAAATGGGATTCAAAAACACACTCTAAAACACTGCGCAATTACGGCATTGCGGAAGGGGTTGCTTCAACGAAACATATTTGATTGGGTGCTTTGTGACTGGGATTTGTAATCTAATTTCAAACATTTAAAAAAATATTTATTTTGATCGTAGACTTCGTCTCGAACTGCAAACTTCATTCATCGTTTATGTTGCAACAAATATACACTAGTTGCAAGTAACTATTTTCATGACTGACTGGGAATCTAGAATCTACTATCGTTGTAGGACGTCATTGGTGAAATGAATGCATCGTGACCACAATCCTGACGTCACATGGGTTCGGGAGCTATCGGCCGTGTCTTCAGTATCTACTGGACTTGAAAACCCATTATTTTTATTTTGATATAGCTTTTGGATTATTGCGATAAAAAACAAAACAAAAATAGTTTTGTTATGAAACTTACATAAATGATCTTTCCATTTATGACAAAAAAAAGTTATTCAAAACCCCAGTTCTGAGATATAATGCTTTGAGTTCTGTGAACTCACAGAATCACGTTAAAACATGTTTTCTGCGCCGGTAAATCATCAATTGTTTGACACGTCACTGGCCTGTTCTGCCAAACGCGCACACTTGCAGAAATTCGACTGCTTCATAAAACCATTGATTAAAGTATTAAAGTAATACTTTAATCAATGATAAAAATGTTTTGTAATCGAGACTTTTTTTACAGGCACCTGTGCCGAGAACGACTCCACGAGCTCCAGCCAGTTGTTAATCCCGACTGTGCTGTTAGTTCTTCTTTCTGCAGGCACGGTCTTAGTCCTTAGATGATGAAGAAAGGCTGCTACGTTGCATACTCTCACCGAATACTGAACTTCAACGTAACGTTTCTAAAACGTAGCTGAAAGACGCAAGTATTTACACCTACCTAATGTGAAAAATAGACATTCATCATGAGCAGGTTTTAGTTGGTCGTGTGTGGAAATATCCTAAGCACCAAGTGCGGGTAATGTTGTTATTTAGTCATTATTTTTCGGGATGTTCCGATGGCCTAGTGTGATGCAGTCATAGTCGTAAATTGAGGTAAAACTCTAATTTTCATTCACAGAAACAAAGGGTTTTTTATGACCTTTGTTTTGAGGCAGATGCATTCCATAACGAAAAAAAATTGAATACTTGTTTTGGTTTCATATTGTTTTAAGGGATGCATTCATTTTGTTAGGTTACGAATATATGCCGGTAAACTAAGATAAAATGTGTTTGTCCTAAGGAAACCGAATCAATTATTAAATGTATCTGTGTTTTTAATGTAATATGTCTTTTAAATTGCTTCGACAGAAGCTTCAAAGTCAATAACATGTCTTTCGCCAACACATAAGCTTTTCATAATAAAAACTAATATTTTTTATAGATAAAGTTGAAACATGGTCAGTATGATATGTTGTTTCGTAACTAAAAATTTGCTCCAAATCTTTAGCACATGAATAAACAAAAATAAACTGTAGGGTGATACTTATTTTTGCAAGGTTGTATACGTAATTAATTTAATCAGCAGAGGCACTAATAAATTCTAATTAGATAAGGTAGTCATACTAAATGGCCTCCGTATCTGGTTTTGCTTGTATATGTCCCTAATCAGTTCAATCAGATAGCCACTATTTTGCTGGTAATTTCTGCAGTTATTCAACAACTTTTTTTCACTATGGTATTTTCATTTGTACAGGGAGTTCCAAAGTATACTGCGGATCGGATATCCAGAAACAGAACCTATTTATTCTATGCGGTTTTTTGTAGTTTTTCTGTTACGTTTTTGTTTTGTTTTTGTATGCAGTGTCTATCTTTAACATTACTCTTAGAGTTTCATGTCTGTTTTTTCTAAAATAAACGAATAGTAGTCCGGGATCCCAGGCCCATTTTCACTACTTACTACTAACAAGCTAATTTTGCGTGAATAGCTTCATTTTGATGAGACGCCCAACTTTTTTCTTTACCAAAATTCTCGATTGTGGTAGCTAACAGGGGTAGCAGGGATAAAGTATGTCAATTTGACGAGTGTCAAAAATTAATTACTAACAGTTAGTTTTTCAACTAACTCTTAAGAATGTGATCAACCTTATTAGAAAAAATGTTTGTCCTACAAAATCTATGGTTTGATCACATTGTCCCCCTCCATCCAACATGTACCAATAACAAGGTCATACAAATTTATTACTAACAGCCCGATTTTTTCACTATTGCTTCGTTAATATTTATACAATTCGACAGCAACATTGTCCTACAAATCACGTGGTATGTTAACCCGGTCCTACGACCAGAAGTTGTTAATACCACAAGACCATTTTTTTCATTACTAACTGTAGGACAAAATATCACATAATAGGTTACTGTGTTCTCTGACCAAACGAAATAATGTCCTACAAGAAAACAGGTATGTATCATTAGTCCGACAAGAATTGTAATTTTTCTACTTGTATTATAAAATGTAATCTTTGCCGAAACCTATAATAAATAACTACTACTACCAAGCTAATTTTACGTGAGTAGCTTCCTTTAGATGAGACGCCCAACTTTTTCCTTTACCAAAATTCTAGATTGTGGAAGCTAACAGGGGTAGCAGGGATAAAATATGTCAATTTGACGATCTTCAAAAATTAATTACTAACTGTTAGTTTTTTAATTAAATTTTAAGAATGTAATCAACTTTATTAGAAAAATATTTGTCCTACAAAATCTATGGTTTGATCACATTGTGCCCCTCCATCCAACATGTATCAATAACAAGGTCATACAAATTTATTACTAACAGCCTGATTTGTTCACTATTGCTTCGTTGATATTTATAAGATTTGACAGCGACACTGTCCTATAAATCACGTGGTTTGTTATCCCGGTCCTACGCTCAGAAGTTGTCAATACCACATTTTTTCATTACTAACTATAACACAAAATATCACATAATAGGTTAACTGCATTCTCTGTCCAAAGGAAATAATGTGATTTGAACTGTTCCTCGAGCCTATTAGTTTCTAAGAAAAAACTTCCTTAAGGAATTTTACTATATGGATGACTTCCTGCGATAATAATTTCAACTTGTTTATTATATATGCATATTGTATGTTATTTGGGGTATATATATGTTATATTAAATGTATTGATTATACTGTAAATTGTGTATACTATGTTTGCTTCATGTCTGACCTTTTACACAATGTTCTATGTACATTCTTCCAGAAATAAACGCATCTACCTATCTAAATAGTGCTGCTCTGCTTACATGTTGGAAAAAAAAACTGCTCAAGCAAATCTTTGCATGGACATCCTTATGGTCAACACCAACTTGGAATACATGATACACAATGCTCTGCAGTTCGTAATAAGGATCATTTCAGAGCGTATAACCCGGATAACATACCAATCAATTTGTGGGACAATGTGGCTGTTAAATTATTTAAGTATTAATTAAGCTACCGTGAAATATAAGTTAGTAGTCATTTTTTATGACCTCCTGATTGATACGTGCTGAATTTTGTTAAGACAAATATTTGTTTTATAATGTTGATTACTTCCTTAAGATTTGATTAAAAGGACCCACCGTTAATAATTTATTTTTGAGACTCGTTAAATAGACATACTTTATCCCTGCTACCCCTGTCAGCTACCACAAACGAGAATTTTCGTATAGAAAGTTGTTAGACGTCTCATCGCAACGAAGCTATCCACGAACATTAGACTTGATAGTAATTATTTTTATACCCGGGATTTGTACTACAACTTCTGAGCGTAGGACCAGGATTACATACCACATGATTTGTAGGACAATTTTGCTGTCAAATTTCATAAATATTAACGAAGCAATAGTAAAAAAATCAGGCTGTTAGTAATAAATTTGAATGACCTTGTTATTGGTACATGTTGGATGGAGGGGACAATGTGATCAAACCACAGATTTTGTAGGACAAACATTTTTTCTAATAAGGTTGATCACATTCTTAAGATTTAGTTGAAAAACTAACTGTTAGTAATTAATTTTTGACACTCGTCAAATTCACATATTTCATCCCTGCTACCCCTGTTAGCTACCACAATCGAGAATTTTTGTAGAGGAAAAAGTTGGGCGTCTCATCTAAATGAAGCTACTCACAAAGATTAGACTTGATAGTAATTATTTTTTCACCCGGGATTTGTACTACAACTTCTGTGTAGGACCAGGATAACATACCACGTGATTTGTAGGACAATGTTGCTGTCAAATTGTATAAATATTAACGAAGCAATAGTGAAAAAATCAGGCCGTTAGTAATAAATTTGTATGACCTTGTTATTGGCACATGTTGGATGGAGGGGGACAATGTGATCAAACCATAGATTTTGTAGGAGAAACATTTTTTCTAATAAGGCTGATCACATTCTTAAGATTTAGTTGAATAACTAACTGTTAGTAATTAATTTTTGACACTCGTCAACTTCACATATTTCATCCCTGCTACCCCTGTTAGCTACCACAATCGAGAATTTTTGTAGAGGAAAAAGTTGGGCGTCTCATCTAAATGAAGCTACTCACGCAAAATTAGCTTGTTAGTAGTAAGTAGTGAAAATGGGCCTGGGATCCCGGACTATAGTATGTACAAATTACAGATTACTCAGATGTGATTCTGAGTCATAAAAAAATCGTGGAACCCAAAGGTAGTCGTTCAAATTCTTATCACGATAAAAAACCTTTCTGGGCATCTATCTCTCATCTTTTACCAAAGTCTTCTCTAAAAACGTGGTAATTTTAACATCAGTTTATTTTAGTACAGGTTGAATGTCATTGCACATTTGTCAAATTTTAAGCATCATGACAGAGATAGCTCAATCAAAGCCGGTGATAAAATGAACAAGTTTTTAGAAAATTGTCATGCGGATATTGACCGTTTTATTAATTGCGCTCAAATAAACTAAAACAGTTAGAATCTATGGTTTCACAACATTTTATGGCAAAACAGTTTCAAATCTAAATTTAATCACGATAACTTTAATTCGAAAAAGTCAGGCAGCTATCTAAATAATTTATTTTTATCTCAGTGAGCCGTTCAAATAAAGAACAGGGAATACAAAAAAATTAATCTAAAACGACAAAGAATCTCATACCATGAAGGGGTATTTCAGGTACTCCTAATAGATCTCTGACTTACAATTGGCGCTATACTTTTTGGAACACCCTGTATATTCCGTAAACTTCTTTAAAGGTAATATAAACTGATCAGCTCCTGAACCACCCCAATAGATATTGGCTGAATCACAAGATATTTCCACACATGTATAGTCAATTTTTATATTTTCATTTTTAGATATTGTTTTTTAATCAAGAGTAAAGCTGCAGCTGATATAATGCGGTCGGATGTGTCGGTGAGATAGGGCTGTTTTTTGTTTGTGATTTTATAATATATTGTTGGGATTTTAAATGAAAGTATAGACTTTATTTATTTTTACGCGATATATCTGTACATTATGTGTATTTTTTAGCAGGTATGTGTATATTATTAGTCCATGGAGGTCATTACGTGTTTTTCTACATCATGGATATGTGACATTGAAATATATTTCACAAATATCAAATTTCAAAAATTTAGAAATATGTATGTGGTCACACTCTAACAGATACCTAGTTTTAAAATTTGATAATAAATATTTAATCCTGAATTATTAGGCATAGGGAAAAGCAAAAAAATATCTGCTCAAAATCTTATCAAAGGAGTGATTTTAATTTAAGATTCGTTGCTGATGCAACAAAAAATATGCATCTGTTTCCCAGAATGAATATTTGCAGTTTTGGTGTTAGAAACGTTTTGGAATTTTGTAACATTCGATTCTCTATTTTTTTATTTTGCTCATCTATACATAGATGTTTGTCCAAGTTGTTCTAGTTTGAGCTGATTTTTATTTTTTGAGATATTGCAACAATTTTCCCATTCTACGATTTTTTTGAAAACACTAGATGGATATGAATTAAAAATTATTTATTTTTACGTCAGCGTGTACCAATCAGTTTTATTAAAGTTCGTTTCAAAATAAGGTGGAGACTATAGTAAGGCGGTAAGCTAAGAGATAAATAACAGGAGTTCCGCGAGGTGGATCTCTTATTGAAGAAATCAACGGCAGTCTTCCTTAACTCGCATGTCTTCGGCACAGCGACTATTGTTTCACTTCCTTCCGTTTGAATCTCTCATTTTCATCAATTTGGCCTGAACTTTTGACAGCGTTCATTGTCTTTTCTTTCGCAAATGTCGGTAAGGAAATGGATACGGACAGTTTAATTAGCTTGATATTTAAAATATTGTAGAATTTTATCAAGATTTTAGATAAAGCCGGCAAAATTTTTCAAACCATCCAATGTACATATAGGATCGTTGTCATTTATGCTGCACTGCTGTAGCTAGTTCAGTTTCCAATGAGTACGTTAACAAGAGCAATCAAGCCTTCTTCGAAAGCATTTTGTACTGTTTGACTGTTTGGTATCACACCACGTAGCGTGAGGTGTACTGTGTGACCATCGTAAATTGAACATTGCGGAATGAGGAAGGGCCGGAAGGGGGCCGGGAGGCTCCCTCAGGTAGCGATCGTCATTATCATATCGAGTTTAAAAAGGGACAGAAAACACATGAGTATGACAGAAACATTAAATATCGCCTGCTGCGGTTATCCAATCCCGATGCTGGACCGTCTTTAAGGTGGGGAATAAAATCTGCTGTTGCCGATTGTAATTCAGGAGTATTAAGTGAATACAAATTATTTGCCGTTTCCTTTATATATAAAATAAAACAAGTATATAAAATAAAACAAGTCGTAAAAGAAGGAAATAGGCTGAAATTATTAAGAGTTATTTATGGCAACGTCCTTACTTCTCTCACCGCATTTTTTGCATTCTTTTGGCTGTTCAATTTACGTTGACACAGTACCTCTCAATAATTATGATGAAACACACCTTTGTTTTGCCTCTTTTATCTATAGCCTCTTAGCTCACCCTCCTACTATGGACATAGAGTGTCACTTATTTTACTTTCATTACAAAAGAACTTATTAAATATCCTAATTATCTACAGCACATAGTTCTGTGAGGATATGTTCTCCTAAAATGGGCAACCTCTTTTATCTGTCATTATTCGTAGTTTGGTAGGAGAAAGTATTAACTTTATTTATTGCAGAATATATATGTATTAACATATATTTTTGCTTACGGATTGTGCTGGAAAGTTTCAAAAAACGAAACAGTGCCGTTTAAGAACTGTTTTGGATAGACTAATGAAATTGCAGCACTTTGGTTAGCTACATGTGTATTTACAACTTCTATGCACATCGGTGAACAATGTTATGTCCAAAAACTTAAATTTCCTACCATAATCTTACGTATTGTAATTTTTCAAATACTTTCGAGTATCTGTATCTATTTGAAAACGCATTCCATGGCGTAGAAAAACGTGCGCTTTCACCGCCACTACACAATGTGCTTTCAGTCACGTATAAAAACGTACAATAATTATATGACAACCCAGGAGCTTATAGTACAACGAATCATAAATGTGTAAATTTCCTTTCATTATTCTGTATCATTGCCAAAGATGATAATTTTATTACTTTGTGACTGAAAGCATGATAGATGTACTATGTTTCATTGATACACGGGTGGTTAACATGAAAAAGATTATTGAAGCGCGATATGGATCACAGAGGATATGTTTTAGAAGTTACACAATAATGAATTTTGTCTACCAAAATGAAACGACGTTGACTAGAAGGCTTGATGGTACGATTAAATTCCTAATTTAGTTTTGATTATGTTGAAGTACATATATGGAATCTAAAAGTTATTCGCAGATATAGTACCAAATACACTTTTTATTGAGAAAAAACATTCACAAGCGTTTACCTGTGTACCACAAAATTCCTTTCGATCAAGAACTGACAGCTTTTTGCCATCTTGTGGATCTAATAAACATTAGATCTGCAAAACTGCAGATAACTATCATAACGAAAAGATTATTTAGTGTCATTCTGAATAAACTTTTCGTAATGCTTTGACGTCAAGCAAGTACTACATGCATAGAATGCTAAATGCATATACCGAATGGATATTTAAAGACCTAGACATTTTTTCGTTTCAAGGGATAGAATCTTCCAGACGCCTGAATTATGTAGGTAATAAATATACTTAAAAATATTAACCTCAGCGTTATCCTGTTTTGTGGTAGACAGCAATTCAACACTTTATTTTTTCCATCAATTGTAACATATTTCATCTACAATATAACCACATTTGCTGCAAATCAGAGCTTTTTTGGAAAGTTTGTTTTATTACCGGTCGGGGATGCGTATTTAAGAATTATTTGTGTTAAAAATTATTAACAATTATAACATATATTTTGCATAATTCTCGAAAATACTTGCATGTAATCAAAATCTTTCATTAATTTTATAAGAATCATTGTAGTCTTATCAACTTATTTGAAAGATTGCTATGTTGACGTTTAAACATTCTTTTATACAAGTCTACTGAACTGTTTTCCAAATGGCAACATCGCAACATATACCGGTGTTAATTGATATCGCAATGATTTCCAAATAATGAAGGTCTTTGATTCAGTAATTATTTAGAAATTTATTTACAAACATAGGTTTCAAACAAACATGTTTTTAGCCATGTTTCGTTTAAAAAATGGGTTCGTTTTCTACTGCACAATCAGGAGTTAGATGATTATGTGAAATGTGATTTTGAGGTATTTTAATCTATTTGTTAGTCTCATGTTAGATGGTAGGATTTGGATCAATCATTCACTCAAAATGAATCCCATAAAAATGCTCTGGAACAAACGGAGTTTGAATTTTTATGGACAAAAAATTATTTTCAGATAAATAAAATATTCTAAATGTACTTTACCATACTGACCACTTATATGCATGTAATATTGATGTTACTTTCAAAACCAAAAGGTGCTAAGTAGATGTGTTGCCACCCGTTGTATACATTTACAAATTATTAGATATTTAAATAAGTTTTACAGCATATGAAAAGATGTTTTCTCTATACCTCAACCTAAACATTCAGGTCTGAAGATTTTGAGATTATTTATACCAAACTAATGTATAACAATTGGTTCTCGTTTCTCTTTGACATTATTGCATTAATTGAGAAAAGTTAAATTGTTATCTTTGGTCCAGAATCTTCAGAGCCGATAATATAGGCTTACTTCTACTGAACCATTTCTAGAAAGGGGGCGTGTTAATAGTGTTGGTCATAATGCTTGAAACTTTGAGTCATAGTCACTCTTTTGCGTTATAATGTGCAGCGTTTATTATACATGGATTATTAAACGCTAAATGTTTTATCCAGGAAACACCTCAAAACTTTCGTTATTATTATTTCCCGTTTAATTATTTTTTTGAATTTTATTATTACTTAAAACATAATATTTGAAGCACACAGGAGATAATTAGAATACACTCTATATTAACTTTATCAATCATTTAAGTTTTTCCTGAATTTTACTGTAGTCGAAGAAACAAATGCTTCTGGCATGCACATACTTTGTCGATCAGTCAGCCTTCAAGTCCTATTGGTAAAATACCAGAAAATGGCAGGATTGAAAAAACCACCTACGTCATTATACGCAACCCCTAACGTCAGTTTTTGTTTATGTCAATAAATCACTTCAAAACAGTTACACAAGTTTTAGTCATTTTGGCCAACACTGCTAAGTTTGTGGTAATGAAAGCTGTGATTTCTGAGGCAGCATAAACTTATGAAGGGCAGCTTTGAAAGTTATTGATCTCTATTCAACTGCAAGGCTTAAAGCAAATTAAAAAAGTCTCAACGAATTGAACGTTACTATTCCTTTTACACTGATCTTTATCACCTTATACGTCACCTGTACATACATGCATGTGACTAAAAACTAATTTGTAATAATTGTTTATGCGAGATTTAGTTCTTTTGAAATATTAAGGGTAACTACACATAGACAAAATCATTGTATCAAAGTTGCGCTAGATATTTCAAAACATGAGAGATCCCCAAACACTGATATAATACTGCTTGCGTTTTAGATGGGACTGGTATCCATTTTGTATGATGATGTCAATATTTTCAACATGAAATAAACACCCATATAAATGGTATAGTCGCATAGATAAAAATCATCATTTACATCAGAGAAGTATATTACACAGAATACAGATCACATTTTGGTATCCATTTAAACCGTAGTGAAAATCAGAACTTATCACTGAGCTTTTGTTGAGGATATCATACATCATAAAACCAAAGTAGTAACCCTACAGTGAACTCTTCCTTCTTATACTTTAAGTTTTGTAATATTGTACACATATAGATGTTGCCTCCCTCTATTATCACATCATAAGGTTCGTTCTGAACAGCACAAGAGACATGAACGTCTATCAGAACCTGTTGTTTCTTAGTAAAAACCAAATATTTAGGTAAGCATTTTATACTCAAATCAGTATTCGCGATATGTAGCATTAAAGTAAAAACAAAGTTATATATTTGGTACTCGGAAATGTCAAAAAACCGAAGGTTGATTTTTTGACGGTGGGGTTCAAGCAGCAGATATCAAATAATTGATTATTATTACCTTTCTAGTCACCAAATATGCTTTTATTTAATTGGATGTAACAATCAAATAGAGCACAAAGCAGAAAAAAGGGTCTAGAGGCTCTAAATGTGGATTGCTTTTAAGAACCAAATTTACATCTTTAATCAAGTAATTTAAAATAGATAATAATTAAAATTTGAAACATTACAAGCAAATAGACATTTGTCTCGTGACAAATTTGTCTCAGTTGGAATTTCAAATTTATAATTCAAGCAATGGATTTACTATCAATTTTGTTTGCGAGCCAGTATCTGCCATTATATATAAAATCAATGTCGCAAATTGTCAGTCTATCGATGAAAATAGTGTAGAGATGGTTTTTAGTATTTTGGTATGAATTGGCTTATTCTCACTATCCAAAAATGTCAAATTATATCAAAAGAAAATTAAACAATATTTCTTAAAAATTTGCCTTCACAACTCCAACATTTCCGAAAAAATGGTTCAGGTTCTAATCAAATATTTGTGTCTGCACTTGAATCGAAGAAGTCGTAAAATTTTGAAAAAAATGTGAAACTGACTGAAAGCGATGTACGAAGGGTATACAAACAAAATGGAAAGGTATATTTTAAACAAAAAATGTAGAGTGTACATATACGAATAGTGACAAAGATTAGATGATATAAGAATGTTGAATTGGAGGAATGGAATATAAGAATATGTTGTTTTTAGTGTAACTTGCATAATATTTTTTTATGTATGTAACACGGTTTTTCTGATACAGCCAACAATTTTCGTGTAATATAATGTTTATAAAAATATATATCGTAGCTAAGGGAATTTTCCAAACATATTCATAAAATTTTACACTGTCTTCGAAGTTTTCGTTTGGATTGGTTTGAAAATTCATGTATAGTGGAATTCAGATTTCTGCATAAAAAAGTAAACGATTTGACTGTATGTTAATGCATTTTACTTATACAACCAAATTCCTGCATATGTTTTCCAGCTTAGGTGGGGTTGTATAATTACGTCCTAAGTAATCTTTTTCTTCTGGAAGATTCAAAAATTCATATATATGGTTAAACCTTATACACTAATGTCCTTAGTACAACATTAGTCAAGGAATTATACAAAGAATAATGCATTGGTTCTTCATACAAGACTTTTGGCAGATATCTAGTCAAAAACTGAGCCACTAGAAGAATCTAGTTATTCAAGCAACTTTATTTGTATTATTCCAAGCTTTACTTAAGAACATGTTATGATATAAACGATCGAATATCTATGAGAAATAACTATAACAAGATTTGGATTACTCAAAGAATGGGAGAAATGCGGAATAAAAGTTTGGTTTGCAGTTATGTTGTGTTGGTTGTTGATAGGTTTTACACGTAAAATAAAGTAAGAAATCTAGAATTCCACTACAGATGGAAATTCGCTGTTGAAAAACCCAGGGCGTGAATGGAAATTCCGTAATCTCCTCCCTGCTCCAAACATTTTTATGGATATGTTTTCTTCTTTTTGTATATTATTGTATATATGTGTTACATAAATGTTTTCCTTTAAAACGTTTCCCTCTTTTTGTAACATATTAATGTAAAAAGACTGTGAGCGGTATATTTATAGTTGTTTTTCATTTTATAAGCAAATACACTGTGTGAGGGAGCCTTTTGGAGGAATTACCTCGATAATTTTTCTCCTCAACGTTCCTATGAGATTTCATGTTTTTCTGTTCATATAAATTTCTACAGTTAATTTTAGCAGAATATTCATTCTACATGCAAGTTGCTGTGTTCTTTGCATTTTTCCATAATAGTGTGTCCAATTTTTGCTTATATCATATCTATAAGGGTTATATCATTATATTTTGACTATGAAAATAAAATTTAAAAATCAAGATGTGTTATGACTTCCCCATAAGTTGTATCATGCAATTGCAAAATGTGTGCGAAAGTTGCGATGAGTTTTTGGTCGGAATGGAGCTCCGTCAGCGCTCGAGGTCATAGAGTGCTTGCAACTGGCCTACTTGCGGATAAAAAATGGAGTCTAGTTGATTGACTCAGTACTTCCCACACATAACAGTGATATAATTTTATTATTATCCCTTTACATGAAGCTATAGTCTGAGATCCCCTGCAACCAAATTATCACCCGCCTGCCCTCAAAAAACATCCAATACAAAAACTCTAGTAAATAGTTTCTTAAATCTCTCCATAGGAACTAAAACGACAAAATTTTTATTTTGCGAGCTTCAACTGAACGAAATGAAGCGATCAGGAACCCCCTAAAAAACGAAATTTGAGCTAGTTTTATATTTTTAGTTTTTTTATTATTGCTATGCCGCCACTGACACGACTTTAAAAACCATACGCATTTTTCATCCTCGCCACGGTAATAATACTGTGTCTAAATTTCATTAAAATCAATTCCATAACTACCATGTTACTAAATACAGAACCAGTTAAAGCAATATTCGTATGTATACATCAGAAAATTCTAAGACCCTTGATTTCTGTATAGGCAAGGCAATGTTCGGATGGGCCTAAAAAAGTTATTTATGTTGCTAGGTCTTTCTTTCACCGGTCGGTAGACAACCTATTATGACATTTTTTTTTAGTTCTACAACCCTCCACCCCCCAACCACCCCGATTTCACCCCCACCCAAAAAAAAAGTAAAAAATGATCAGGAACCCCTAAAACGCCTAAAAACGAAGTTTGAGAGATTTATTTTATTTTGTTTTTTTGCTAATTAGTCAGCCGCCTTTGCACCGATTTTCAAAATTATAGCAGCATTACCTACTAGGACCTCACAGCATACCGGTACCAAAATTTCATCACAATCCATGCAACGGTTGCTGAGATTACGAGGGTAGAAAAACGCGAACAGACAGACCGACAGACAGACCGACGGAAATGAGAGACGTAGATTTTCGTTATGTAGACATCACAGAATGCTCAAAAAGTGTATTAGCTCAAAATCGAAAATTTTCGCGATCACAATACTCTCCTCACCTATCGGTGTGGGAAGTAAAAACATATCCTCTTAACTCGTCCAGCCACACATAGCCGGTATTTGTATTAAGAGTTCGGACAAAAATATTTGTCAATCTCAATTTACTTGGAACAGTGTAATTCATTGTAATATAATGGTGTCTCAAAAGTCGCGCACATAATTGCTGGGATCAAAAGATAGAAATATTCTGAGCCCGAAAATTCATGTTTGGAATTTTTTGATTAATTAAGCAGTTAATTAGTAATTAATTAATAAAAGGGCTAGACTTCGTTTTAGCAGAAACCGAAATGAGGATTGACGGTAGTGTCAATAATCGACTCGGTTTGACATCCTAAGTCAGACCGAGGAAACGCTCCGATGAAAAACTTCGGCACTTTAAAGTTTCAGTACCTAACATAACCCGATCGGTCAAGCTGTTGAGGCCAAAATGTGTTAAATGGGGTTTAAAAAAGTGTTAATCGACTCGGTTTGACATCTTGAATTGGATTAGACAATTTCCAGAATGAGAAAACGACTTGATGAAAATCTACGTTTCTTTGTAATTTCAAATTTATTAATTAACTAGCTGACCCCACAGACGCTGTCCTGCCTTAGCTATAAATATTGAAATTGAACTTAAATCTGCAATAAATAATAATTACCTATCTGAAGGGCATAGCGATCATTGAAATACTTTTTGATATCCAACATGTTTTGTTTCGTTTTCGGGCCCACAAATAATGATGATAATGATGATTTTGTCAATACACGGAACAGCCTACATAATCATGTGGAAAACATGCATTATCAAGATTGATCCCACAAATGTTCAACGACTGTCCTTGCTAGTTATCGTCATGCAAATGCAAGCCGCACTGAAAATTGCAACCGCTTAAAGTCGAATGGCATGTTGCTTAAAATCATAGGGATGCGTGGAATCAAGACGTCTTCGCTTTTGTATTCCCCTGTATTTTTAATCAATTTCACGTTTTTTCTCTGAACGTATTTCCGACCCAAATTCAAGTAGAAAAGTTCACTTAAACATGTGCCTAAAGTCTGGTCTTCAAGATACATGGTGTCAAATTTTGGAAAATATAGAATGTATGCCACTGACCTTAAAAAAAATATTGTTTTTCTGACGAAACAGATGAAAATCCAACTTTTCTGTCTTTTGATGTCTCTTTGTATCCCACTTTGTTTTGGAGGAAAAAATAAAAACCACTTCATAGCCCGTCGAAAAAGTGGAGCTATGAAATGAAGTGGTTTTTATTTATTTGTTCCAAAACAAAGTGAGATACGAATCGACATTAAAAGAAAAGGTATTTTTATCTGTTTAATCTGAAAAACAGCATTTAATTTTTTCAAAGTTGGAGCCGTACATCTTTTTGCTAATATTCTCGTGGGACTGCCTCCCGACCCCCGACACGCCACTGGAAAGGATAACTATCTTCTGGTAAGTGGTGACTTAGATTCTTAATGCAGTGAAAGACTACAGATTAAAAAAACGGCTCATTAATGTTTAAGTCATTGATAAAAAAACCATTTCATTTCCAATCTTTCACACCCTGTATCTTGAAATCCAGACTCTGTAGCTTACATGTCGATCCATTGTTTATTCAGGGTGACTTCACATTATTATGGACATTCAGATAGGGACATGAAGCCTTAATATGCTCAATTTTCAAGATACAGGGTGTCAATGTTTCCTTTTATTTTGATTTTATCTCAATTATCCCGCAATAAAATGGCACAACGTATCTAAAAGTATGTATCGGGAATTCAACCACGGTTTTGCTAACATGAATCGAGGCGTCACCTACGGCACATCGAACTCTTTTAAATTAAGGAACCTTTTTTTCCGTTTTGGAGCATCAACCTGAATATTAAAAACATCGTTTCCCCAATATGTGTTACGAAAAAAAGGTATAGTTTGTTAAGTCCCTAGTGTAAAACATATTGAGGATCTTTTTGATACATTGATGCAGCAAACTGGAAAAAAGGTTTGATAATTTAAATCCAGTCAATGTTCCTTGGGTGGCGTACTCTATTCATGATAGCAAAACGATGGTTGAATTTGGATTTTTCACCTTAAAAACCCCCCGATACGTAATTTTATATCGTGGTGCCATTTTATTGAAAATGAAGCATTGTAAGGCTTCATGTTCCTATCTCAACGTTCATAGAAATGTGGGGTCTATCACCTGTCAAGCGTTGTCCGTCGATTATACGGACACCCTGTATGAGCTTTTTTTATTTCAATTTGAGTCATAAATATGCCTTTGAAATTACGGTTCTATCAATAAGTAACACTCTGTATACGCATTTGTCATTATACGACGCACAATTGACGTTTAAACATCTAACGCCAAGGACGTTATATTGTTTTAACGTCCTTGTCTAACGCCTAACCGGTATTTTTGACAGCAACGTCATACATGACAACAATAACAAACAAATCACTAACACTACACACCCTTCGTAGTTGTCAAGTTTTCTCACATTTTTTCAGATTTTCTAATGTTCTGAATAATTTTCCTTAGATTTCTTCCCGTAAGAACCTTCTACGAAGTAATAGCAAACTTATAAAAAAAAGATGGATGAAACTGGTAAAGCCGTTCTCACGTGATGCCGTGACCAAGGGAAAAAGAGACTCATTTTTATATACAGGGTGGGCCAATAGTGCGTGGACGGAAGATTGTGGGCTTACTGAAAAGTATTTCAAAAATCTGTCACTTGATCATGGTAGGGACTCTTGAGGGCTATAACGTAAAAATATTTTCACTTAAATTTTGACGTTTATACAGGGTGATTCATATCAAACTTACATTTTTTGAATGGAACCCCCTATATGTTATTGCATATTTGGATTCCTTGATCAATTCTAGTGAGACTTTATGTATCACACATGGAACTTTAAACGAACCGTTTAGACGCAAATCAGCATTTTTGGTATAAGTAGGTATCAGAAAAAAATTGAATATCGCAGCGATTATAAAACTTAGAAGGCCGTGACTTTGCGGCACGACTAAGCATGTAATGCGTCACCTTAGGTCAGACGGCTAAAATTGAATTCTTTTTGTACTTGGAGAAATCAGTAGATTAATTAAGGAAACTTCAATGACAGATAACTTGATTTTTTCAAATGGGAATGCCTATTTTGGTTTAAAGAATCAAATGTAAAATTTGGTTACCTTTCTAATGATATAGCATTCTCGATATCAATCTTTTTTAGTTGTCATTTTATTTCAAATTTTCAGTCAAATCGGTGTTTTTCAATTTTGCTGCATGCAAGCAACCGAGCAGGCCATGAAAAATAAACAAAAGCTCGTTAATATGGAAGAAACCAACTAACTTAGTAGACAGATGCAAACTAACTAGAGCAACGAGGCAAGATTATGAAAATTCCTTACAACATATTAGCTCTAACCAGAAACAATAGCGGTAACAAGAACACTCATTTTTCACAGCCTACTAGCTATTAGCCAATTTCCAAAGTCAGTAAAAAAATATTTAATCAAAGGTAAACTACTACTGATTGTTGCTGGCAGTAGAATATCTATGTCTTCTGAATAAATTTTCACATTTAATGCTATAAAAAAGTAGCCATTTCCATAAGTCAAACGTAATGATACCTCTGACTGGAACCCTTCAAATGCTTCACTACTGAAGTACCTACGTACTTCTACTTATTAGCAAAATCGCGGAAAATGAAACTGTATTTGCAGTCTGTTTGAATTGTAAAAGATAATTTAGTTTGCAGAAAACTACATGAAATAAACACAATTATAACATAGCGTAATTAAAAAATTCTAGCATTATTTCAATAGATGTTCAGAATGCTCCAGTTGGAGATATCTTCACTTTTGACTTAACTAAACGGAAATGACTAATTCTTTTAACCCATTAAATGTGAAATTTCATTCTAAAGATATTAGACTGTAAGCAAAAATCGCTGGTAGTTTTCCTTTTGTTTCAAAATTTTTTATCATTTTGGAAGA
The DNA here is from genome assembly GCA_951848785.1 of Callosobruchus maculatus. Taxonomy (NCBI): domain Eukaryota; kingdom Metazoa; phylum Arthropoda; class Insecta; order Coleoptera; family Chrysomelidae; genus Callosobruchus; species Callosobruchus maculatus. The sequence goes on from CATOUR010000126.1 coordinate 1,766,703, forward strand.
TTGTCAAGCCCTAGTAGACATCAATAGCTAGTATGCTGTGAAAAACAAACACTTCTGCCATATCCCAGCTACTCATTGACATTAAATATCTTGCGGCTGTTGTATCCGGTTAGAGATAATATGTTGTAAGGAATTTGCATAATCTTGCCTCGTTGCTCTAGTTAGTTCGCATCTTTCTACTAAGTTAGTTGGTTTCTTCAATATTAACGAGCTTTTGTTTATTTTTCATGGCCTGCTAGGTTGCTTGCACGCAGGCAAATTGAAAAGCACGGATTTGACAGAAAATTTGAAATAAAATGAAAACCAAAAAAATGGAGTCAAGTTGATTGACTCAGTACTTCCCACACATTACTGTGATATCAGTTTATTATTTTCCCATAGCATGAAGCTTTAGTCTGAGATCTCCTTGCAACCAAATCATCGGCAGCCTTCCCTCCCCTAAAATTGTCTTATGCCGCTAAGTATTTCCTTCAGAGGTCAATGGACAGCCTAAAACATCTAAAAACGAAGTTTGAGTTGTTTTTATACTTTTAGTTTTTTGATTATTGCTATATACGCTGCCACTGACAGGATATTTAACAAACACACGCGTTTTCCATCCTCACCACGGTAATAATACTGTGTCAAAATTTAATTAGAATCAATGTAATAGTGTCCACGTTACAAAATACAAAAAGGTCTAAAGCAATAAATACTCGTATGTATGTATACAGAAAATTCTAAGTCCCTTAGTTTCCGTAATACGCTAGGCAATGTTCGGATGGACCTAAAAAGTTGATTTATGTCGCTAGGTCTTCCTTCACAGCCCCTACCCTACACCCTATTATGAATACAAGAAATTTCTCAGTTTTTCAACCCCCCACCCCCTAACCACCCCAATTTCACCCCACCCAAAAAAAAACGCAGAAAATGATCAGGAACCTCTAAAACGCTTAAAAACGAAGTTTGAGCTGTTTTTATATTTTTACTTTTTTTTATTATTTCTGCGCCGCCACTGGCACGATTTATAAAAACCATACGCGTTTTCCATCCTCGCCACGGTAGTAAGACTGTGTCAAAATTTCATTAACATCAATTCAACAGTTTCCTTGTAACACAATATAGAAGGATCTAAAGCAATACTCTCGTATGTTTACACCAGAAAAAATTCTAAGGCCTCTGGTTTCCGTAATAGGCAAGGCAATGTTCGGATGGACCTAAAAAAGTTATTTATGTTGCTAGGTCTTCCTTCATGGGTCAGTGGGCAGTCTATTATGAAAGCAACAAATTTTTCAATTTTACAACCACCCACCCCCCAACCACCCCAATTTCACCCCCACCCAAAAAAAAGTAAAAAATGATCAGGAACCTCTAAAACGCCTAAAAACGAAGTTTGAGGAATATTTAATTTTTTTTGTTTTTTGCTAATTACTCCGCCGCCCCTGCACCGATTTTCAAAATTATAAGAACGTTACCTACTACGACCCCCAAGCATATCGCTGCCCAAATTTCATCACAATCCATACAGCGGTTACTGAGATTACGAGGACACAAAAACGCGTACAGACAGACCGACAGACAGACCGACAGACAGACAGACCGACGGAAATGAGTGACATGGATTTTCGTTATGTAGACATCATGAAACGCCCAAAAAGTGTATTATCTCAAAATCGAAAATTTTCGCGATCACAATACTCCCCTCACCTATCGGTGTGGGAAGTAAAAGATTGATATCGAGAATGCTATATCGTTAGAAAGGTAATCAAATTTTACATTTGATTCTTTAAACCAAAATAGGCATTCCCATTTGAAAAAATCAAGTTATGTGTGATTGAAGTTTCCTTAATTAATCTACTGATTTCTCCAAGTGCAAAAAGGATTCAAATTTAGGCCTCTGACCTAAGGTGACGCATTTCATGCTTAGTCGTACTGCAAAGTCGCGGCCTTGCTAAGTTTTATAATCGCTGCGATATTCAATTTTCTCCTGATACCTACTTATACCAAAAATGGTGATTTGCGTCTAAACGGTTGGTCTAAAGTTCCATGTGTGATACATAAAGTCACACTAGAATTAATCAAGGAATCCAAATATGTAATAATATATAGGAGGTTCCATTAAAAAAATGTAAGTTTGATATGAATCACCCTGTATAAACGTCAAAATTTGAGTGAAAATATTTTTACGTTATAGCCCTTAAGGATCCCTACCATGATCAAGTGACAGGTTTTTGAAATATTTTTTAGTAAGCCCACAATCCTCCGTCCACGCACTATTGGCCCACCCTGTATAGAGATTACAAAAAAATCAAAATATGGCTTTTTGGGCTCAGAATATTTTTCTTTTTTGGTTTTGATTCCAGCAACTATGTGCGCGACATTCAATGATCAATAATTATACTTAGTACAACAAGTGAAATAATCAAAGCATATATTTTGGAGAACTAGAGAATATTCATAAAAATGCATAGAGACTGTGTTATTCGGTCAGCGGTAATCTAGATTTAGGTGAACTATTTCTTCTGCACTGTCTTCATAGTAAGATCAACAAGACTGATACACCGTTTCTGCAGGCAAAAGCATCGCATCAGTTTCTTTCAGGAATGTGAAAGCTTTGAATTTTTGCATGTTTATGGCCGCTTGCACAGCCTCTAAAATTACCTATTATGAAAAATGAGGGCCAAATCTATACCAGTTATCTCTTATGATACCTCATGGTTAGTAAAAAATCTTCGACTTCTATTTCGGTCATTGCTATTACCTACGTACCAACAAAAAATGATTCTTTTTTGTTTTTACAATATTAAGCTAATATATATTTGGACGAAGTTTGAAACATTTTTTAATGTGTTGAATAGCAGAGACCTACCTTTGTAATATAAGACATAAATTAAATCCAGGACTCATCCAGAAGAGTATGAGGGGTAGGTTTTGGATGAAATGCAATACATGCCTGTGACAGAAGTGTCTAAATTTAATTATTATTATTATTATTATTTATTTGTACTGTTAATTACAACAATTGCACTGAACAGCGATACATGGACATAATAGACATTGTAACATGACTAATTTTCAACTGAAGCTGCTGACAAGAATGAGCAGCTGCAGAGTAAAAAATAGTCGCTTTTTAGATAAAAAGGAGACGCCAGAAGGCGTCTATTCCCAAGTCTCTGATCCAAATCAGATGCCATACGGGCCAATCTGCAAAACCATCTTTTGTCCGACTTTTGCTACAAATACCCGTATGTGAGCCGTAAAAACTTTAGCTATCAAATTGTACCAGAAAAACGAAGAACTTCTCGTAGAGAATAAGTGGTCACTAGTAACATGTCTACTGAGAATATTGCATAAAGGCTTACAATCGTCTTTTCGGATGAACATCATTCATAGATAGAGACGTCAATGCATCCTCAAAGAATCAAAACCAATGCTTTGGGGGTGGTGTCATCATTGGTCCCTACTTCTTTCTGAATAAATAGGGTAACAGCCACCGTCTATTAAAACAAATTAATTGTCGGTGAGTCAAAATTAACATCGCAATACCTACGAGGGGGATCTGTATATGTATGCAACGAGCTGAAATGTAAATAGATATGTCTATTTGATTTAATTGTATTGTGCGACTAGGAGGATCTTTGGGACCAACAGAATTGCGAAATCTGCCACACCAGCCGCAAAATAATCGAGCGTTTTGGAAATGTTAAGGTTACGATTTGTGTCGTTGCATTATTTTTATGCGACACGCGGTCTGTTTGGTTATAAAACGACTAGTGTTAGCGGCAGAGTACACGTGTCGCCGCAAATCTTGACGCCCTTCCACGCGGCTTCTGATAAGAGATATTTAAATAGTGTGGCGCCAATTGCATCGACCACATCGCCGATCGATCCGTGCGCGGAGGCGCAATACTCCAAACTCCAACAATGCAAAAACACTGGATGCGCTCAGTGAAAGCATCCATCAGGTTATTTATCAACAGAGCCTTAAACCACTGATAATGTGTATTGCAAAAAAGGGAAAGAGGATGGGCTACTGCAAAACCAGCCGAGGCAGCGATTTATGTGAGATTATCTTCCATACAGGGTGAGTCAAGCTCAACGCCTCGGACTCTTGTGACCAAACGATACCACTTTTCGAAAAATCGACTTTGCAAGTGTCTGTAGGTCGAGTTGAGCTACATTTTAAAAATAATGGCTTTTATACAGGGTGTCTAATAAAAGCGTGACATATCAAAGTTATGTTTTTTTAAATGGAACACCCTGTATATTATTGCATATTTAGATTCCTGGGTGCATTTTAGTGTGACTCTATGTCTCACACATGGTACTTTAAGCGAACCGTTTAGGTGCAAATCACAATTTTGGGTATAGGTAGATGTCACAAAAAAATTGAATATCGCAGCTACTATAAATCTTAGAGGGTTGTGACTTTACCGTGTTACTAAGCATGAAATGTGTCAGCTTACATTAGACGGTCGAGTTCGAATTACATTTGCACTTGGAGAAATCGGTAGATCAATTAAGGAAACTTCAATCAAAGGTAACTTGATTTTTTCAAATGGGAATGCATAATTTTTTTTATACGATCAAATGTGCAATTTGATAGGCTTTCTGATTATCTCAGGTTGTGAATATCAATCTATGGTAGTTTTTATTAATTTTCGAGATTTCAATCATTTTTCAATTTCCCTACCTATAAACAAACTAGCAGGCCATGAAATATAAACAAAATCGTATTCAGATGGAATGAAACATAATAACTTAGCAAAAAGATCCAGTAGAACTAGAGTAAATGAACAAGATTATAAAAATTCCCTACAACAGATCAACTCTAACCAGAAACAACGGCGGTAACATGTCTAAGGTTAAAGAGAAGCTGGAATACGACGTAAATGGATAATTTTTACAGCCTACTAGCGACTGCAATGTACTAGAGATTAAAAATTTCCAAAATCACTAAACACTCTGAAATGAAAGCAAAACTTTCAGCGATCATTGCAGTCAGTTTAATATCTTCAGAACGCAATTTCACATTTGATTGTGTAAAACAGTAGTCATTTCCGTCAAAGTCAAAAGTAATGATAACTCTCACTGTCGTCCTTTAAATTTTTCAGTATCTATAAGCAAGGTCGCAAAAAAGGAATACTGACAAATCATATTTTAATTTTCTGCCAGGTAAATTATGTTTAATAATTTGAGCAGATTTTTGATTTATTCTTCATTTTCGGCGATCTTCCTTATGGGTATTGAAGAATTTGCAGAACTCCAGTCAGAGGTATCGGTTACTATTTTTTTAAATCATGTCACGTGAAATTTTATTCTGAAGCTATTAAACTGCCAGCAACATTACGTGGTAGATTTCCTTTCATTTCAAAATTTACAATGGTTTTGTGAATCGTCAATCTTTAGAATATTGTAGTAGCCGGTATGCTGTGAAAAATACCCATTTCTGTCGCATTCCAGCTGCTTTTTGACCTTAGATGTGTTATGTCCACTATTTCTGGTTAGAATTGATTTGCTGTAAGTCATTTTTATAACTTTGTCCCTTTACTCTGGTTCGTCCGTAACTATCTGCTAAGTTAGTTGTTTTGTTCCATCTGAACAGTTTTTTGTTTATATTTCATGGCCTGCTAAGTTGCTTATAAGTAGGAAAATTGAAAAACTCCGGTTTTACTCAAAATTTGAAATTAAATCAAAACTACCAGAGATTGATATTTACAACCGCATATCATTAGAAAGCTTATCAAATTGCACATTTGACCGTATAAAAAAAATTATGCATTCTCATTTGAAAAAATCAAGTTACCTTTGATTGAAGTTTTCTTAATTGATCTACCGATTTCTCCAAGTAGAAACGTAATTCGAACTCGACCATCCAACGTAAGCTGACACATTTCATACTTAGTAACACGGCAAAGTCACAACTCTCTAAGATTTATAGTAGCTGCGATATTCAATTTTTTTCTGACATTTACCTATACCCAAAATTGTGATTTGCACCTAAACGGTTCGCTTAAAGTCCCATGTGTGATACATAAAGTCACACTGAAATGTACCCGGGAATCTAAATATGCAATAATATACAGGGTATTCCATTTAAAAAAACACAACTTTGCTATGTCACGCTTTTATTAGACACCCTGTATAAAAGTCATTATTTTTAAAATGGAGTCCAACTCGACCTACATACACTCGCAAAGTCGATTTTTCGAAAAGTGGTATCGTTTGGTCACAAGAGTCCGAGGCATTGAGCTTGACTCACCCTGTATATGGTCGAAAATTGTACTCTTTTAAATAAAGAAACAATCAGCTTGATTTGGAAATTTTCACAGGCATTGTCACTAGAAAGTTCTTCAATTCACCAGCTCCTGATATTTAGTCCGCGTTTCCTCCTGCTTAGAAACGATGTTCGGTTCAACGTTCCGATACACAGCACATCTGCTTAGGAAGTGAAATACAGGTCATCTTCTTCCCGATATCTGAAGTTCTGTCCTTTACCACTTTCATAAGTAATAAATTATTCGAGGGTTGCTCTATATCTCCGTCAATCCACCAGTACGCAGACAGCTGTTTCACGCTTATTAGCGTGCATGAAATATAAACAAAAAGCAAACAAAATGTGGTTCTCATGACACTTGTTATACCCAGCGCTGATATCCTCTGAACCTTAGCCAGTTTGTACATAATGTACAGAAATATTCTCTAAGCTCGGTCACCAGACCTAGGAGCTGCTGCTGCTGCAGTTTAGGACCAACTACACTTTTTGCAGACATGGTCAATATGCTGTCTTCTTGCGAGTTCAGCAGCCCCATATTTGACCTCAGTGTCAAGGTCAGTGGTACACCGTGGTGAGTAGGTGATTCAAAATTACCTACTTACTTTCTATGGGTGCTCACTACCAACTCAGTCTTGGAGTAGTAACATTGTGATACGTCTTATACGAGATTTTTTTTTTAATTACGCTAGACCTCAAAATGATGGTTGAGTATTCTTTTATTTCTCTGATTTCACTCTTATTAATTTTCAGAATTAGTAAAACTCTTTCGCCCTTGTAAAATACCAATTCATCATGTACATTTCATTGACACCAGAATAACATTGATTCATCGCGCTTCACTGGTAAACACAACTGTTAAAACATGGTCTCATCACTCACATTTCGACAACTTCTATAGCCACAGTTCACATTTAAGCAAAAGTGGTTTTAATAAAGGTCCACTAAAGTGCTGTGAATCAGGTATTCTGCCACAGGATACATTTTAAGAAATTACAGTACATTATTTTCCAAGTTATATGTGTGTCAATGCTCGCTTTTTGATAATCACTCCGTCGTTATTTAAGGAATTTTGTTCAATATTTTCAGAGTTATATAGGGGTCAGGGATTACGGGCGATACTATTTGTGACAGGGTTCATAAAACGTACAAAAAATGTAGTGCCACAGCCACTCCGCAATTACTAATACTCTTCTGACTATCCGAGTGGGAAGAAAAATCTAATCAGTACTTTCAGAGTTATAAGTGGTTTTTTTTATTATAGAGGGTTTAGGAAAGCGGCTTGATCGCAAGGACAGAAAACACTCACACACCCGGAAGTGTGAGAGTCTGCCCGCCCGACGTTGAACCAGCTTGAGTCCTCTGATCACATGTCCAATGGACGCAACCACGTCCATCCGACATGTCATCACGGCCCGACCGGCTAAAACCCGTTCCCTCTCCCTTACCTCTGATGTTATATCTCCATCTGCACCGGGCATCATCGTGAACGATATTCTTCACAGTGCAAGATGAGGCAATGATTAAAACTCATTTATGAATAACTTCCAATCCTCATTTATCCTTGAAGCCGCTCCTCTTTCTCCTTTACAGAGTATTTTGTTGACCATCTCATGTATTATGTTCCATGCCTCTACGCTGGACAACGTCAGCGGGACCATAGTCTCTGGGGTCAGCTCCCCATCCAGTTTTTGACTTGCCTCCTGTCTGTACGCCCCCCATCGATCGCACAGAAACAGGGCATGCTCGGCCGTATCTTCCGCCTCGCAGTGCAAGCATCTTTCGTCCATCACCAGTCCTATCCGTTTCCTATACACTCGAAAAGGCCCGTGCCCAGACAGTGCCTGCGTTAGGAAATAGCTGCCCGACATCAGTGGTCTCGTTCCATATGCTTTGCCACTTACTTGCCGTCAGCCTTTTAGCCTCAGCGCGGCTTATCGCATTGCCTGCTTGACCATGGCAGATCAGTGTCCTCTCTTCGGCGAGCAAGTATAATGGTGATATCGCCGTTATTACTTGCAAGACTCTGGTAGATACCGTGCGATAAGCACTGGCCACCCTCAGCAGAGACTTTCTTTGCAAGCTGTCTAAGACCTTCTGATACCTTTTCCTTTTTGTGGCTTTACACCACACAGGAGCTCCATATAGGACGACCGACTGTACAACCTGGCACAGTAGTACCCTTTTGTTGCTACTGGGCCCTCCTACATTTGGCATCAGTCGCGAAAGTATTGTCGCCTTCTTCTCAGCCTTTGTCACTACTCGATTAACCACCATAACACCTCTCGTTATCCAGTGTGACTCCGAGGTACACTATGGACTTGCTTGGTGTGACCTGCACCCCCTTTAGTTGGAAGACCACGTTAGCTCTCTTGCTCCTTGGGCCGCGCATTATAACTGCCTCTGTTTTCTCAGGAGCCAACTTAAGCTTGTGATCGCACATCCATCTGTCAATCTTGCACAGCGATGCATTGGCTTTATGAACCAGCTCTGCCTGTTCGTTTGCCACGATAACAAGTGCCAGATCGTCGGCGTATGCTACCGTCTTTACGCCGCTGGGCAGCGAAAGCTTCAGCACCCCATCGTACAGGATGTTCCAGAGTAACGGCCCTAAAGCAGATCCTTGAGGCACCCCTGTTGTCATATAGATTTCGGTTCCGGCAATGCAAATTGATCTGGAGTCTAGGTAGCTGCTTATAAGATTCCTTAGGTATTTTGAAATCTTCAGCTTTCCTAGTTCCTCCATAATCATGCTCCACGACGCTGTATTAAAAGCATTGCGGACATCCAGCGTCACCAACGCACACCATTCCTTCTTGGTATCTTCCGCAATCCTCGTTACCGTTTCCAGGGCATCGATGGGTGGACCTCCCCGAGCGGAAACCGAATTGGCATGGCGAGAGTCCTGCTGCCTTTTCGATCTCTTTCTCGAGCATCTGCCTTATCAGGATTTCGTACAGCTTTCCGATGGTATCTAGCAGGCAAATTGGCCTGTATGAAGAGGAAGGCTCTGGCGGTTTTCCGATCTTGCTAAGCAATACCACGTCGGCCCTTTTCCACCCCTTTGGTACGGTTTGCGTACTCAGAAGGTGGTTGAACAGACCTGATAGCAGCTGTGGTGCTGTAGATGCTATCACCTTGATGGCCTCCGGAGGGACACCATCTGGCCCAGGAGCTTTACCATTTTTCATTTTCCCCGCAGCCGCCTTAATCTCTTCCACCGTAAAGATCTCCGGATTCTTTTCGGTGCTGTCCGTCTCCCAAGCTTCTGAAATACTTGGGAAGAGCTCTCCCACTATCTCTACCCTTCTGTCGTTACTTAGTAGACACGATGACGATTGCTTGATCATCCTTTTGGTGACCAACTTGTACCCTTGACCCCAGATATCCTGTTCTAAGTCTTCGCATAGTTCTTTCCAGTGTTTGGATTTTGAGGTACAGATCAGACCTTTTATCAGCTTTTTCTTGGCGGCGTATTCTTCCTGTAGTTCATTTATGGCTGCTTGAGGCTGGTGGTTTCCACGTCGTGTGCGCGACAGCTTACGCTGTACTTGAAGGCAGTCCGCCCTAGCAGATTCGATTTCCGAGTTCCACCAGTATGGTACCTTAGCGGTCTTTGCACCCCTTTTTATGGTACTTTCTTTTAGAACGGCTTGTATCAGCCTCGTGTACCGCTGTTCAGTGACGTTTTCCATGGTATGCAAGGACTCAAGTCTACGGATAAGTGCCTCTTGGAATTTGCTGACATCAACGAAAGGCGTGTGGCGCTCCGTTGATCTCCTTTTAACTTCGAGTTTCATGTCCATCTCAACATAGATGTACCTATGGTCACTCAAAGTTTCGTCTTCCAAGACCTTCCATCTTTGAATGCACTTAGCTACCTCCTGCGATGCTAGAGTGACGTCGATGAACGAACACGAATCTCTTCTGCAGAAGGTAGGCAGCAAGCCATCATTCAACACTACCTCATATCCATCGCCGCTATCCACTCGCATAGGGCTCTCCCCCTTTTATCTGTGATTGGTGACCCCCAATCTGCAGCTTTAGCATTTAAATCACCAAGAACAAGAACGTCTCGACCCGCCGTAGCTACCCAGAGCGTCTCCATATACTTCTCGTAAGTCTCCATGCTTATATTTGGAGAGCAGTAACAGCAGAAGATCCTCAGTTTATCGAGGTTTAGGCGTATATAGCCATCTCCGCTAACCACCGAAGTTACGACGATATTCCTAGTTCAAATAAACGCCGCTACGTCGTTGTTGTTGTCGGTGTACCACCTGGATTGACTGCAGATTTTCCGATTTGGCTCCGATACTAATATTAGGTCAATGTTCTTCTCCATGGCCAGCGCATGAGCCATGTTCATGCGCTGCACGTGACCTGTTTAAGTTAGTTTGAAGTATCGTCACCATTTACTGTTCCATAGTTTCTGCCTCGCAGTTCGAGAGATCGCCTTCGGTCGCTACGGACTCCACAAGGTTTCGTCCGCGGTTTTCTCTTTTGTTTGGCTTTTAATGCCTTTTTGTATGCAGGGCAGGCAAAAGAACCTGCTCTGTGTCCTTCGACAGCACATATTGGGCAGAATGCCGGGCTTTTGCATTCGGCCTTCTTGTGCCTCGTCTTGCCGCAATTTAGGCATAAATTCTGTCTATTTTCTGCCCTGCATGTGCTGGCTTTGTGCCCGACGACCCAGCACTTTCTGCACTTTTCGATAGAGACTCTTTCCTGGACCGTGCACATCACGATCCTTGAAATGACCCTTACTGGCCAATTCATCAGCCAGTTTCCTTGAAGCGAGGACAGTGGCTACCTGATTGCCATTTCTTGTAGACCTCAAGGCTTTTACCTGTAAGTCGTCGCTTCCGCCGTTAAATATCTCGCGAAGCGCGCTTTCCACTTCTGCTCCGGAGGTAGCACCATCTATGCCTCGCACATGCAGGGCAACCCTCCCGGAATGCCTGGTGTGGATTCCTTCTATTGGAAGTTTTCCAATAGCGTCTCTTAGTTTCACAGCTCCCCCACCCATCTTCGGAATCGTGAGCAATTCAATTCTCCATTTTTTGTTTGCCTGATGGTTTGAACAGTCATCTGGAGGTCGCTTTTCTTCGCCTCCTCTTTGACTTTCCTCAGCAGCTGCAAGTAATCCATGTCTTTCGCAGAGACTATTACAGCTTCTGTTTTGCTCCTCTACCTATTCCTATCGTTCGTTTGCCATGATTCCTTGGCTTCATTGGCCCGTCTTCTTGGGGGTGAATATATTCCTATATTCACGTTCGTTCCCGCAAAAACAAACTCAACGAGCTTTCGGAATCTGCTCGCCGTTGGGAGGTCGGGGGCTGGAATCGCAATATCTAGCCGCTGCTCTTTAGTGGCGAAATCCCTCAATTCCATAAAGTTATGGAACGTTTTACGCTCATCGTCGTCCATAAGTACTTTATAGACGTACTTCTTGTTTATCTGCTGCGGCCCTTTACTTTTGGCGACACATGTTTCGTACTTCAGGTACGAAAACCCGTCGGCCCCACCTTCCTCTTCTCCGAGGGTCACGACTTCTGGGTATCTGGACCTAAAGTGCCAGTTTATCCCTTTGTCGTAGCTGTGTCCTGGCTTGGTACCTAGTACGAGGTAACTTTGGCACGTTTGGCCCCATACCGTGTTACCTATTACCTCTTTGGTATTTAGGTAGGTTTTTTCTGGCCGCTGCTTCTTTACAACTTCTACAAAAACGTTGTAGTCGTCGTGACCTCTAGTTATGGTCGAACGTAGCTGCCTTGCCAGTTCGTCTTCCCCGCTTTTTCTGCTGTGCCACACACCCTCCGTCTGTGTGGCCACACATGCCGTTGCACGTGCTGCAGTCTGAGTCCCCTGCGTCGCTTTCTCTACAGGGAGCTTTATACAGCCAGCCCTTGGGTCTATACCCTTGAACCTTTCAACTAGCCTTCCAATTTCGTCAACACCTCTCTTAATTGAGGTTTTGGTAAGTATAAGTGGTACCAAAGAATACGTTTGCTGATTATTACTCCGGTGCTATTAAACCAGTTTTATAATCCACTTTTCCTTCTTGCTGCAGTAGCAATCCACTATAGTCTTGATTATGATCGAACTCTTTTTAGAGTTATGAGCGGGCAAGAATTACTAGTTAGACAGACCGAGTGCCCTTGCTTAAGGTAGGCGGTCGCCTATAAGAAAATGAAAAAATTGTCGGAAATTAAAAGCCCTGGTTGCTGTATGTTGTGGTCTGGCATTTGGTAATGAAAAACAGTATGATGTATCCAAAACTTTAAGACAAACTCCGGTCTTTTTTGTGTTTTTATGACCCCCCCCCCCCCCCCAATAGCTGTTCCTGAGAAGTCTGTAATCCACATAACCCCGCATTAACTGGCATTCATTTCAAGTCAAATGTTTTTATGCGAGCTAGTACTATATGCCCTACAGTTTTGTATACACCATGCTCATTTCGATCTGAATTGAATATAATACAAACTTTCTAATGAAGTAGAATGAACTTTATTAGAAACTAAACTTAATAACTACATAACTTGTAATACAAAATTTATATTCAGGTGATGGCACAACAAAAGAAAATGGCTTACGTCTGCTCCCTCGTGCAATAATTTTCGCACGTAGCAGCGATGTATTCGTCAACCAGATCTTGTACGACCTCTCTGCTAGAGTCCAACTCGCCCAAATTCTCTTTGAACATGTCTTCTTTGCGGAACTGGTCCAAGAAGGCCTCGCGTTTACGTAGCTTATCGTATTGAGTTAATGCGCGGTCAAATAGCTAAAACAAAAATACTCTTGTTTAACTTTGAACATTTGTTACGACTATGACTCCTAATAAACACATTTTTCATTTAAAAAATTAGGTAAAAATTATATCTCTCATGAATGGAAAAATGAATGACGAAGAAAGAGGCATCACATGGTTTGCCCAATAAAATACTAGTTCTGGCCAAAATCTTCTAGAGAGGGGTGCTAGAATGGTCAGACTGCTAACAAACTGGCAGACAGGAGAAAAGCGCATACGGAAAGGTCCTGCAACGTCCTTTTAGGAGGAATAGGAGTGACAGTTTCATATCACCCTCGGATCTTGTGCTATTCACGGACGGCTCCAACTCAGAACTGGGCGCAGAAGCTGGAGTAGCTGATACAAATCCAAGAGTTGAAATTTCAGTAAACCTTGGGAACTATACCACAACCTCGACCACAACCTTCCAATCAGAAATGATAGACATAGAGTTGGGAGTTAGGGAGCTGAACAAACGACCCATGACAAACAAAACTATAAAAATCTTTTCAAATAACCAGGCTGCCCTGAAAGCACTGAGCTCCATACGGTTGACTCGACACTCGTATGAAACTGTATACATCCCCTCAATGAACGTGGGGCAAGGAACAAAATAATTTTGGTTTGGGTTCCAGGACATATAGGAGTGGAAGGCAATGCACTTACAAAAGGAACCGAATCTGCGTTCATAGGACCTGCTCCATGTGCGGGCATTACTGAAAGCACTGTCACTCAAACTGTCAAGCAAATATCATACTTTCGGATTTAATGGGTAAGAGATTCTTTGGCACTTGCGGCTAAATTTTCTACGCTTTATTCTCCCGGACTATCCATTTTTTGTTTGCTGAGGTTGCTAGGGTCGCTGGTTACTAAGGTAACAAAAGCAACAGAACAATGTGTTTTAGTAATAAGGCGACAATTATAATTGCCATTTTAGGAAATAAAATTTCTGCATTACAGTCGAATATAAAGATTTGTATGCAACTCGTACGTAATAAGGCTTTATGGACTTGCCCAAATTATTATATAAACTTTTCGGAATTGTCCACAAAGACCCAATTTATGTACTTGTTACATAAATAGCTATTATTATTGCAATTTGAAGACATGTTCCCTTTTGAGGGTTTAACGTATTTTGGCGGCCACTATCTTATTTTGTTGATTCAAAATATTTTTTGTCTCGCCGTCATCTGACATTCAAAACCTGATATTCACTCTATCAGAATTAAAAAAAATACAATTTTTTTATATGAAAGAAAAAATTATATATCTTACTTACAGTACTTATGTTTGTGTGGTTGGCAAGCATGAGACCAGATACCCTGTGTGCTGATTGGATGTAGGGAGACTTCCTGGACAAGGCTACCTGGATGCTTGCTGGCCCCCATGGAATGAACTGTGCTAATTTCCGCTCCCGTATCCTTTGTAAGGATTTGTGCACCTGAGTCGGGTCAACCTCACCCTGAAAGTACACTGGTCAACCAAACTATCTATGCTTACAAACTTTTTCAAAATAGTTTTATATAAATTATGAATTTACTCACCTGAATGATGTTCAAAATCGAAATAAAGCAATGTTCTGAGCTCCTGTCCTGTGCTGTAGATACCATCATATTCTTGGGTTGTAACAACCGCCTCATTACATCCAGAACTGTGGTCTTTCTGACACTTGCCTCATCTGTGTCTGTTGAAAGTGGTGTGTATCCAGTCATCAGGAAGTGCAATCGAGGTGTAGGTATCAATGGAGCTAGAAGCCCCATCAAGTCATTGTTCATGTATGATGGATACCTACAATTGGTGATACATATGGAGTCTGAAGATATATTTCTCGATATATTTATTTGTGCACCTCACTATTCAGTTTCTTAAGTCATATAATGAATCATTTTCATCATACAATTTAATAGCTAATTTTTTGCATTACATACTTACCTCAAAGTTGTAGTACTAACTGACATTATAGTACTAACTAGACTATTGATTTGAGTGAATGTGGGATTCTGTATCTTTAATCTATCAGCAGCTATCCTGTTCAAGGCTGTATTATCCAACACTACAACTGAATCTGCTGACTCTGTTAGCCTTTTTAAGGTCAATAATGAGTTATATGGCTGAACAACAACATCACTAGAAATAGGAGGAAAATTGGTCAAATTTATAAGTGGATATGGATCCAGATGTTGGATTTAAAAAAAGAAATTAAAACTCAGCATTTCTTGTGTAAAAACTGTTGAATACCTGATTTCATCCAAATTTGGAAATACACTGTATGTCTGCACAAGTTTTTTTGGGAATCGATCTGACAGCTTCTCTAGAATATTTGAACCCATTCCAGATCCAGTACCCCCAGCAATACTATGACAAAGAACAAATCCTTCCAAACTATCACTGCCTTCTGCCTCCCTGTCAATGATGTCAAATATTTCTTCATTGAGCTTTTCTCCTACAAATAAATACAAAAATTTCATAGATGAATTGCAATATTGCAAATGAGTTGCATGTTCTATAATATAAACAAGACACTATTGTTCATTCATTTTCCTGGCTAGTTTGACAAAAAACTTGAGGATGTTTTACACTATATCCTGACTACCAAATTTATTCGCTATACTACAAATCTTTTTAACTAGTATAAGACAGATATCAGATAAAAACGCCAATTTCATACTCTCATTCCATAAATAATAAACTTATAGTAGAGAGAGAGCATTAAGGATCTCGGAATAATCAAAGGGGTGAGTGGATGAAGGAGGTATATCATATTTTCATACAAAATGAGTTTTTCTAATGGATGAAGGGAGTATGTATTGTTCTATTTTTCAGCGATGACTCCTATGGTCTAGAACCTATATTAACGGAGATTGTAGTGCCGTGAAGGAGGTATGTAGATCAGATTGATATGAACATAACCCCTTCATCCAGACATCCATCGACATATAGTGTCAGCTTGGTGACATATCTCCTTCATGCACACCAAGGCTGCTGGGAACCGGCAGTTGATTTAGTGTTATGTATGTTATGGGTGCATATTTTATTTTGAGAATGCTGAGACAGCAAGTGATAATGAACCATTTTCAAAAGTGAAAATCCAACGCGAGCAAGCCTGCAAGTCAACATACCCCTTTCTATGCTCTTGTATACCTTTGAGGAATTGAAAAAAATTTTGGAAAGAGGTATCTACAATACATATCCTTTTATATATTTCCTTTTGACATTTTCACTCTTTCATTCAATGACAAACTATGTTTTTCATAGCAGCAGCATAATGTGCTTAATACTTGAAAAATGCAGTTTTTTTTTAAAGTACCATCAAAAATACTTCAGGGTTAAATATCTAGATACAAGCTTTTTGTTACATACCTCCTTTATCCACTTATCCCTCCAATCATTAACAACGTTTTTACATTCAACCATCATATTCAATACATTCAAAATAAATCTTTTAAATTACTTGGATTTGTCACTCATTCTCTAAAAGAGTTCAATAATACATGCAATAAAAATAAATTAGTCCAGTCTGTTATGGAACATGCTTGTCCCAACGACGATCTTGATCGTCATATTGGCTTGTCCTGTATGGTCTCCCTAGTATATTGATGGATTAATGAAATTGAATAGGTCAAAAAAAAGCTTGTGCATCACTTGGAATGGATGTTCCAAGTAATGAATTTCATTATAATGAAATATTAAGTTTGATAAAGTTGCCATAACTTGACAAACAAAGGTTGTTTTATATTTGTATTCTATTCAAAACATTAAACGATTAATTGACCATCAGTTCTTTTAACATTAGTTAATTTCAATGTAGCTGAGAGTCAAACTCGTCAAATTATAACTTTTAATGTGGCCTGTCATCAGACGAATTATGTCTTTTACTTGCCTATATCAAGAGTGTGGAGGAAAGCAAATAGCCTTGCATCTAATATAGATTTTTTCAGTTATTCTTCATTCAAAAATTTTAAAAGTGATTTTAAGAGATGTATCTCCTGTGATAATGTATTATAAATGACTTTGGTCGTGAATAAACTATTTATTCATTCATTATCATGCGAACATCCTGGTTATCACTTCGCTGCAGGGAAAGCCAAGGGCATAGCTATTTTGTCAATGTAGCAAGGCCAACTTGCTACAATAATATTCATTTTAATATTTCAGCCTATAATAAAATTGTTCTTTCTATCCTACAGCCTTTGAAATTTATTGTAACTTTGTATAGGTACCTATACAGAGTAGCGCAAATGTACTAATCAGTGAGAGATTTTAAAAAATGTACTAATCTGAGAGAGCCAATCAGTATTCCCAAATACAAACTCGTCCAGGAGATCTGTACTCATAATCAGGGTGGCCAGATTGGGCGATTTATCACAATGAATGAAAAACGCAACTAGAAATTTACAAATATCGCAAGTTGCAAATTAGGCAATTTTGGATTTTACAAAATGCGCCTTAACACGCTAAGATCCTGGAGTAATTTAATCCTAAAAGTAAGATACAATTTACAGCTAACAAATCCAGAAGTCAAGTAAGGTAGTCTGTAAGTTCAAAATAACATTCACTGGTTTTTTTTTCATTGTATGGAAATAACTGTATACTTCGAATAATTATTGATTAACACTAAAATTCTTTTATTGCAAATAAAAAATAAGGAAATTTTAACTCATCAAAAAATTATCCTATCCTTGCAATTATGGGTGACAATTTCGTGGAAAAATCCATATGCAATGTCTACAATATGTAAATTTCATATTTAAAATGTACTTGTTACAATTTTTTCCTATTTGCGACATATCACAATGGCAGTTGCACATTTGGGCGACAAATTATGGTTAAGAGTGTGATACGGCTCTGAAAAATCTGGCAAACCTGCTCATAACAGGTTTCAAAATTCGCAGTATAGTGTTTCATAATTTGTATGTTCTTTGATTCTAGGTACATTGAAGCCTTGAGGGCCCAGCAATATAATTTTTGCTGTATTTGTAGTCTATCTTGTACATTCAATCTTTAGAATTATTATTTTCATTTGTTTTTGTGACAAAAAACTCATGGTTCAGGTAATATAGTGCAGCTGTAGCTTATTACATGTAAGAAAATTTAAGAAAGGAACACAACAAATTTGCAGTTTGAAATGTGTAGTGGAATTCATATTATGTTGTTACCATTAGGTAATGCTTACCTTGTGAGTAACCAGAAGCCCAGTTATTTCCAGCACCACCACCATTTTTTGACAAAAATACATTTTCCTGATTATACAACTTTGAGTATGGAGAATTCAATATTGTATTTATAACTCTTGGTTCTAAGTCAAGAAGTACAGCTCTAGGAATGTAGTGTTCATCATCTGCTTGATAGAAGAATACATCTTTTCTATCTATACCTGAAAGTCAATGTTTGTTTGAATACTTCACTTAATTTGTGAGATACTTTTAAAGAAACACAAAACTATATAATAATTTTAGTATTCATCGCAAGTAGGTACAAGAGAGCAGAAATTTAGTGCAAAGTTTAACTAGTGATATTCATATTTCTATGTATAGAAATACATAGCTCATAATTTAAACAATTTGCCTAGCCACAGAAAAAATGTACAAGAATATAATGCAACTTAGTCAAACAATCTGAACAGCAATACCAAATCTGTTGTTCAGTAGGTAAAGGAAATAGGTACAAGACCACACAGCTACACAGCTATGTCACTAACCTATAATGTACATATATGTTATAAATACTACCTTCTGTGGCAAAATCTTCCAGAATTCCTTCAGGGTTGATACCATGTTCTGCACAAAGCCTTTTCCAAAACTCAAAACCAACTGAAAAAAATTAGAAGTATCAGCATAACCTCAATAAACAACAAACTGAAAACTTACTCTGGTTGCCGCACTGGCCCAGCTGCAATGTTATCATTTCGCACGGCATATTGTCTGGTTTTTGTTTTGATATGATTATTATATACGCAGTACATAAGATTAACAATTCTTGGGCTTGGTACAAAATGATCGATTTCGTTTATTTTGAAATACGAATGACAGGTATGACTGTTGGCGCCTTGCAGATTGTGATTGACGTGCGCAGCGTTGGCGACGTGACAGCGTAAAGCCTTCTGCACACTAACGGAAAGTTACGGTTGCGGCTAATGTGAGCGAAACCACAAAAAAGCAATAACAACGACATTGAAACCCCAAGTTTGAAATATTGTACAAAACACAACCAAATCAAACAATAGTGCGTTGTATCAAACACCGTCGGATCAAACCGCATTTGTTAAGGTTTATCAGAGCTTTGATGTAATGACTAAGATCAGAACAGGCCACCGCGTATTTGACTTTCAAGGAAACGTGCCCCGTTCTTAAAACGTTAAGGCCCAGGTGGCATCATGTTGATGCCTCAATAATTTGTTTCGTTCCGACAGCGTGGTGCCTAAACGATGTCACGCAGCAGCGCTAAACTCTTTGAGTGAAAAATACATATGGGTGTTTTATTATCTAGAATGTTCTTACATAAAAAATCATAAAATAGGAGCATTGTTTAGAAAAATAACGTTTATTTTATAAGCTTATGCAAGTACACAAAGACATAGTGCCAAAGTAAAAAAACGTAAAGCTAATCTATTCTAAATTTACAATATTACAAATAAAAAAGTAGTTATAGGATTTTGATGCCTTTTTGTTCTTCAAAAAAGCAAAGCAATGCATTACTTTTTTCGCAGACATTGCGCTGGTATTTGGATCGCGGGGTATTATTTTGGGCTGCTTTTTTCCAAGTTGCGATTTAGTAGAAGAGTAGCATACCACGCATAGGTTTTTTGTATTAGTTTCGATAAGGCGATGATTTACTACCTCATCTCGACTTGTGTTCGGAAATTTTGTCTCGTTTGACATTTGACACTTTCAGTGGAAGAATCTGAGTCACTTGGAATGTTTTCTAATGCACTAGAGCAAGCAAAAGGACCCTCTATTTCTTCATCAGACATAACCTCATCAAACAGTTTCTGCAGTCGTTTCTGTTCGGCTTCATAGGAACCCCCATTTTTGATACACGCGTATGATTATTCCGACAATCGTAAATAAACATCCGATTGCAACTAAAATACTGACGCGACTACGCACACTCATACAACAATCAAAACAAGTCGAAAACTCCAGAGCATCACATTGATCCCTCGTTGTCCACAAAAGTTGTTTTTGCTTTCGGACAGCGTGGCATCAAACTAGTGCCACATTTTTTTCGTTAACTAAAAAAAATTAAAATATTAATAAAAAGTTGATTATATTTTATTAATTGGATCAATTTCTATTGAATGAAATAGGAAATGTTGGTTTCCGAGGGACCCTGAAAAATTTTACTTAGCGGGGCTTAACGTGTTAACTTTGTCGGCTCATTTTTACTTGCCATACGATAGGTGAGATCTCAGAGTAATAACAGCCCTTTCTATTACTACTCTGAAGGTGAGATATACTATATAAGTACCTATTGAATTCGAATATAGTCAACCAAGAACCTCTTCTGCTCTACGACGAAGTGATGGAAAGAGTTGACTACTTTGAATATCTAGGCAGTATAGTCAATAACACAGGAGGGACAGATCAAGATATTCAGCAGCGTCAACTAAAAGCAAATTTGGCTCCCATAACAAAGTTTGGAAATCTACCACGTACTCAATCAGAACCAAATTGCGCATTTTCAATAGTAACGTGAAACCAGTGTTATTGTATGGATGCGAAACATGGAAAAGCACAAAAGCCAATGAGCAAAAACTCCAGGTCTTCATTAATAGATGTCTAAGGAGGGTCTTACGGATCTTTTGGCCAAGGACAATATCGAATAAGGATTTGTGAAAAATATCAGGGTTGAAGAAATTAAGGACGGAAATCAGACAGAGAAAGTGGAATTGGATAGGTCACATTCTGCGAAGAGAAACAGAAGAATCGGTAGCTAGAACGGCGTTAGACTGGAACCCCCAGGGTAGCAGACACATAAGAAGACCAAGGGTGACCTGGAGAAGAACAGTTACAGATGAGGCAAGAAGAATGGGCAAGACATGGAGAGAGATAAAAGCGCTTGCAAATAATAGATCAGACTGGCGTCAGTTTGTAGAGGCCTCATGTTCCTTAATGGAATAATGGGACTATATCTCTCTTTCCTTATCTAAGAATTGAATTCGCGAAGGTATCCGATTTCGAGATGTGTTTTTGCACGTCTTATGCTTGCAATGACGGAGTAATAATTATTAGCCTAACATGAAAGTTGTTACAACTGTGTTAAGCTTTGTTTAAGCATGTTAGGGATCATTTTCATTTTTTTCCTGATAGGACGTAGAACTGGCATGGTGGAGAGAGTAGCTGAGGAGTAGGACTGTATCTATTACTCTCAAAACATTTCCTTGGTGTATCACCATGCAAAGATACAGATTATGATCTGTATTTCAGACGCTTACTGGAACCATTGCCTTAGGGAAATATTTCTTCCAATTTCAAAAATTACAGGAGTATAGTGTATTCTTTCAATCTCGATATCTCAATAACTACGGCACCGATTCTAAAAGCATAGCGGATCTCGGAAAGCACAAAGCTTCAACAAAGCTTTCAGCAAATCCCATGGTCAGCAATGTGTCCAGACTTAACACCGATATATAGAGTTTTACGTCTGGGGACATCATGAAATCGTTGGTGTACGACCATCGAGGTGTACGCCCCACTACGCCAATCCGTATCATCACAAGAATATTTAAGAATAACAAGAAAGTCTTTGTTTTTATAACTTATTAGTTATTAACAATATTTTGTTTCAAACCAAATGAAACGACTTTTTTATTGTGGATTTTTTTAGACGAACGCTTTAAGGTTTGTAAAGGTGAGTACAAATCTGCGCGCCGCGAACAGGCGCCGTGTGTGCGCCGCGAACAGGTGCCGTGTGTGCGCCGCGCGTTCGTTGCGCGTTAGGTGTTCGTTGAAATTTTCCCTTTCACGTGGCGACTGACTGGTAACAAAACGAAAGAATGTAACACGTTACAATACCAGCATTCGCTAGTCATTGCAATGTGACTTATTGGTTGTCGGTTTTCTCGCGAATCCCTTTGATTGTTACATTGCAAGTCTACATCTATATTCAGTGTAAGTATTGCCGTTATAAGAAACGTATTGTTCAGTATAAAATGGAGTGGTCTCAAGAGAAGATTTTATATTTTTTTGAGCAGTATCGTAATAAGGCGATCTTGTTCTTATGGGATCCTCATCAAGATCCTCGAGCAGTATCACACTACAAGGGAAGCAGCACTCGTAACTTCGAGGTCTGCCATACCGGACTAACTAAATAAAAGTGGAGCACTGTTGAACAGAACGTTCGAAATGAGCATTCGCTGCGTCGTGTAACCACGAACTTTATAACGTAATGCTCATTGCAAGCTTAATGAACATTACGTTACAAAGCTCGGCTCAAGTCAGTCTCCGCCATTGGACGAACCTTATGCGATCCACACTGAACGTGCACACCCAAAAACCACAAACATATCACGTTCCCTCCCAAATCTGTTCGGCAAACATACAAGGCATTCGTTAAAAAACCGACAGGTGGTCGATTGCGACGACCGGTGTGCGAGCGGCGTGTATATTTTGAAAAACCTTAAGACTGTTTATACGTTTTATTTTTTATAACTTTTTATATTTGACGCTAAACATGTTCCTTTCTATAAACCCCTGAAAACACTACATCGTATACACCGTGTTCAAAAAGTACCAGACCAAATGGACACTAGGGAAGTAGGAGTCGCACGAAAAAATAGTCAAAACAAAACTGATAGAAAGTTTTCCTGGCTTTATGATGGTGACATATATGGTGACCTTGACCTTCACATCAAGGTCACATAAAGGTCGAATAGGTTTTCTTAAATGAAAATCCTACTTTTGGCACCAAAAATAAAAAGCGTGGAAAATTTCAAGTCCGGATAATTATGAGCATGACCATTTGAAAAATTTGACCCTGGACGACTAAGTCAAGGTCAAAATGTGACCAGTAGGGTATCCTGAGAAATAGGGGTTGTAAAAAAAGTTATTCAAGACAAAAGTCGTAGTAACATTTCCTGGCTATCCGGTGGTGCTTTATGCTTACCTTGACCTTGATATTCAAGGTTGCATTAAGATCAAACCGATTTTCTTAAATAAAAACCCCCTACTTTGCACACCGGAAATGAAAAGCACGGAAAATTTTACGTCCAGATATGAGCATGATCATTTGTAAAATTTGACCTTGGGTGCTTAAGGTCAAAATGTGAAGCAGCTTATCTTGGGAAGTACAGGTCGCACAAAAAATGGTTGAGATAGAATTATAAGTACTTTTTCCTGGCTATCCCATGCTGAACTTTATGATGCTCTTCAAGGTCACTTGAAGGTCAAGTCAATTTTCTTAAATGGAAGCCCCTACTTTTCAGACCCAGATGAAAAGCACTGAAAATTTTACGTCCAGATATGACCTTCACCTTTTAAAAAAATTTATCTAGATGGTTAGGTCAATGTCAAAGTATAATGGGCGGAGTACCTTGAAAAGTGGGAGTAGCATAAAAAAATGGTCAGCAGTCGTTTTCTACGTTATCTAACTCTCCCAAGATACCGTACTTCACATTTTGACCTTGACTTAATCATCTAAGGTCAAATTTTTAAAATGGTCATATCTGGACGTAAACATAACCATGATTTTCAAATCTGTGTTTTATACGTAGGGGTTTCTGTTTAAGAAAAACTATCGAGGATCTCATGCTGAACACATTTTTACCTTGATTTGATCGTCCAAGGCCCATATCTGGACTAATAATTTTCCGTGCTTTTGATTTCCGGCGTCAAAAGTAGGGTTCTCCATTTAAGAAAATTAATTTGACCTTGATGTGTCTTTTACTTCAAGGTCAAGGTCACCGCAAGGTCATCATCATACAGCCAGGTGAGTTTCGTGTGACTTTTGTCTTTATACTTTTTTGTGCGGCCCCTACTTCTCTAGTTGTTCATTTGGCCCGGTAATTTTTGAACACGGTGTGTGAACCAAAGTAATGGACCCGATTAAAGAACTGTTTGAGAAATTATTCCTAGGATGTCGAGATCAATAATTTGTTTAGGAGCGTACCTTATGGGCCCTTATTATAAGACTGGTCATGCGGGCACACAAAACGTTCCTAAAATTCCTCAATTTAAAACTGTTGGCAAGGTAACATAATCGACAAAATTTCACCCGCGATAACTTGTACCGTTTGATCGATGACTTGCAGACGTTTTAAAACGTCTTGAAGCTGTCTAAAAATGTCGACGCTTGTTGAAATACCGTCCAACACTGGAGGAAATGTTCATGAAATCAAAGAATTGAAACCGAATAAGGCAATTGAGGACTTATGCAAAGGCCCAAGGTAAGTGGTTTTGATGCTCGACCCCCAATCCGACTTTCGCTAAAACAAACTCAAGCCGTTGAAAATATATAGATGCAGTTTTATTGTAGAATGGTCTACGCAAGTGTTCTGGGTCATATTTGGAGAAGAAAAGGTTTAGTGCAACCTTCTATCCTGAATCCTATCATGTAGACCTTTATAGTTAGGAGATATTTTTTATTATTCATTGGTTAGTATCAAAGCACGATATATCAGGAAAAAGTTTAACTGTTCTAGTTACCTAGCACTGAATTTTATTATGTATTGACGTTCCTTTTTTAGAAAATGAATGGTTTGGGTTGAGCGTAGAAGGCGCTAATTTCCGATCGTCGTGGACATTAAAGGCCATAGCTATTTATCGATATAACTCTAAACTGCTATCATGTTACGGGTTCAATCAGCATCAATGATAAAATTAACTATTTCTAGAGGCCTTTAGTTTTTCTATTTGATATTATTTTATATCGATTCGTGTAGCAAAATGGTTTTACGCAAATTCAAGGGCATAGCCAAGGGGGAGCTTGATGTTCAGAGCCCCCAATGAAGTAATTTTATGTCCCGTTTTTTAAGAGAAAATCACATAATACATTACATTTTGAAAAGGCTAACAATCATACAGAATCGCTAGATTCTAAAAATGAGGTTAGTATTGTTGAAACTGAAAAACCCACACTTGAGGCTTTTTTAATAATTAATTGTTCAAAAGACCATACTGCTATCGGTCGTAGTGGCGAGCGTAGTAGATAGTAAAGGCAATCTACATAACTGTTGTGTACTCTTAAATTCTGGATTTTGGTCGATATTGTTACTCAAACATTTTGTCAAGCAAAATTTGGATAAGACTAGCACCAACATTCAAATAGCTGGAATAGATCAGAAATCAACCATATAACAACGACTCAAGTCAATATTCAATCAAGATTATTTTCTTCCAACATTTCAGTCCCTTGTAAGGCTATTGATACTATCCCACAAATGTACCTTGGTTTTCATTTGATGTGAATAAAATAAACATTCCATCTAAAATTGATTTTAGCTGATCCCACTTTAAGGAAAGTGATGTCTATATTGGAGCTAGCATAGATTGAGAGGTCTTCTGTGTAAAGCAAATAAAGCTAGTTGAGAGGCTACCAATACTGAGCAAAACTCAACTTAGCTGGGTTATCTCTGGTCTAGTGCATCCGAAAGTAACGCAAGCCCCTATGGTTGCCATTCAACCAGTTTCGCACTGGAAAATCAGTCTGGTTTTTGCGTTGGATCTACAGGCATTCCTCTAATTTGAGAAATTGTTTTGCCTTCGAATGCACTGAGAGTTCCAAAGGTCCAACCCAAAAACCCCCCCATGGATGGACCCACAGACGCATGATTTCTATTTAAGATACCTTTTTTTTCGGTCTTAGAAAGTATTGAGGGTCTGATCCAAAGGTTGCAACCCGAAACCTCTCCCCATAGATAATTTCTGGCTATGGCTATATAAACTATGTATAGTAATTTTCTTTGTTCTGAAACTTGAACATCTAAAAAAACGAAAAGACTATGAAAGTATTTCTTATTTACATGTTTACGCTACCTTCACAGGATGACAAGAGAATACCTGAAGAAACACTGTAGAGAAAACAAGCTATATCAAACACCACATCTGAATGATGTACTGTATCTACATTTTAAAGGATTTTCTTATATCGAAAATCTTGAGGAATACACGGGACTCAGGTGTCTGTGGTTAGAAAATAATGGACTAAGGAAAATCAGTGGCCTAGATAATCAAAAAGATTTACGCAGTCTGTTTCTTCATTACAATCTTATCAAGAGAATTGAGAACTTGGAGTGTTGTCCATTATTGGATACTCTAAATATTTCGTACAATCAAGTCAAGAAAATAGAGAATTTGGGTAAGAACCTCGGCTAAGTTATTCCTTACTTTGCTAAGAATTGTTTAGACATGTGACTTGAAAGTTGTGGAAAGTACCCATCCAATACCATACTTGAAGTCATGTTTTATTACTTAAATCTGAATGCAAGTGATCTTGCCGTTATTTTTATGTTATGTTAAAAACGATTGCAGGCCAAAACAAAGTTAGCACTATTTCTATTATATTCTTTTTCTTTTTATTTTGGGTTGGTTTCTTTGTAGTAGTAGTAGTAGTGCTTATTATTTGCATATTTTTAGATTTTCATTATAAAATAATGTACCTACAGGGATCAAAGATAATCAAAAAGCATTGAAACGTAGATAGTAATTTTTTTAAATCATAACACGTACTATAATTTTAGTGGATTTGACATTACATAACATTGCAATTAAATATTTGTCTATCGTAAAAATGTTATAAGCCTTATATGTTTGTTATTAGGTGCCTATGAAAAAAATTAATGAATTGTTGCATTAAACCATTTTGAATCAAGGTTTATTGTGCTTAGTGTGTTTAGAAATTTCTGTTAACACCAAACATGGAATTTATGAAAAAAGCTAAAAATAGTATGCCCGTTTTTTTTAAACAGCCTGTATAAGAGAAGGTGTTTATATAATATCCATCGTCATATATATCCTACAGCTTTGGTGTTGATTACGCGCAACCTTCGACTCACCCTATGCAGTGGACAATCCACCAACATAATCAAAGATATTTTTAAGTACCTGCTTTCGTAAAACACCGTACAATATCTTTAGATAATTTATTGTCAATGCCGTTTTAAATTTCTAGATTCCATCAAGCCGTTGCATACTTTAAACATGTCAAATAACTATGTGGAACACCTGCCCGATTTTGAGCATTTAGAGAAGCTTCTCGAACTGGCTGTTTTGGATCTATCTAATAATCATATAGAAGATCCACTGATCGTCGAAGTGCTAGGAAGGATGCAAGGTCTCAGAGTGCTGAATCTGATGGGTAATCCCGTCATCAGAAAGATTCCAGCATATAGAAAGACTATGATCCTGGCTTGTGTAAGAGGCTAGATTTTAAAGTTATTACGATATGTACACTCCGATATTATGTTACTGCATGACTGCATATCTCTAGCATACAGTGCACAAACAAATTCTGGATGAAAATAAGCCACAATTCATCTACAAAAAAAGATTCAAAGTATCCCAAATAAATATGTTTGCCTTATATTAGCAGTTTAATTTTCTGTCTTTCTGTCACTTGGAATTTGGAATCATCATACCTTTTGAAACATCACGTCCATTTCGTTGAAATAAGGACATTAATACTGTCTAATAATAGATGGTGCTTAGCGAGTAAAAAACCCACCAAGAAAAATAAGTGAGCATAAAAAATATTTTTAAAAGGGAGTTGGAATGGTACAATAATAGTAATTCGTGTATGAAGTACCTACCCACGACTATATCTATGGATGGGTCTACCAAATGATAATGGGTTATCAAGAGGATTTATAGAGAACGAATATTCTTGTTTTATGTTCTTGACACTAAGTTGGTGGCCGCATACAAAGTGTTGCTCTCGCAGACGATAGCTCGATTTATTTGTATGATGTATATATGTATGATGTACACTGGTAACAAATAAACTATATTATACTATACCCCACTTTGTGCGACACTCTTTTGGATTATCACTGTTTGCACAGGCATAGGCACTTCAAATTAACGTCTGGTAGAAAAGCATTGCTTACACCGACACTTCAATTTCACCTTTCGTAGAAAAGCTCGCAGACACTTTTTTTAACTAAAGTTTAAGGGTTAAAACCCCAATAGCTATACTTTTTTTGTCTCATCTCATTCATCTTTATCCAGTATCCTGCCGAATACAAAAACCACAACGTTTTATCTTTAGTACAAGCAGGGGCGGCGCGTCGGGGGGGCATGGGGGGCCGCGGCCCCCCCACTTTTTATGAGGAGTTAAAAAATTAATAGGAAATTTTTTTTACGTGTCCATTTTTTAACTTTATTATATATATTATTATATTTTATTGTATACGTACATACCTATTTTTTTATTATTACAAAGTAGATTATAACTACACCCGCTACTGCATTATTTTCCAATTTCCAGTACTCTCTTTTATTCTTATCATTTCGCTCTCTATGACCTGCTCTTTCTCCTCTTTCTTTCAAAATCATACGATGGAGAACTGTCGGTGGTACTATACATGTGGAAACGTACCCAGTCATACGCACTCCCACCAAATCTTCGCGGTCATGCGGCGAGTGCCGGGATGTTTTCGTTTTTTTTTTTTGCTTGCTTTTTTGTTTCAATGTGTGATGCTATATACCTACTGATTGTACCAAATTTTCTGCTGAGCTGATTTTCTGTCGTTTGTGTTTGAATATGATGTTACTTGTTAGTGTGAATTAGATGCTGTAAACATTGCAGTTTGTCGTCGATTTGATTTATAGACTCAAAGTATCTATATCTACTAATTATTGTTATATACAGGGTGTCCCTGAATTTCCTTAACACGTGATATTTTCGTAACCAAAAAAAGTTGAAACGAAAACTGAGTACAATTTTTGATAGCAGTACTATAGAATCTATCATACCATGTTTTTAAAACCTTTTTTTTGTACTTCAACTGTTGAAACTCACCCCCAACTTTCGTTTTTAATTAGCACCAAATGGTTTCTTCTATACTGAAATTAAGTCCTTATATTATTTAAAATCTTTTAGTACCTTTGATTTTATACACAAACTTATTTTTTTCGTAAAATCACAAGCATAACATAAATAAAACTAGAACTTGCCTGACGCCAAAAAACGGATTAAGAATACTGAATAATCTATGTATAAAACACACTTTCACATGTCTTTTTTATGCCTTTTATTACGAAAATAGTATGCCTCAAACAAATGCTCATTTTGTTTATCTTAAGTTAACGACTTAAGGAAAAAAATTGATTTGTATATGAGGTCAAAGGTACTACGAAAAGATGTGCAGGTGCTATTCGGAAAAAACTAGGGGATAATTTTTAGGGGTTGAAGTAAAAGAATGTTTCGAAAGCATGGTATGGTAGGTCATTCGGTACCCTTGAAAGACCCACTTAGTTTTCTTTTTTATTTTTTATTCTTAAGAAAAAACTACGCCTCAAACAAATTCCCCATTTCATTTATTTTATGCTTATGAATTTGATAAAAAGAAGGTTTTGTATAAAATCAAAGGTACCACAAGATTTTAGGTGCTATTTGAAAAAAACAGAGTTGGGGGTGAGTTTTAAGGGTTGAAGCAAAAAAAATGTTTTGAGCGCATCGTATGATAGACCCTGTAGTATTTTCAAATACTCCACTCAGTTTTCGTTTGGACATTTTTTTGTTAGGTATGAAAATATCACGTGTCAAGGAAATTCAGGGTACCTATATTGGTTGTTTTTGGCCCCTCCACTTTTTCGAGGCACGCGCCGCCCCTGAGTAGAAGATTTTGTATATGACCTTATACAATGTTAGAAAGAAGGGTCGGTATGAACGTCACTTTTCTACAAGACGTTAAGTATCTGTGCAAACAGGAATGATGCAAAAAACAGTAGATACTCGAGTGACGACAAATAATGATCAATGAGCGATGCGTTAACTTGACGTCATGTAGATGCTTCAACTCAACGTCATGTAGAAAAGCATGTCCTGAAGTTTGTAACGCTGTGGTATGTTTATTAGACAGGATATTGCATGGGCATTAATGGGACGAGACAAGAACGTATATAGTTATGGGGGTATTTCCTTGAAAATAGAAATTTAGTTAAAAAAATATCTAACATTCCTAAAAAAATCCTTGATACTCATTACTTTTTATTAAATATTTTCAACACCCAAATGCCATAATTTCAGAGTTAAAGCTAAATTTACATTATATCCACCCAAGTCAAAAATAATACATTAATATCGAAAACATAATGTGAAGGCGGATACAACAGATCCTTGGAACTTTGCAGTATATCTAGCAACATGCCTGAATGCTCAACTCTTATCTCTGTCATAGCCATCTTATAGTTATTTCAACTTGGGTGCACACGGTGTAAATTTAGTTGTAACTCAGAAATTATCAAGTTTATGTATAGGAAATATATTACAAAATATAATCAGTATTTTTTAGTGATTTCAAAAAGAAAGATTTACATATAGGGTTATCCATTTGAAATAAAAAATCCGTAAAACGGTAGCTATGACAACATTGCAAATACCATGGTAAGATCAGTCGTATTGCAAAACCCCTATACTGCAAATTCATGAAAATCGTGCAAACCCTTTCCGAGGTAATTGAGGCATTCCATACATAAGATTCACTCTGTATATATATTTATGTTATGTACCATCAATTTATGTATACCCCGCATAGGGATATTTCTAACTTTTTTATCTATGGTCGGTGATAACAACTAATTTTCCTTCTTTTAGAAACAATTGCAATACTTGGACGATCGTCCAGTATTTCCCAGAGATAGAGCTTGTGCAGAGGCATGGTAAGTTGTATTTCGCTCTTTTATGAATATTTCCAGTATACATTTGAGACAAATATATTTTAGGGAAAGAGGTGGAATAGCTGAAGAAAATGCTGAAAGGAAGAGATGGATAGATAGAGAGAGGCAGCGAATCATGGATAGCGTCAATGGTAATTTTGTAAAATACTGTTTTCCCGTGACATGCTCCTAGACCCGAAGAAGTTAGGCCATTTTGAAAATGTTTTGAAGTATGAGGCGTTTATAAAAATGGTCTCCCATAAAACGGATTAGACATTCACGCATGAAAAATCCCTCGAGTTGCGAAATTCGTATCTTGGTTGCCCTATTAATGGGTTTTGGTCTAGGAGTCTTCTATTTAGTTACAAAACATCTGAATAATCTTTTTACTAAGAAACACCTCTTTCTGCCCCAATTACTTACCACAGCAGATGTTTTTTGTCCCCATACCTGGCATATCAAAGCACTGATGTTTGAAACCTGAAGAAAAAATAATTTTTATTATTTTGGTCGCACATTGTTGTCTGTGATGGAGAAATGCTAACTAACTGTTTAGGTTTGCATCATTAACTGAAACGGCGGTTGACACATGTGAGGTACCTCTAACCTACTGGACATTGAGAAGGGACATATCTGCGGGAGGATTCTGCTTGTTGACGGTTGTCCAGATCCCAGGTCATCGTCCACCCCATGCCGGCCGTCTTTAAACTACTTGACCCACCTCGTAACTTGTGCATAGCTCAAAACTTTATATCCGGAGACTTTCTTGAGTGGTAACAGCGTTTTGGTAGCAGTTTTGTTGAGCTTTGAACAAAATTTGAACGGTCAAAGTTGTTCGTTCGAGTCAGCCATGGGTCACGAGGAGTTTCAAAACAGCGATGCACTGATTTAACGATGCTGATGCTTCGGATATTTAGAGCAGACCATACTTAAGTGCATTGCGAAGCTAAGGCATCCCCCACACAAGGGACTGGTCCGACCGCGCTACGACTATTAGCAGCGCGACAAAAACTATATATCATCACATTTGGAACGCTCCTTGTATAACTGTTATTTTTTAAAAACCTTGATATACCCGGCTGTTATACTGAGCCTGTACTTCTACGTTATGTTCCACAAGTGAGACTGAATTTGCTATGATTTGCTCAGAAATAGTACCATTCCTACTTGTGATGTCTATGACTTATCACTCACCGCCTATCTGAAATCCAATTTGGACACAATTTGTGGCAACACTAAACATTATTTCGATTGGTTTTCCAGCCTTAATCGCAATCAGAGACAGAAATATTGAAGAAAGAAGGAGGCAGCAGCAGCAAAGTGACAGTGGTCATGGTACCTCCGTAGGAGATTCTGAAAGTGAAGCTGAAAGTCTTAACGTCAACGATATGCAAGGTGAAGATGGCGTACCTCCACCACTGGAAGAAGCACATCAAATGGTATATACCGAGCTTTTGTCTCATTTATTTCTGATTTATTTTACTCTCATTTTAAATCAAATTGGTTTTTGATTAATAGAAGTATGTTGAGTTTTTTGGTTTTTGATGGTATGACATTTTCCAGGCTGCTAAATGACAGCTCAAGAATGCGGTGAAAACATAATCGGTACAAAAGATTTGCAAATCTAAAAAACTAAATACAAAAATACATATTCGGTCCTTTGGGCAGCCCCTCCATCGGCCCTGAAACTGAAAGTTGCCCTGGACAAGTGGGCTTACAAGGAACAGACGAAAGCCTTGTTAGATAGAGATGACTGCAGGCAAGCTAAAAGGTTCTTAGCAAGCCCTGAGAAGGGCCGAACGCTATAGGCTCTGAATAAAAGCAGAGAGACCCTCAACTTTTAGGTGATGTTCTCACAGACCACTGCCGGCTGAATAGGCATTTGTCACTCATGAGAGTGGTAGTAGACCCCGTCTACTCCAAATGCAGCGAATATGATGAAACAGCCTTCCACTTCCTATGCTATGTATCGTAACCTCAGGATTCAGATATTTATTTGGCACGACAGAAGTACGTAGGCTTTTATAGTGTTTTCAGTATTGCTTCAGTGGAATTGGCAAAAAGGGCGAAAGGAGGCGTACTTGCCTGGCTTCACCTTCACATAATTACTACTACTACTACTATTTGGTTCTTTGGAAAGAATTGAATTGTCATGCTCCCTCCCACTTAGCTATCCGCAACACCCCCTTCCCAAAAAAAACTCTTTTTTCATATAAGATGATACGGCGATTGTATTTTTCCACTAAAACATGTAAAAAATAAAATGTTAGTTAATAGTGGGTTTCTTCAGTAACAAGTTATATAAACGAATTTAGTTTATCCTGCCAAGACAATTAACTGGAGGTTATAGTAAACTGCTTCATGGGATCATATTTGCGGGGTAAGGGGAGAGGTTAAAAGTCGAGCAGCCAGTTGGCGTGGCTTATTTTACAATAAATTTTTCTA